>JAJJWW010018406.1:0-253335 GCA_023531295.1 Papaver armeniacum
TTAATTTCAAATTGAAGCATTAGAAGATATAGAGGTATAAAAAATGAAGTTTGTTCTTCGTTTTGAAAATGATCAGTACTACAGGTTTATTTTGTATATTGATGTCGCGAGAACATGAGCTAAAGAAATTACAATCACTCCAGATTTTCTCTCTCCTAATGACTTGCTTAACAATTCAAAAAGAACCTCACCTACAATAGACTTACTCACCCCTTTATATAGGGTAGTACACAGTGGATAGACGACTAAGCTGTCCTTTATTTTCGGGAATAACTCGCGAAGTATCGCAAGTGTATAAGTGTTCATCCTCGCGGCACTCTTAACCTTCGCTGATTTTCACATCTTCCTCGTGTTACAGTTGTCGTCATTCATTAGCGTCATTTATTTTACTTTCCTGCGACACCTTCGCAATGCTGTCGTTTATTAATCTCGCGAAGTATTGATGTCGCGATATTCTGATCCTACAGAAACAAGGAAGGAGATTCAAAAAATAAAGGCTTTTGTTATGAGAACTCTTGAAATTCAGAAGGCCCTGGTTCGACATCATCAACCCTAGAAGGTTTGTTGGAATTGACTCCTATCTTCACGAACCTATGTTCCCATGGTCATTGACGACAAGGAGTTCGGGAAGATAAAGAATAGGTCTCAATGTCTAGGAAACTTCTTATGCGAATTTTATTCTTGAGTTTTTAAGAAGGATAAGTAGGGTTTGGAATAGCCATTATTGTGAGTACACATAGCTATGTCCAACGTTTTTATCTTCAATGTTTTTAGATTTATTTATTTAGATTCTAAAGTTTTTTGGAAGATGATTTTTGCAGTATTAATCTTTATGGTTTCATATATTGCAAATTGTTATGGGATATGCTGTTTACGTCCGTGAACCTTGATTGTCCCATACTTGTTCAAAGTTATCTCTATTATGTCGATATGAATGTATCAATAAAAGATAGAATGAAATTTTGAATACAAAAGTTAAGCCTTTTATGTCATTAATTTGATGGAAGAAAGGATAAACTATTGTTTACAAAGATTAAGTCTATTATAGGTCATTGTGCAAATAGTGATGAAAAATAGAATGAATCTTTGATTATTCCGCAGTATTGGTCTTTCCATGATCCACATCTTTGTGCATATACTGTGTTGCTCCGTATGTTTTCTTATGTTGAGCATAGCCAATTGAATTGATCATTTTTGTCAATTGTGATTTTTGGATACAAATTCATGTTCTCATGTTATTTGATTATTTCCAAAGAAATCATTCTTTTCTCGTAAAAGTAAGGTCGCTCTTGTTGTTCTTTCGGAAATGACATTTTATGGGGGAGAGTTCTTTTTGAACTTGTGCTTAATTGCCAAATCTTTGTGGGGAGTGCGGCTGTGGAATATTATAGGGTTTATCTTGTATCTTTATAAACTCCTTGATGCATGCATTTAGCTTCGGCTATATGATTGCATCTAAATAAGTTGGTATGTTATTCTCTTTTGGTCATGAAGTAACTCTATGAAAATTTCATGAGGATCCCACTAGTTTTCGTACCTTTGCCAATTTATATTGATAAAAAGGGGGATAATTAATGTGTAGTTTCATACTACAAATACATATGGTTTAAGGATCATTATATAAGGGGGAGTGGTTATCATATTGAGATGAAGTATTGTCTAAGGGGGAGTGATACATATCACCATAGTATTGTTGTCAAAGTTGTGATACAATTGAACTTTGATGCTGTGTAATGATACTATCACATTGTATAACAATGATCGAGAGCATTTGTTTTCTCATTTTTATCGCTACGGATCTTCAACAACTATGATGTTGAGTTGAACACGTTTAAAATCATGGAGTACTTGGAAGTGACGAAGATTTCGAGTTGTGTTGAAGATGCCAAGGAGATCAAGTATTTGTATGAGAAGCTATAAAGTTTTATTTATTTTGTAATCCATATGTATTGATAGTTTTATCACTAAAATTGACAAAGGGGGAGATTGTTAGATCAATGCTCGGTCGAACTCGCATGCGTTCCTATCTCAAGCATGTTTGTCAATGTTAGTGACCAAAACTATAAGTCTTGATTTCTAGTCTCTTTATAGATGTCCGATGGGTCTGTCGTAGGCATAAAAAATTAATAAATATATTTCCTACTAATTAACCTGGTAATATAGCGGTAGTAAGAGATCGTTCCCACAGAGAGCTGTGTAATTGATAGGTTATTTGAAATAGCAAGATAAAGTAAATAACAAAGGGGATTTTGGCTGTAAGATAATTATAAAGACAATAATAAAGAAAAGAGATGATTAAGGAATCCTTCCTCGTTACCAAGCGATATCTGGATTAATATACTTATCTATCTTCCGTTAGAACCATTCATCACCAACCATAGAATAACAACTAGAGCAGTGTTATCCCCAAAGCTCCTTGTGTAACTTGATACCGAAGCGCTCGCATATCAGGTCCAATCGAACCACCAAGTAGTAGGGCACTCAAGATGTAACCCAGTCGGAAGCTTTAAGCTATGTGAACTTAGGTTGATCCTAGCAGTTAGACTCTTAGCGCAAGGTCCACTTACTAGTGTTATCTTCACACACGATTCCTCAATAGAATACCTCTACGAGGTCTCACGTTCTCTACTTGTGTAAGTGTTATTCAACAATTACACGGATATCCTAACTCTTTACTAGCAATAGAATGATCAAAAGATTAATCCAATTGTACACTTGAATAATCTAGAAATCAATCATCAACCCTAAATATAGTGAAAACAAACAATGACGATTAAAACCTCAAATAGACTTATATTATTAATAAAGCTTCACACTTAGAACATTGAATTCATCCTTAATCAACAAAGGATTTAGCTACTCATATTACAAAGAAGATGAATAATGGTGGTTTCCCCCTAAAGGGGTAAACCCTAGGTTTTGATATAGAACTTGTGATATGAGATTCTATGATGTGAAAGGCCTAATACCTATTTTTATAGGTTTACATTGCTTGGCTATCAAGTATCTAGTTCGGTTCAAGAACCCGACCGAAAATACTGAGCATAAAGACTCCCAAACGTGACCTTAGGCCTTCCAAGGTATTAATACACGTTTTCCTACTTGCTAAGTACGCATACCAAGTACGCGTACCTCAAATTCCAGAAGAAATTTTCGGAACTTAGGTGTGCGTACCGTACGTGTACCTTCTATCGTCTTCGGTATTCGATAAAAACTCGTTTTGGCCACAACGTCTTCATCGAACTCGAAATGACCTCATTCTTTTTGCATTCTCTTTATATTTCAATTCTATTCAAGATGGTGTTGAGAAATCCTTAATTTGAATGAGTTAAGATTGGTCTTTGGCCCTTCTCTTGATTTTGAGCGTTTTGCTCCTTTTCGTCGCTTTTCTTCAACTTCTCTTGGACTTGGGCACTTGGAATACTTCTCTTCCTCGATCTTTTCAGCACTTTGTAGCTCCTTTTTGGATGATTCACCTATTATAGGAAAATAAGAGAAAACAATAGTAATAATACGAATACATGCAAGAATAATAGCTAATACAAGTATGGAATGGATACTAAAATCATATGAATTATGCACTTATCAAATTCCCCCACACTTAGATTTTGCTAGTCGTAAAGCAAACTAAATAAAACTAATCCTAAATATAACAACTCCATGTCGTTGAGAAAACGGTTACACTTAGCATGTATAACAAGCATTTAAACCCCTAGGTGTCCCTAGTGGACGAGTTATAGTCTCGTGAGGGTTTACAAGAGGTATACCCACAAAACATACTCCAATTTCTCGCCTTGGAAGAACCACTAAGGATAGACACAAAGTAGAAAGCCAAATAATTAGCTTGCATATGTTCTTTAGCTGCAAACATCCCACATACATTCCAATCATCACACACAAGCAATTACTTATGTGTGACATTCAACCTGATTGCAAAACTCTACTAAGATAGTCATCGTACTTGTTGCAATGTTTGTCACAACCCTCGCATACTGAAATCACATGGATAGATAAGAAAATGAAAATAGAAAAGTGAAGTGTGCAAATGTTGAATAAAGTGAAAGATGTTACCCACAATACTTGTATGAATGTCGTCAAAGGATTCTTATTTATAGCGCGATAGTTGAGAGAAGCATCCATTTAACTTGACCACATGATTAGATACTCTAAGCGCATGTTTCCTTTTCAACAAGTATGCAATAGTTACCTTGGATCCTGTGTTCCACACTTGTTTAGGCGACGGAGACAGGGACAACGTTTCACGCATACAGCCACCCAAGTGTCAAGAACCTCATCAATAGTCTTTTTGACTTGCTATATAATGATGATATGGTTTTTGTTTCATCGACTTCATGATTAGATATTCTAAGAGCATGTTACTTTTAAGCAAATACGTGATAGTTGCCTTGGATCCTGCGTTCCACGCTTGTTTAGGCGATGGAGCCAGGGACAACGTTTCACACGTATTGCTATCCAAGTGTCGATAAATGAAGAGGAGCCTTATATATATGTTTCTTTGTTTTTCCTTTTTTTTTTTTTTTTTTTCCGGCTCACTCTTTATGAGTGTAAGACAATTGTCTTATGGGGCTTTTATATGCTCAACCAATGATTATCTTGCTACAACATCCATGGCAGTATCAAGATCCCACCAAATCACTTTAAAGAAACATATAACTGCAAAAATAAAAAGAAAGTGATTCAGTAATGATTAATTGCGAGGATAAATCTTTCAAATGACTACCATAGCTTAGTTTCGCATTCAATTATGAACGTATATATTTAAAGATTTTAGAACGATAAAGTGGAACTCAATCTACGGCCGTAAGAACTGTTTCAACCTTAAAAAGGTTTAGAGTGTCATCCTAAATAGCTCATAATTAAATCCAAAAGATGAAGTCTCAAGAATGCAAGAAATCAAAGAGTATATTTTTATTTTTTTTATATGCAAGCAAAACATGCTAACTACTCCCCCACACTTAAACTCAACATTGTCCTCAATGTTCAAAAACCGAAAATTTGACACATAACAAACCCTAACAACTCAAAAACTGTACCAATGGTAGGGAATTAGGAAAAACATCCTAAACAAAGGTTGTTCACCTACGTTCTTATATAAGGTACTTCAAAGGGGAACAGTCGTTATCAAATCCAAGTCTGACTTTATACCTCCGGACTGACAGACATGTAATCTGAAAAAGTTCCTGAAAAATACCAAAACTCAAATGTCCAGGCCTATGTCTCCAACTTAACAGACTTGAAATTACGATTTTCTTTTTTTAAAAGAAAGTACGTCTGTTCTCTTTAAAAGTTGGGGTCAATCCTCAAATCGTACTCTATATGAAGTCTCGAGAGCTATTTTCGTGAAAAGTCGTTAGTTAGAATTTTCCGACGGAGAATTCGTCAAAACTTTCATTATAGATATAGGACTTTGTAAAATATAAGATGGGAATGAAAAATATGAGATGAAAAACTAAGAAATATAAAAAATAAAATGGATAGAGATACAAAACCGATGGGTTGCCTCCCCATGAAGGGCTGTTTAACGCTGTCCACGCGTTATTGTTATCGTCAGGTACACCAACAATCTAAAAATTTGGCAACCTTCAAATAACAATCTGAATTCAAATAATAGCTTCACAAAAACATTAGCACAACACAAATATTGAAGCTATCACTTTATTGAAGTGTCCCCCACACTTAGTCCATTCTACACTGAGAAAGTGGATGAGACGTAGAATTTAGGAACTTCAAAAGGTTCCTCGGCTTGGTGAACCTCGCCCAATACTCAGTCAAACACATCAAGTGGTAGATACTTAAAATAAAAATAATCCGTTAAAAATTTAGAAGCACACAACTTCAATCCTAAGTGGGTATTTTCCCAAAAGTTGGGTTAACAACTCTTTCGGGGAACTACTTCGATTGGAGGAAATGATCACTAGATATAGAATTATGCAAGGATTAGACAAACCTTGTGTGGATCCTCATTAATTATCTCTAGTGAATTATTTAACTCAAGTATATCGTGTTCCTCTATCGATCTATTATCTAGCTCGGTGGGTCTTCCACGACTTCCAATCAATTTGATTTCATTCTCACTCTCAATATCTTCAACAACCTCGTCATCAAAATCAAATTCCGCTCTCGGGGAACTCTTCTCAAGTGTAAATGGGGTATTACGTTTGAGTATCCGTCGAGGGAATAATCTGGGTTACACTTCTTGCAAATCAACCGGCTTAAAAATATTGTAATTCGGATATTCGTTGTAACGTTGATATGCATCTCGAGTATGTCACACCGTTCATAACAATGGTTCGGTCATACCAAGGTCGCTCCTTTTGAATAGGTGAATGATCATTATAAATATCCAGAATTTGGAATAATTTTACCATTGTTACAAGAAATAAAGGTTGCTCATCTCCAAAATATTTTTTATGCGTCTCGAAATTTCAAGTGGTTTGGTTTTGAGGCCAAACGTCTTCTCATTCCTATTCTCAATGAGTTGAGCAGTTTGTATCTTTATATTTTCCATATTCCTTTGAAATTCTTGGCATGATTCTTCCATCTTTTTTTGCGTTCATCCGATTTTTGAATGTATTGGCCCAACCCTTGTTGTCACCTCTTGAATCAGTTGGTCAAGACGTTCTTCAAAACCTACACTTTCACTTTACACAAGATTTCCGGACACGTCTCCTCCTTTTGAATAGGTGAATCCCGGAGTTTGGTTAGATATATTGTAGTAAGATCCAGGCTGATGTGTTATTCTCCACGCTTACTTGTTCATTGATGGGTTCCGGCAGATTGAAAAAGCGGCCTTTAAGCGAAGAATCAACCAATCAAGCCTGTCTCATCATTAGAAGGTAAACGATTAGAAGAAAAACTATCCTCCCATCCTCGTGGTTTCTTGTACTTACATACCCATCATAAGGTTGTTGATATGCATGAGAGTACCAGGTTCCGTAGGATATTGATCATAGCCAAAAGATTGGTTTTGATTATACCCATAAGATGGCGGGTAGTTTCATATGAATGAGATTGAAAACCATATTGATTACCACTATTATATGATTGATCTTGTGTTCAGGTACATGTTATTTCTTTTGAGGAAACATGACGACTCACAAGAAAAAGAAAATCAAAACAAAAATCTAAAAACAAAATAAAAACAAGCTAAAAAATAACAAATCAATTAACGACTACTCCCTAAGAAGGCGCCTAAAATTTGATGGGCTGAGACACAAACAAATTAATAAATATATTTCCCACTAATTAACGGTAATATAACGGTAGTAAGAGATGGATTCCAAGAGTTTGTGTAATTGATAGGTTATTTGAAATAGCAATATAAAGTAAATAACAAAGGTGGTTTTGGTTGTAAGATAATTATAAAGACAATAAAAAAAAAGAGATGATGAAGGAATCCTTGGTTGCAATGATAACCTGATTAATATACTTATCTATCTTCCCATTAGAACCATTGATCACCTGTAGAAGAATAACAACTAGAGCAAAGTGTTATCCCCCAAAGCTCCTGTGTAACTTTGATAATTCAAGCGCTCGCGTATCAAGTCATATCCAATCGAACCACGATTTTAGCGCTCAAGATGTAACGGCAATCGGAAAGCTTTAAGCTATGTGAACTTAGGTTGATCCTATCGGTTAGACTCTTAGCGCAAGGTCCACTACTAGTGTTATCTTCACACACGATTCCTCAATAGAATCCCTCTACGAGGACTCAACGTTCTCTACTTGTGTAAGGGTTATTCGACAATTACACGGATATCCTAACCCGTTACTAGAAATAGAATGATCAAAGATTAATCCAATTGTACACTTGAACAATCTAGAAATCAATCATAAACCCTAAATATAAGAAAACAAATGATGATGATTAAAACCTCAAATAGACTTGTATTATTTATAAAGCTCAGCGCTTTAACATTGAATTCATCCTTAATTGACAAAGGATTTAGCTACTCATATTACAAAGAAGATGAATAATGGTAGTTCCCCCTAAAAGGGTAAACCCTATGTTTTGATATAGAACTTTGTGATAGATTCAATCCATGTGAAAGGCCTAATACCTATTTTATAGGTTTACATTGTAGCCATCAGTATCTAGTTCGGTTCAAGAACCAATTCAAAATACGACATAAAAGACTTCCAAACGTGACCTTAGGCATTCCAAGGCATTAACACACGTTTTCTTACTTGCTAGACGCTGCATCTCAAATCTACGAGAAATTTTCGAACTTAGGTATGCGGCACTGCACGCCGACCTCCATCAGTTTCGGCATTCGATAAAAACTCGCTTGGCTACAACTTCTTCATCTAACTCTAATGACCTCATTCTTTGGAATTTTTATATTTTCAATTATAATAAATATGTTGATGATAAATCCTTAATTTGAATGAGTTAAGATCGGTCTTTTGGCCCTTCTATGATTTTGAGCGCTTTGCTCATTTTCGTCCGCTTCAACTTCTGTTGGACTTGGGAACTTGGATACTTGGAATACTTATCTTCCTAGCTCTTTTTAGCACTTTGTAGCTTCTTTTGATGATTCACCTATTAGAGGAAAAATAAGAGAAAACAATAGTAATACGAATACATGCAAGAATAATAGCTAAAACAAGTATGGAATGGATACTAAATCATATGAATTATGCACTTATCAATGTCTCGGACTAGGACATAGATTGTGGTAGTTGAGCCTTAGGACTTCTCGGCGTTCATCATTTGAAGACGAAGAACTACTAAGGAGAGGTTGTGGAACTTCATCAACAAAAGGTATGTGGAGACCGAAACTCATCTATCACTTGGAAAGTCTATTTCTACTTTTATATCCTAGATTGATACATAGGTCGCATTCTGATATAGTTTTATTATATACATTTGAGATTTCGAGTCTAGTTTTAACTCGCTACATATTTTCGTAATATGTGTGTGACTTCGCTTCGACCTAGTCGAAAAATGATCATGTGAAATCGCGAGTAACATCTTATGGTTTGTGTGGTACAATCATTTGGTGTGAACTTGAATATTTAGTTATGATTATTTCAAGAACTTGAAAATTGCTTTGATGCCCCAGTGTGTGAAAAACGGCTATCGTCATCCTCTAAGAAAGTTTCAATGATTCAAATAAGATTCTAGAATGCTTAACCATTATTGGATATGTCATGTTGTGTACTCTTGCACATATGTAATCCATGTCCAGGAACCATAGTATGCGTACACGTCTGGTGCATCTGCTGGCTTGAGAAATCAGGAACCTAAGTATGCGCCTTCGATTCGCGTACTAGCGTAGGGTTTATGTCCAGAATATTTATCTCGGGATTGAAGTTCGCTTACTCCGCTTTGTGCGGCGAAACCCAATTTTGGTCTTGGTATTTCAAGTATGCGTACACGTTTGCATACTTGAAGGTTAAAGTTCTAAAATCGGTTGTGTTCATGAACATAAACATTTATATAAGTAAGGAATGAAATCTTTGCAAACCTCTATCTATAATGTTCGCTAGAATTTATTCGAGTGAATCAAACCGATTTTGCTTCAATTGTGTTCTTGTATAATGCCATGAGAATATAGCAATTGAACAACTCTTTAACTAGTTTCATTTTGAGTCATTTGAACTAGTTATGATTAAGATGAACAAGGTTGACATGAGAGTGATCATATGGCTAACTTCGGTTAAATATTATTGAACCAACATGGTGTACACTTTAGGTACTTAGGTTACATAAACCTAAATGAGGGTACATGTCATTTGTGTGTAACAAGCTAAGTTCGATCTAACGGTTGAAAGATATTAGCTTGGTTCAATCAGGTTTTTCATCTAACGGTGAATATTGAATGCTTTGTTACCAAGGTAACTTAGATTGCAAACCACGATTTGAAACTATATAAAGGTGAACTATAACAACCTGGGCAACCTAATCCCCACATACATTGTGTTACTAGTTGCATACCTAGAGTCGATTCTCCTTTAACCTTAGGTTTCTCATCGATACCACAGCCCAGGTTAACTAGGTTTAAGATTTCATTGGGATTGGAAGCGAACTGACTATTTTCTTTGTAGTTGCGTGATTGATCTTGTTGTTTTCTATCTTGTTGAGTACAATTGAAAAAATTGGCTGAGATTAATTTTCTCGATAGGCAAGATAGAAAGTAATCACAAACATCACAAACACTTCATCTCATCGTTGTGATTCCACAATATCTTGTTTCGCTAGTCGTTAAGATTATTATGAGGTGATTGATAATACTAGTCGTTTCTTGGGAATATAAGACAGGTTTATCAATTGGTTCCTGCTCACCTCGACATTTACCAAAGATGTAACAAACTCATATAGGTATTTCGTGGGAGGCATTGTGATTTATCTATTCCACTGGGGACTTTCTCTCGTGAGAGATAGATTTGTTTATCAAGTCTTCGACTTTGGGTCCTAGCAACTCTTGGTTGTGGGTGAGATCGACTAAGGGAATCAAGTGTGTAGTATCCTCGTTCGGGATCGGAGACGTAAGGAATGCAACTGTACCTTGAATCAGTGTGAGATTGATTAGGGTTCAACTACAGTCCATTCCGAAGATCATTGGTAGTAGGCTAGTGTCTGTAGCGGCGTAATACAATGTGGTGTTCAAAGCTGGACTAGGTCCCGAGGGTTTTCTGCATTTGCGGTTTTCCTCGTTAACAAAATTTTGGTGTCTGTGTTATTTCTTTTCCGCATTATATTTTGTTATATAATTGAAATATCACAGGTTGTGCGTTGTATGATCAATTATGAAATCCAACCTTTGGTTGTTGATTGAAATTGATTGATCCTTGAACGTTGGTCTTTGGTACCGTTCAAGTTACTACTCTTATATTCAATCGGGCTCGCAAATTTCTATTTGTTGATTGCAGATTGAATTAAGAGATATAGATATAAACTCTTATATATACTTTACTTTAGATTGAGTCTAACTGTCTAGTTGATTCTCTAGAAAGTATATTGGAGTAAGTCCTCTCAGATTTCCAAACGAATTGTTGGGTGTGGTTGTTGTACCCCGTATTTTCACTTCGTAGATATGACATCGACATAATCTTGTATATAGTTTTATGATTATGTGTATGGGTTTATGGTGAAGATTTCATCCTAGGAAACAATGTTTTACATTTATTAAAGGAAGTAGGTTCTTGAACTTGTTTCACGAGTTGAAAGGGAAATCAATAGGTATATTGATTTCCCTAACCTGTCCAGCTATTCATTGCATATTCTTTGGATGACCAATATGTGTGAGTTGGTAGAACCGATCTTAACTCAGGTTATATATATTGGTATAACCGATCAAAATACCTAGACTTATGATTTGGTATGACCAGTTCTGGTAATTGGTGTAACCGATCCTAAGTAATCACCATGATATGGTATGATCGATATTTGTAATTGGTGTGACCGATCATAAAAGGTTGTGTGACCGATCCTTGTAATTGGTATGACCAATCCTAGTGACTGGTATGACCAATCACAAGTAGGTACCATTTTTAGGTAGAACCGATCCATGTGATTTGTATAACCGATCCAAACCCATGTATGTGACTTGGTAGGACCGATCACAACTAACCATTGTGACTTGGTGTGACCGATCACATAGTAGACTTGGAATTTTTGTATAACCAATTATAAACTTCTTTAGAAGTGTGGTAGAACCAATATACAAATCCGTTTTCCATGAATTACATATTTTCTTCATGAACTTGTGTAGTTTCGGAATTAGAATTTGTTGTGTAAAGATGTCAACATACTTTGAACATGAGCATTAACTCTTATCATTTATTGTTCAAAGATATTCCTTGGTACTCAAGGTGATCCTGTACCGAAGTAAATTGAGAATCTTTTAATTAAGGTTTTGGTTTCATATGCTTTAATTACCGATAATTAATGCATAGCTCTAGAGAATAAAAAATAGTAATGTGCATTTACTAATTGGAGATTTTCTATGGGAGATTTCGGAAAATATTGGACTACATTTATTGAAATTAGGAAAACTGAATTTGGGCATTCATTGCATATCTTAAGAATATTTTCGGTATTGGAAATTCCTTGGTGTCCAAACAACCTTGGTCTATAAATATCTAAGTTTTCATTGTTAGCAAACTATCCTAAGAGTCAGGCAAACTTAATTTCTTGTTGTTTCTGGTGGAGCCGTCCATTCGGAGAGGAAAGTATACTAATTAGGAGAAATGTCTTACGACCGCTCGTTTAAAGACTTCTGCGGGATCAAAAAGCTCTACAAGTACCGTTGGTGGGAAACTAGCTAGATAATTACAGTGTTATTAGTTTTCAATTATTGATTGGATTGACTAATGGTTGTTGAAACTTTGATTGCACCTATTTTATTTATTCTTGAGAACCTTCTCTTCTGATATAAGGCTCATTCAAACTAGATCAAAGTATTGACGAGATCTTTAGAAATGTTGTTAAATCTAAAGACATCTTGTGATAATCCATTGTTAGCGAGACTTCGTTCTATGTGTGATTGATCACAAGAATATTCAAGTGTTGTTGTGCAGGTATTTTAAGGCAATAGAAGATTTAAAGACAAAAAAAAAATTCTTATTAGTTTTTATATCTTGTGGATTTAGTGCACAAACCTTGATCAGTTGGGATCTAACTAGAATCGTTTTATCTTTGATGGACTTGATTGATTAGTTGCGTGAGATCGGCATCACTTTATAGTTTCTCTTTGAAATCTATATTGATTGATTACAAATCTAAAGATTGATTATTTCAGTATTCAATATTTAGATTGATCTAACCAGACAA
Organism: Papaver armeniacum; assembly: GCA_023531295.1. Taxonomy (NCBI): domain Eukaryota; kingdom Viridiplantae; phylum Streptophyta; class Magnoliopsida; order Ranunculales; family Papaveraceae; genus Papaver; species Papaver armeniacum. The sequence continues at coordinate 12,800 of JAJJWW010018406.1, forward strand.
AGGAGTTTATTAGATGAAACATAAGATCCTTTGTCAACAACTCACAATCTTCTAGCAAGATTGATTAGAGTGATTACCAAACAGATTCTTCCTTTGCTTTTTAATACGATTCAAAGGACTTGCTATTAACGTGCGTGACTCTAGAATTCGAAGGCGCATGGATACTGCGGGAACTATGTAGCTAGGGGTAGTCTGCATGGTCTCAACTATATGAAGTTGGTATTTGATTTTGTACAACGGCTTAATTCTGAGAGTTTTCAAAACTGGACTAGGTCCCGGGGTTTTTCTGCATTTGTAGTTTCCTCGTTAACAAAATCTTGATGTATCTTTTACTTTGCTTTCCGCATTATAATTGTTATTATAATTAAGTAAAATACACAAGTACGTTAACTCCGTAATACATGATATTCATCCTATAGATTTTCAGTTATTTCTGAACCTATTATCAAGTACACACTTTGTTGTCGTATCGTCTCGATCTTGCATCCATAGTCAATCACACGAGTGATCTTGTTGTTGTATTGTCTCGATCTCGTATCCATAGACGATCAAACGAAGTGTTAACCGAATTTGTTGTATTGTCTTGACTCTGTCCATAGACAATCACTTTCGGTAGAGGACTTATAGGTTGATAAATAAAATATTGTGGTGTATTTGGGTACCCTCATCTTTTTAATTGTTATCCCAACTTGTATTTTGTCTCAAGATAAAAGAATAAGAAGATTGTTGAACTGGGTGTTTTGGAGAATGACAACATAGTTTGGAATTTAAGAACTCCTAAAAGATTCAATGCATTAGCTTCTGTTGAGTTAGTTATTCTCATTTCTGAATTAGATTCTTTTTCCTTTAAGCATGAGCTAAAGGATAAATTGTAGTCAGTATCTTGATCCTAAAAAGTATTTTCAATCAAATCTCTATATGATTCTCTTACTTTTGTGAAAGATAACAATGATGTATGTGCAATTTTTTCTCATATATGGAAGCAAAAATATCCTCCCAACTCCCAAGACAGATTTTTTTTTTCTGAATTGCATGGAAGTTTACCAACTGGAGATTTGCTAAGGATGAGGTATTAATGTCCCTACTGGTTGTCTTTTCTGCAATGAGTCTGAATGCACCTTTCATCTTCTTCTTCATTGTTCTTTTTCTACAAAGATTTGGAGTACTTTTCTAGATTGGTTAAAGGGGTTCTTCTCTCTGCATGTGGATGTTTCAACTCTTCTGAAATCTTGGAACTTAGATCAATCTTCCGCACTTTAAACATTGTGTGGAATCTCATACGTACAGCAATTCGGTGATGCATCTAGAAAGAAACAAATGCTAGAGTTTTCACTGATACAATTAATAATGAAGTGGCGGTTACTAACGACCTCTTCCGCCTTTATTCTTGGTCTCTATTGGGAAAGAATTTGAATCTGTATGCTCTTTGGATGGAATGAAAAATCATCATATTGATTTATTTGAGTAGTCTTAGGTAAGGGCTACTTGTAGTCCTTTTATTGTTTCTTTTTCCTCTTGTATGCTCAGTTTGGTATAAGCCTCTTATACCTCTCCTTTTTAATCAATAAATTATTTTCTTTGCCCATCAATATATATATATATACCCCTTAGGGATTTTTAACAAAGAAGGGAAAAATGAGGCATTTTAATAAACTCGCCGGATTAGAGTATACTTAAACTAATTAGGGATATAGAAATTTAAGTGGACTTAGAAGGTATGTTAAGGGGTGTCTAAATTGTATAATGTAATGTTGATTCCTTTGCCCAATTCTAATTAAAACTGGCATATTTGTTGGTTGGTTTTATCTAAATCATTTCATTTACTTCTCTATTTCTCAATCCAAAAGACAACTTGAACAAAGACCTTCTTCACCAAACAAAGGAATACCCAGGCGATAACAAACAATAGCTCTAAACTGTCTTTACCCAAGGCCATAATCCAAATATTATTAATTAACTAATTTAATCTAACTATGTCTACTTAACTAAATAGATTAGTAATAATTATATGGATGCAATTTTAATTATCATTATCAAAGATATATGGCTAAAGGGTTTTTCTTTCTGCCCCTTAAAAAAAAATCGATTCACATAATCCCAGATTAGTTTTAGCATACCTCAATATGGCGAGATTATATAAGTTTCCCAAAAAAATCAAAATAAAATGAAATAAAAGAGTAAATATAGCATTTAGATTAAATAGTTTGAGATGATGCTTACTAAAAACAGTGAAAATTTAACGTTAAAAGCCGCCTATTCTCTTGGGTAGGACCCAAAACCACCCCTACTAATCCATACGGAGGATCCTCCCATGTGTGAGAAAACAGTTTGTAGGACGATTTTTTTCGCAGAAACCACTAAGATAATCTAGTTGAAGACTCAACTGGACAAGTTAATACGACAAGCATGGATGACAACGCATTTATGCAGGAAGGTGATATTACATTTGTTAGAATGACATTATCACGACATGATGATACCTTTTTTTCTAAAAAATCTTAACGAAGATGAAGCTAAGATTTTGGTGACATGTTCCTCATATAAAACTATACATTCCTACCAAAAATGAGAGTATTCTGAAATACGAAACTTCAGCATCCATAAATTTTAATTTCAACCGTTAATCTTCAAAGGTTGATATTCAAAATGGTAGATGGTGGTCTTATAGATCTCGGAATGCTATTGTTTCTTCCACTGAAAACAAAAAATTAATGAAGAAAAATTTATAGGAAGCTTGAGATTCGAACCTGTGAGCTCTTCCTTATTAAATGGACTCTCTACCATTGTACCAACTAGAATGTTGATGCTAATCAATCAACATATTTCATATACATATTAACATTAAACTATTTTATGTAGTCTAACTAGGGTTTAACCCGTGCCGTTGCATAATTTTTATTTAGTTATGCATTTTCCGACATATGAATATTAAATATTTATTAATATCAAGTTTACCCTTATTATCATTACAAAATAAATATTTTTATATTCTTCACTCCACAAATCCTTTTCATCATTTTCCGCCTTGAAATTATCCCATACCATGCCTATTCTTTCTCGAGTTGCATCCTCAAGAGCCATGAAATTATATCGGAATTAATTTTTACATATTTTGTTCCCCTGAAAAAACATTATTTTATATGTTTTTAGTTTACAAAGATATCTTATCGATCCTTTAAAATGGTATTACCTTTCTTCATCTTCCTTATTTTAGTGAACGATGTTAGGATCTTCATTGACCATAGGAACCTACTATATATGGGCCCAACCACATAGCACCGATGATATCCCTACTTGACCACTTTGGGATAAGAGGTGTACGGTTTTAATCTAAAAGGCCTCGGTGTTACGTAAGGAGATGCCCAAGCTTATTAAGCTCCACATGTACTCCTCTTTCTTCCATGTGGGACTATCCCTATCTACATATGTGGTTTATCGCGCCACATACTCCAACAATCTCCACCTTGCGATACTTAGCCACTTTACCAGTCCAATCAGACTCCATCATATGATTACCATTTGTATATGCTACCCATCGATCATGATTATTGTCACTATGCGCCATGGAATCCTGCTCCACCTTGAGTTAATGAGAAGGCAAGCACTAACTTCACTTTGAGCATTTCCTTTCCCACCTAGAACCCTGCTCCAATTGAGAGTTAATGTGTGAGACATTAGATCCACCTTAAGCCTCATTTCAACCTTGAGCATCTCCTTGCCGATCTAGAACCCTATTCCATCTGAGTTAATGGGTGAGACACTAACTCCACCTTGAGCGCCAGTTCAACTTTGGGCCTTACCTGCTTCACTGTAGGATCAGAATATCGCAACATCAAGATTCTCGCGAAATCCATAAACGACACACTGCGAAGACATCGCGGGCTGGGAATAAAAACGACGTAACGGATGACGACAGCCAAAACACGAGAAAGATGTGAAGATGTAGCGAGATCGAGGAGTGTTACGAGATTTGACATTTGTACATTTGCGATACTTAGCAAGTCATACCCGAAAATAAAGGACGGCTTAGTCTGTCATCCACTATGTAATGTCCTATATAAAGAGCCGAATAGACTTAAGGAGAGAGAGATCTTTTTCGAGTGTTGAGCAAGTCATTAAAAGAGAGAAAGTTTAGAGTGGTTGTAATTCTTAGTTTATCTCCTTTTCATCTTGTAACATTTTCAAGTTTAATCAAATAAAAAGATAACTCTTCATCTTAAAATGATCTGATTGTGTGGATTCTTGTGAGGGGTGTGGTGTGGGATTTCCTGCAACTACATAATGGAGCTAGAAGCGAGGATTGAACCCGTGAAGATTGATATTGTGATTTGGAAGGATTTGAAGTAGTAGATAAAGAATTTCATATAATTTTCAACAATTCATTAAGAATAAAGAATGGCAAGAAGAAGACATACATCAAAACAACCAACAACTGTTAGAAGGAGTAGAAGACTTGCTGGAGAAGAAAGAAATGAAATGGGAGAATCTTCAAGAGCAACCACAAGAAACAATGGAGAAAATCGGGTTCAATCGCCAATTCGGCATACACCAATACAAAATAGAGCTGAGGATTATGACGAGTGAGCGTACACACTTGGCGATCAGATTACGTAGATGAAATAGGGAAGAGCGAGCAATTAGGAGGTAATGGACAAGAGGAGAGATACCAAGAAATGATTGGAGGAACAACTCATGGAAACGAAGAGATTACAGCGTTAGAGGCATTGAGACAAACAATACGCGAAGAAAGGCGATTAGAAGCAGAAGAACGTGCAAATATGACATGGCAAAATCATGAGCTAAGGATGGAAAACATAAGGTTACAGAACGGAAGGTCGAGGAGCACTACAAGATCAATATCAGTAAGGGAAGAAGTAAGACTAAATATGCCTGTAGAAAATGCTAATGAAGAAATTCAAGAAGAAATACAAAATTCATGAGGAACGCCGCGAAATAAGAGAAGTAAGGGAAGATCATTATATCCAACATGGTGAAACTCTCCAAGATGGGCAAAATGATGGAAATCAGAGAGATAGACACCGACAGAGGCGAAATAGTCAAGAGGATGGAGAAAATCAGGAAGAAGGAATGAGAATATTCCATGGGAGAGAAGTACAAAGAAATCACCAAGCAATTCAGGATGAAACTGAAAGGCATTATATTGAACAAGCACATCTAGCTCGCGAGAGGGAAAGACTAAGAGAAGAAATGGAAGAACAAGAATTACAAGAGGCAATTCGCCAAAACAATCATGATAATCGAGAAAGGAGGCGTGAGCGTAATCGCAATAATTTTAATATCAATGAAGAATACAATAGAGTACTAAGGAGAACTGAAAGACGGCAAAGAGGAGAAAATGAGAGATATAATGGTGTGCGAATTCATGAAAGGAATGAAAGAGAAGATCGCAGAGAAAGACGAGAAGAAAATGATGATCAAGATAATCAAAACGGATATGAACGCAGAAGAAGATAGGCGGAGTTAAAAAGGCCAATGGAAACTAATTCTAGTGTAAATGAACAAATTTTGAAAGAGCTAGCGGAAATGAAAGGACTGTTAAATAATAAGAAAGAATGAGGCAGGAGACAATTAGATGAAGCTATGGAAGAAGCCGCGAAAACCCCATTCACACGGGGAATACAATTAGAAGGAATACCCCCAAAATGCAATTTTCCTACATTAACCAGCATTTTTGATGGATCAACTTGTGCATTACAACATATCAAAGCTTATTTGAGATGTATGTTACAATGAGAAAATCATGACGCTATATTGTGCAAATACTTTGCATCAAGTTTAACAGGAGAAGCTCTGAAATGGTTTGAAGGCCTGCCAAAAAACACTATAGCATCCTTTAATCATTTACAGGCTATATTTTTAGGGGCGTACATAAGTAACAATTTCTCGCGACCTGGCATTGAAGATGTATTTGGATTAAAGCAAAGGGTTGGTGAAAGTTTGAAACATTTGACCATGAGGTGGAAGACAATGTGTAGCGACATGGCGAGTCGTGTTGATGAGAGATATCTCATTTTATCATTCATTAATGCTATGTTCGCAACTAATCTGTTATACATTCAAATTTTCAGAATTACGAACACAATCACAATGTCTGAGCTGCGATAATTACAGGAAGAATATATTGCTCTCGAGGAAAAGCAAAATGAGATGGAATCATACCCAGTTGCGAACACAAGTTCGAATGCATCGAATGCAAGCTTATTACCTAAGTTGATAAATACAGTGGCGAACACCTCGCAAGGACAACCAGAGTTAATAATGGGTGATAATCAACAGAAGCTAGTAGCTATGGGGAGTCCTGACCAAGAAGAATACGAGAGAGAAAGATATTTCTATAAACGCGGTGGAAATAACAAAATTCGAAGACTTGACCAGCCGCAAGAAAATTATGGAGGTCAAAGGAAAAATTATCATAGGGGACAAGGAAGCCGCAGGATAGTATGGGAAGAAATCGAAATGCCACCTCTGAATGCTAGTGTGGAGAAAATATGGGAAGCTATAATCTTGATGGAAAATATACCAACACCATGGAACATGGGAAAGGAGCCACCTCCAAGCGAGAGAATCCATGAATTTTGTTCTTATCACCATTTCCATGGACATACAACAAATAACTGCAGAAATATAAAGAGAATCATTCTTAGGATGATAGATCAGGGAAAATTAAATCATTTTCTAGTAAGGAAAGGTCAACCTCAAGCATTACCACCTCCTCCAGAAATTCCCAGGGCGAACACCACAAAAGAACGTGAAACATTTGTGATAGAAGTTGGGGCAAAAGCAAAAAATTTGTTTTGTAATTCAATTGTACATTCATACAAGACAATTGAAGATTTCCACGATATTACTCTCAGCAGGGTTTTCGCAAGGGATGCCAATGATAAAGAAATAATGAACACCGCGAAGACGTCGCAACTGGAAGAATGGCAGAAGCAGATCATTTCTTTTACCGTGGAAGAAGTACCTAAAGGCGGAGAAATGCATGACAACCCATTGGTGGTGAGATTGGAGATTAACCCAAAACCTAGTGATGATGAAGATGATTAAGCGGAAAACTCATGGGCAATTAATAGAATTTTTAATTGATACCGGGAGTTCTGTGAATATCCTTTTTTATCATACCTACAAAACCATAGGAGGAAAAGATGCAGATTTGATACCTTCAACCTATAAAATTTATGGTTTTAATGGTACTGCAAACAAGCCTAAAGGAGAAGTTCATATGAGAATTCCACTGAAAGGATTTTCTTCTGAAATTTTATTCTGTGTTGTTGATGTGGAATCACCATACAACGCGTTAATTGGGCGACCTTGGTTACATGAGATTCTAGGTGTAGCATCGACTTTTCATCAATGTATCAAATTCCCTCATCCAACTGGTATTGGCATCATAAAAGGAGACTGAGTAGAAGGGAAAAGGTGTTATGAAATTGACATAGAATCCTGCGAAGAAAGAGATGCGAAGAAGAGAGATTGCATACACAACATCAGGGAAAAGCAAAAAAGTGAAAGATTGATGGTAGATACCATAGAATGGAGAGAAGAAGAAATGCTGCGAAGTCAATGTTTGTTGAAGAAAAGAAGTGGCGGTAATATCGGAAGAGATGGGAAAATAACAGAAAAATTCAAAGATATAGAGGCAGAAAGTAGCAAAAATAAGAGGCCTAAGGATTGAATGTGCTTATTGATCGATAAAAAAAAAAAAAAAAAAAAAAAAATTACAAATGTCAAATATGTTGCAAATGGCGAAAATGGAGTTGTGTAAGAGTTGATATGAAGAAGAAGAAAGTATATTTTACAAATGGCAAATACGTTGCGAAAGTACAAATAAGCTTATATATGCAGAAGAATCAACAAAGTAATCAGAAAGAGGCGAACTTACTATGGCGTACACCCTAGTTCGCGAACACAATTTCGCAAGAGGCAAAGTACCTAAAGTGCGTCATAGTAGGCGGTACCTATATTACATATATGCAGAAGAATCAACAAAATAATCAGAAAGAGGCGAACTTACTATGTCGTACACCCTAGTTCGCGAACATAATTTCGCAAGAGGCAAAGTACCTAAAGTGCGTCATAGTAGGCGGTACCTATATTACATATACTAAAGAATTAACAAAATAATCAGAATGGGACGAACCTTCATGGCGTACACCCTAGTTCGCGAATAAAATTTCGTAAGAGGAAAAGTACCTAAAGTGCGTCATGTAAGGGGGTATCTGTAACGTGGCTCAGGGAAAAGGTTACACCGCCCCTGGAACCTGAGTCATGAAGATTGGGGGTAATAAAACCCATCCAAGAGAGATATCTTGGATTTTCAATCTAAGCTAGTGACTTAGATTGGACGACCGGGGGTCTCTTCTAAGGAGTCAGCATTTGACCAAGGCGAGGTACACCGTTGAGCCAAGGGTGCCTGGGGCATTTGAAGTGTCTCGGCCATTCTTGGCAAGTATCGGCTTATGCTGCACTCGGCCCGAAGAAAACTCCACTTAGGGTGGAGTCTCGTAACCATAAGCCCTATAGGCAAAAGGGATAAGAGGCTACGAAAACAACTGGTTGTTGTTAAGACCGGATGGGAGAAGCTAGCCTTGTATGGCAGAAGTACGCCTCCTTGAAGGGGCAACCAGGGGGAAGATAAGGGCGGCACCCTCCATTAGGGAGCTGATAGTGTTGTTTATGGGTGAAAACTACTCCTGCAGAATTTGGTAATTTGGGGTGTGGATGAGGAATGAATTTAAACCTTAAACAAATGCACTGCGCGATGAGTGCTTGTAGATTCGAGAGATCAATCCATGCAAGTCCGGCCTAAACCAAGAAATGGCCGTTCCAGACTTGTTTCGGTCACAAAGTGAAGGATATGGGGTTGATCTTAGGGAGGGAAGCGAAGAAGGTGTTGATATTGTGAAGGTGTAGACTTGCTTATGACTTGCAACAGGAAAGTGAACAAGCTTGCGGTTGGTGTAAGCAGGCTCTGGTGTTCTCTTGTTGTTTTTCTCTCTCTGTTTTTGGAAATAGGGCGGAGAACCTATTTATACAAGTCATTGAGTCTTATTCAAGTCTCTCGTGGGAAGTGGAGGAAGTGGAGTGATGGAGTAGTGGAGTTGTGCGTTGGTGATACACGACCAGCCTTGCCCACTTCTCTGTTAAATACTGTAGTCAATGACTTCCTAGCACGTTCTTGTGATGGCGTTGCACGCTCATGTAAGCGCGGACCAATACCCCGGTATGTATCCCCAGAGTTTGTGACATGATTGATAGTGGAATGTGTGGATGCGTGTCCACGAAAGATAGCATGTAATCGCTGAATTGAATAATCAACGTTATTCGGAAGTCGCTCTTGTAAGTATCGTGTGTATTTTATGCGAATATCGCATCATGGGTGTGGTAAAGTGATGGGTAATGACACCTTACTAACCAATTAACTCCGACGAGGTATCGTATAACCAAGTCAGATGAAGTTGGATGGATGAGATGATCTTTGAGACCCTTATCCGCCAATCGCTGATGGAATCGGGGTTTTGAAGAGGTGCGCAGCATCACTCTTCGGCTTGGTCGAAACCAAGCATGGGATACAACTTGGCCTAACCGACCATACATGCGTGTAGATGGCATGATGGTGTAGGCGCCTATACCCCATTACCTCATGAAAGTATGATGCTGGTCACTCAATTCATCGGGGGAAATCGAGTGGTCGAGATCGATTTGCAAGACAAAAAACTAGTGCCGCAAGGCCGCACGTCACGCCCTCTTCAGCGCACGTTCCAAGATGACCAATCTTGGTTTGTCTTGGCCGATTGTCACAGTGTGAAGGTGGTAGCCGATGTCCACGCCCTATACCAAATATCCCATGAAAACGTGATCCAGTCATCCAAATCGCCCGAAGTTGGTGGTCGAGATCGGTTGCCATTAGCTGAGGTGTGACCACGCTAGTTTGAGCTTGCGTTTTGATTACCGGGCATGATATGCCTTGGCCGATTAGGTTAGGGAATAGATGGGTCTCACGGTGGTCATGGTATGACCTGGGACACACTTAATCTAATCTTGGACCCTCCATTCATGCCGGAGAAGATGGACTCGTGATGCTCAAAACCCTAATTTTGGGTTTCGTGTGCGTCTTCTCTTGTTGGGGAGACGATTTTGTCACGACCCAAACATGTTTGGTCTGTGGACCGATCGGTCAAGTGTGTAGCGGGCCACGCGCGGATCGTGTTGACATGCTCGGGCCCTTTGAATCTACATCCCACCTCCCATCTACACTGAAGATGGATGGTTGAGGTCAATTTTGCGACACATGTATTATGCCAGAAACCCTAATTTAGGTTTTGTTGTCCATATGCTTGGTATGAACGTTTTTGGCAAGCTAGGCCATCGGACGGCCATGCGGGTTCCGCGTTGGTTCGGGCAGTGGATATTCCATACCGCAGGGGTGATGGAATTGATGCAGGTCATCCAATCATGCTTATGGAGTTGGACGATCGCGATCATATCCGACCGATACTTGGCCAATCCGATGCTTTCGTCAGGCTAGTATAACACACCGAGAGGGCTAATCCGGAGCTAGTATAACACACCGGAGTCGGCTATACGTTATTTCATTACATGGTTTCATTATAGTGCTTTGAGGTTCGTGTTACTACGCAGAGTAGCAGCTCGGTCGTCATGCACTGATACCCAGTGCGGAAATACAAAGGTCTGATTAGAAATTCACGGGACGGGATTGTTGCGCATGCTCCCAACCCTCGAGGGGAGGAATTTCATGTATTCCACGAATGGGATTGTTGCCACATGCTCCATTCTTGGTGAATTAAGTGAGGAGTATCCAACACTTATTAATGGCTTTATCTTTACAAGATGTCGCCGCATAATTTTTCGGTTTTTACAATTTTAACCTCGAATGAAAAACCCACCATCAACATTAAGTCCTCATTTGCCTAGCATAATGGTTACATTATTGTGGGGTAGGCATCGATTGTGACATATTTATATACTGAAATGACCAATCTAAAGTGAATACATATTCTATCGGATCGTCGTGTGTTGCCACAGAACTGGTTAGTTCGATTAAGGATGCGAAGGAAACAGACTTGAGTCGGTAGTCGCTTTAGTTTCCTCTCAGATAGCATTCGAGCTGCTCTTTCTTCATGTGTACTTCTTTCATCATACACGTCTTCCCTCGGGTATATCCCTAAACCTCGTTGATTGTTATCAATTATCACCTTCATGGGTGGTAAGAAAGACTCCTTTTCCATTCTCATCGACTTGATTATAAGGATCATCTCTCTCACGTTTATTAAATCTCGGTATTGCTACGATCTTATGATTGATCGATCGATTGATTTGATTTCGATTTTTTTTTTTGTGCGATCATAACCTCCTCTCGCTTCAGTTTATCATGGGCGGCGGATTTATCATTCTCGTTTCCCGAAAAAGTTTGAAGTTGTGAGCCCGGAAAACTGCACACGAAGATGTAATGGCTAAGATCGATCTTCCGTTTGCCAAGTCGGCCGTGCTATACAGGGATGCTCTATTTCACACCGTCGTATTGCCGAGATTTATCTCAGGCACTTTCGGCTACGTTGACATGGAGAGCGGTGGAGGCGAGGAAACGCTACGAGACACTAGTAAGCGCAGATGTAGAGAGATTTGCAGCGCGGTTGAAGAGGCGGAGAGTTGAGCATGGCGACCTCCGAATGAAGGCAAGTGTGATTACCCGGTCCCGGGACGGGCGTGATAATTCTTGATTCGATATGAGACGAATCCGAACATTTGGCTGTCTGCGTGGCTCCTAATATTGATGTGCTTTTGATACCCAGCATTGACGATTTGGGATGAAGCGCGATCTCGAGAGATGCGTGCGAGAAGGCGAGGGAGATCCGAGAGGGGAGCATCACGAGGTGATGAAGAAGAACCCAATGGTGGTGCGAAGCGAGGCCGACCCTCTTGGCGACTAAAACCTCTTTTTCTTTTTCTTATTTCCAAGTATATTTTGTACACTCGAACATCTTCCTTGTACTCAGTGGCGGCCGGGTTCAAGGTTTTTCTTCCACTTGATTGTTTGAATAAAAGTTTTTTTTTTTTTTTTTATAATAACCCTTTGCAAGATCGCATGAATCTTCTCGGGCCTTGGTGTGCCTTCACATCGTAATTCTTTGTGATAAAAGAGGTAATGCCATAATGGAATACTTACAGAGACCTGTGTTCCCGATGCAAGATCTTCCAGCCTTCTTGGGGGCGAGATGGCCCAAATCACTTTCCTTTTGTGCACGCGTTCTATTTTCTTTCCCATTAGATGTTTTGGTTAGGGTTTCCTTTCTTGCTCTAGTGGGTTGATTTAGGCCGACTCAAGACTTTGTGTCTTTAGGAGTAAAGAGGTTCTCGGATGGAAATAGTGTTTTCAACTAAATTGAAAATTGAAAATTGCTCCCCTAACTATTAATGCAAGTATTGCAATCATTTTGGGGGAATTACAAATATGACAGCGAAATTGTAAAAGGAGACATCACTGGAAAAAAATAGACAACGTTTTTAAAGGGTGGAGGACGTTGGAAAGTGGTAGCACGGCGTCTTAAGTTCGGTAGGGTTTGAGCCATTTGAGTGAATTGTTATGCCTTCTAGTTTATCGAGTTAATGAGCTTGCGGTAGCCTCCTAGGATAACATCTCGCTACCGTATGGTTCATCTTCTCTTTCGGTGGGTGAGTCGGGTGGAGGGCCATTTTCACCGATCATGCCCCCGAACTTTGAATGTAGCGTCTTGTGCCGGATCTCCAATTCCAAATGGGTTTGACGTGCAAATACTTGGACCTTAGTCTTATCGTCTTTGACCAAGACAGCTCTACACTCTTGATAAAACGATTGAAAGGGCTGGGCTTCCCATTGTACATCTCTTAGTCGGGGTTGGTTCGTTGGTTGGAGTGGATCCCAGGACTTGCGAGAATGAGGGCGGTAGGTTGTAAAGAAGGTTGCGTGGCGAGACTTACTTGAGATCGAAATTTTAATGTATGCCGAGCTCTCTCAGGAAGTTGTGTCGCATTGGTAAGTTGTCAAAGTGCGGCAACGGTCATCGAGGTCCAGAAGGCGTGTTGAGGATTCTTTCTGTATCGAACCAGTGAGTTGAACTCTAGTATCGCTTTGTTGTCATGCATCCAAGAGCGTCCCAGATCATGTCGTAGTTGGGATGATTTTGACTATGTAGAACTTTGCTTGGCGCGAGGCATCACCCAATTTGACTTCAAGATCGATGTATCCATATGCATCTACGCCTCGTCAATCTTTAACCACAGTGGGTGACGAGTAGCTTCCTTCAAATCTTGCCCGCTCTCAAGGTCTTGACGGTAATAATGTTGTTGGGCGACAATCAACGTTGCTCCCGAACTCAACGCCTCTCAAACGAGTGGGGTTAGAAGTCCCCGGTTCCATTGCCACGCCTTGAAAAGACCAGGGTTCTGGACTGCCATCGATATAAACGCCTGACACAACATGGTTGAGGGCCGTGAATATGTATTAGCTGTCCTTTGGAGAAGTACAAGATTTCACATATGTGCTCCATCATAGATTGTACGGTTTGCGAAGCAGAATCCCGAGAAATCATGCGGTTCACGATAGGCAGAGGGTCTCTATGAACACCTTAAGTTTCAGTTGAGTTCCCGTCTCTACCTTTTCCCTGAATATTTGTTTCAACTTGTTACAATCTTTGGTTGGATGAAGCTAACCATGGAGCAACCCAGTATCTAGGATCTGCCATTTCTTCCTCGGTTGGAGGACGTCGATAGGGGCACTACGACGTCGTCTTGATCCACGCTTCAAGAGCTCTATCACTTCATTCATGGGAAAAGGAAAACCCGTGTCTTTAGTGTTTTGTGCGGGAGTTTTATTTGTTCCTTTTCGAGACGAAGTCTTGTGTGAGGATGTTCGCTTGGTTTTACTGTAGTCACCGGAGCTCCTTTCTCCTCCGCACACCACCTCTGAAGGACAGTGTTGTATTGCTTGTTTGTGGGCGCCTGCTCCCTCGACTTTCACGTGAATCTTCACTTGAACGACTGCAGTTCTTTCTGGCAATGCTGGTGCAGATTGTTCTTTGAGCTGGCAGCTTCATGGAGTTGAGAACATTTGAAAGCCCAGATTCTCTAACGAGGCGCGGTATATGGGTATCATCCCGTTGATGCACAACTCCACCAATTGTCGTTCGGTGGACGTTCGGGTCATGACAATCCGCTGAGTTCTCAACTTTGTGAAATTAGTTAGGATGCTCGATTGTTAGTCAAGAATTTTCTGTAGATGCGAGAAGGTGATTTGTTGGGTCACGAAGAAATGACATGAGAGTTACTGGCCATCTTGCTCCCGGTTGGATATGTTGTTAGGCGCGATGCTGTTGTACTGTGTACGCCCTCCCCATAAGTGATTTCGGTGCTCCTTTTTTCAGCGCGAAACATGATCGTATTCATGTTTCCCAAGGATTCCAAGAATCGGTGAGACATGTTCACGAGCATTACCAGACCGTGTGAGGAGAACTGGGGAGAGGTGTAACCTCTTGGAAGAGGGATTCATTCATATCTTGAGGGTATATACCTTATTCGTGCTCTAACCCTCCCACTACGGTGGGGAGAGACGTTCTTTTCTTGGTCATGCGGAGTTTTATCGTAGATTCATGAGGACTTTCCAAGATAGCATCACCACTTTGTAACTTATCGCAAAAAGATGTGGTTTTAACTTTGATGAAAATGTATGGCGGCATTTAATGCGTTTGAAAGAACTTTTGATTTCAGCCCCTATCATTAAACCACGGATTGGAGTAAGCCCTTTGAGCTTATGTGTGATGCTAGTGATTTTGCGGTTGGTGCGGTGCTCGGGCAGCGTGGGAGGATACCTCATGCCATTTATTATGCTTCTAGAACGTTAAATGAGGCCCAACAAAACTACACAACCACCTGAAAAGAGTTATTAGCCATTGTTTTTGCTTTAGAAAAGTTTCGCTCTTATCTAATTGGTACAAAAGTTATTTGTCTTTTCTAATCATGCGGCACTTAGGTACTTGCTTACAAAAAAGAGGCGAAACCGAGGCTCATACGATGGATTTTACTCTTGCAAGAGTTTGATCTTGAAATCAAAGAAAAGAAAGAAATTGAGAACACCGTTGAGGATCACTTGGTTTCTTGTGTGGAAAAGGAGACTATCGTTGCTATGAAAGTTTCCAGGATCAGTCAATTGCCTGAGAACCATGGGTACAGCTGATATTATTAATTACTTAGTATCTAAACAAATCTCGAAAGAACTTGTCTAGAACAGAGGACAAACTTAAAGTTAGAAACCAATACATGGGATGATCCGTACTTATGGAAACATTGTAGTGACCAAGTAATACGTAGGTGTGTTCCCTAAAATTGAATTTAATTCTATCTTGTCTTTTTCCACTCATATGCTTGTGGAGGACACTTTGGGAGTAAGAGAATCGCTCTCAAGGTACTAGAAGATGTAGTTTCTTTTGGCCAATCTTTGTTTGGATGCACATGCATTTGTATCATGTGATAGGTGTCAAAGAACAGTGATCTAGGTGCTCGAAATCAAATGCCGCAAACTATTATTCAATTTGTCGAGTTTTGATGTAAGTGGGGAATTGATTTTTAGGCCCTTTTGTCAATTCTAGTGGGAATTATTATATCTTGCTTGCTGTGGATTATGTCTCGAAATGGGTGGAAGCTAAGGCCACCCCAACTAATGATTCTAAAAGTTGTTTTGAATTTCGTGCAAGCTAATATATTTGTAAGGTTTGGCATTCCAAGGGCTATAATTAGTGATGAGGTTCACACTTCAAAAACGGGTTCTTGCAAAGCTTGTTAAAGAAGTACAATGTGTCGCATAGGATTGCAATACCGTCCATCCACAAACAATGGCCCAGGGTGTCTAACAGGAGGTGAAATCCATTCTAGAAAAGGCAGTGAATCCAACAAGGAAAGATTGAGTTCGCGACTCAATGATGCTTTGTGGGCGTATAGAGCGCATATAAAACACCTATTGGGATGTCTCCTTTTAGGCTTGTTTATGGTAAACCTTGTTACTTACCCGTGGAAATTGAGCATAAGGCATTTTGGGCTATTAAGAATGCAACATGGAGTTGGATGGTGCTGGAAGGCAAGGAAGTTACAACTTCAAGAGTTAGAGGAGATTGCAATGATGCATTTGAAAGCTCACGGATTTACAAGGAAAATGAGCTTTTCATGATAATATGATTACAAAGAAACAATTTTGCATTGGGCAGAAAGTGCTTTTGTTTAATTCTGGCTTGCAATTATTTCAAGGCAAATTAAGGTCACGTTGGATTGGACCTTTTATTGTGACTAATGTGTTTTCTCGTAAAGTGGAAATTCGTAGTTTAGCTACGAGTAATGAACTTAAGTGAATGGGCACCGGTTGAAACCATATTATGAGAACTTCTCTTGGGATGTCGTGGAAGGAGTTAATCTTGCGGGAAGTACTCCCTCCGGAGGAGTCATAGAAAGCAAAGAGATAGTTTAAGACGACTTTAAACCAAGCGCTAAATGGGAGGCAACCCATCGGTTTGTATCTCTTGTCTTTTATTTTCTTTTCTTGTCATGTTTTTACTTTTACGATTTTTGTCACTTTTATTTAGGATTTCCCACCTTGACTTTCGTTTGAAGATTCAATTACATTGAGGACAATGTAAAGTTTAAGTGTGGGAAATTGGTTTGCTTGCAAATTTTTCAAATTTTCAACTTTTATGTAATTAGTGAATAAGAAACTCCGAACTTGTAGTTAGTTTAGAGTCACATGCCATGCCTAAGATTACATCGAGAATCTCACAGGTAGTGAACTTACGGATGTGGAGAACATGATCGGGTTTCTTGTTGTATGAGAGTTAAAGTTGGATTTAATCATGCAGGTGTGACAAATTCTGCAGACAAATTAGGTGTTGAAAGTAGTGATCCCCTATAGTGGAGACTACCCATGCTACATAATGTGAGGCACCCAACCTTCATTCTTCGAGACTTAAACCAGGTTTTTGGTGTGTCACCGCACGTAAATTAGGGCGAATGGGATTGTCCAACCTCCCACCATAAGAACACCATTTTTGACTTCGAGTGCTATTTTTATCAACCATGTTGGTGACATGAACTGCTAACTTACATACCACTTGTAATCTTGTTCGCGATTAGGCACCATCCACCTTATCTCTATACACCAACAGGGTCCATAGAAACACCATCATCATCAACAAGAGGAGCATCACAAATTTGAAGGAAAGTTGAAGACGTTCAAGGTTTACAAGAAACAAACATGTAAATGATGATTTGATTTGAGTAAAGCAACAAGACAAGGAGCAAAGGCATTTTTATAAGTTGAAGACTATTGTATGTTGTTTTAAATTATCAAGGTTGAGAGTTCGAGAAGTTTATGACATATCAAGACATACAAGTTGTGAAGAATCAAGTGGTAAAGTACTTACACTATGGCCTTTGTATTTTATTTTGTATTTATTTTTCTCTTGTCTCCAAAAAAAAAAATTTTGAAAAAAAAAAAAAATTTGAAAAAAAAAATAACGAAAATAAATAAAAAAAAAAAAAAGAGACAAGAGAAAAAATGTTTGGTTTGTTAATAGTTTTTATTATTTTGTTTTATTTTATTTTTGTATTTGTTTTATTTTCTTATTTGAAAAAAAAAAATGAAAAAAAAAACGAAAATTAGAAAATCCACATCCAATGCTCCTTTCCGCAAGAGACTCTATTTTGTGGCAATGTAACTGTGTTAAGCATGCACAAGATTATCTTTTTGGTCATTCCATTAGTGGATTCAGATCAATGCCTTGAGCCTAGGACATTCGTAGCTATTGTTTGCTATCGCCTTGGTATTCCCTTGTTTGGTGAGACAGTCTTTGCTCTAGTTGTAATAAGCCTATGGATATTTTTGGTGACCATTCCCTCCATTGTGCCAAAGATGTGGGTATCAAGTTTCGTCATGACCTTGCTCGTGATGTAATTGTGGATATTTGTTACAAAGCTAGTGTACCTGTGCGTAAAGAAGTTGATTTGGGCCTTTTGTCTGATGCTAACAAGGACTTACGTCCAGCGGATATCCTTGTCCTTAACTGGGAGAACGGACAAGATGTGTGCATGGACGTCACTGGCGTATCTCCATTTACTGGGGAGGGGGTCCGTACTTTCGTTCCAGGTCAAGCCATCTCGAAAGCTATTGCGCGTAAACGTACTAAGTATTTGGATGTATGTGCCTCACATGGGTATGGTTTGGGGGTTTTAGCCTTCACCACCGTGGGAGAGCTTGGTGATGACACTATTTGTTTTTTCAAGCGTTTGAAGAATTGTTTAGTTAGCAATGACGCTTGGTAGCGGTTTTGGTAGTTTTATTTTTCATGTAGACTAGGTGTAGCTATTGAAAAAGGAGTTGGTGCCGCCTTGTTGCTTCTGCTACTAACTAAAGTATTGTATGATTCTCGTAGAGAAACACATTAATAATTGAGATTATTTTCAAACAGTTAGATAAACAAAATAGAACAAAATTCTTTCTCTAAAAAAAAAAAAAAAAAAAAAAGAAAGAAGAAAAAAAAAAATAAATAAAAAAAAAAAAAAAAAAGTAAATTTGGGGTTTGTATAGTTTGTTTTTAGTTTTGTATTCTTTCAATAAAGTCAATGGAAAGAAGGAATATATATAATGAAGTTTCAAGCGACAAAGAATTAGAGGAAAGAATCACATTGTCGAGATTCTCGAAGTTCAAGAGTTATCATCAAGAGTCAAAGGCAGAAGACGAAGATGAAGACACCGATAGAAAGACAGAAGGCGTTTCTATGGATCTTTGTGAGTGGTGCTAGCTGCACGCTTGAACGGATAACGAGGTAAGTAAGCATATTCCCACCTTTATTAAGTGGTTGATTTCCTTTCGAAGAGATCGATCGAAAAATGGGTTTTCAAAAAATTATAAAAGATGGGGTTTTCAAACATTCGGAGGTTTTGCCTTCCTACCATTCAACGTGTCGTGATTCTCTCTTCATTCCTACCTCCGGACACATGTGTGACCCATAAAAAGCATTTTATTATTGGAGCAAATTCATAAAAACCCTTTCTTGCGAGGCGAGTGAGACTTTCGATCACTCCGAACCCGAATTTTCGTCGAGAAGGGATGGTTATTTCTCTCTCAACTTTTAAGAATGAGATTGTGTTCATTTATGTGTCTAACTTATGACTAGTGTGCGAGAATCTATATGTCTTCTTAAGCGCGTTGGATGCTATCATTTCGGAGAACTAGAAGTTGGAAAAGTAGGTTTTTAGGTATATCTTTAGTAAACCCCTCACGAGACTATAACTCGTCCACTAGGGACTTTCAGGGTTTAAAGGCTTGTTATTTATGCTAAAAGTGACCGTAGCCTCGACGACACGGAGTTGTATGTATCTTTTTGAATTGTTTTTGTTTGATTTTGCTCGAGGACTAGGGCAAAGTCTAAGTGTGGGGAATTTGATAGGTGCTGTAAACACCGGGGCAAGTGGTATTCATCTATTGTTTATGCTTTCTTTGCGAGTTTTCTTATAAATTATGTATTTTATGATTGATTTGAGTTACTAGGTGCAATGGATTCATTATGAGCAAAACAAGGAGAAAAGCGTGCATTGGAGCGGAAAGGAGCAAGGAGAGCGAAAGTGTTCAGCGACGAGTACTATCTGAGTCGAATCAACGATAAGGGCTGCTAGCTTTTGTTCAAAGGAGAGTTAATGGGCTGCCAGCAGGTGACCCATATCCATTATCAGGGTGCCTAAATACCGGCCGTACCGCATAACCTTATCAATTTGGTCGTGAAGAAGAAAATCATTCTCATCCCCAATTTTTAGTCTGTTGTTTCTGTAAGAGAAAGAAGGAGTTAGATCTCGAAGAAATTTGAGAGAATTTGGGATCTCAAGAGCTAGGGTTTTAGAATGAATGATGATGTTCATCGATTAGCTTGAGTTCATGTACTTGTGTTGTGTTGCTCGGGAATTGAAGTTAGGGTTTGATTGAGAAGTTTCTTTGTCGAATCGAGAGAAGATGAAAGATTAACCCAGGATGAGAATGGTTTATGATTCTAACCGAGAAGTGCGAGATGGGTTGGTTTGAGAGTGATGGGTTCTTACTTTATTTCAAGCTTGCAAGAACCGGAAAAGAGGAATTAGGGTTTCAATTAGGTTTTGAGCTTAAGTTCAAGTTGAGGAAATGAACACGTATTAAGCTGACGAGATGTGGTAGGTCTATGAGATTGTGAATTTGAGACAGAAAGTACGGATGAGCATGAAGGATGAACTTGAACTGGGTTCATGAATAAGATCGAAATGACTTATGTTGATGTTGTTTACTAAAGACTAGGGTTGAATTCAAAATGGAATGGTGGTCACATAGAAAGGGTTAGAAGGCGATGATGTTGTTATGCGTCAAGTTAGGTTGCGGTTCAAATGATGTTTCTCGTTGAATCCGGTGATTGAATGAAATAAGTTTTGAGATGAATTAGAAACATGGGCATGTCTCGTTCAAGTTTGCAGTCGTCGGTGATGCTTTACGAGTTGAAGAATGTACCGGTGATGCTTTTGTTGGGGGTCAAGAACTTAGAGATGGTTGTTGCTTAAGGTCATTGAGTGGCTGTGGCATGGATAATATGTAGTGTGCGTTTGAAAATGGGGATTTCAAATGAGACTTAGAGATGGCTGAGAACCGGAAATGCACTTTCACCGTTGGATGAATCTGTGAAGCTGCAGATGTCGAGTTAGTGGTGATGAAAAGCAGGTATTGAATCTCGGAAGAGATGGAATGAATTGGAATGATTTTACGGTTAAGAATATGGGAGTCTGTTCTTGCGAGGTTGTGATGCATTTTGCGGTGTGGGCGTGAGGTGTGTTTGGCAGGCTCGATGCATATTACAAGTATTGCGGCTGGTCCGGTGTTTCCGGGTGGAGAATGAAACTGTGGTGAGATACGATGGAATTGCGTAGTGGAGTTGAGAAGTGTTGGCTGGGTAATGCTTGGTATGAAGGCATGAATATGAGAAGGTAGTGATGTACTGTGTACTGAGTACAAGTGCAGTTCTAAATAATAGATGAATGTTAAAGTTGATATGAATTTGCGAGGGTCATGAAGTTAACCTTAAGCTTGTGATGAGCATTTGGAGATGAATTGCAATGTGAAAGGAAGGTAGAGCAGAGCCGATATAGATGGAGAAAGAGGGTGATGAGCCTGGTTTTGAACACGGAGTTGTGGTCAGGTAAACAAAGGATCTGTTGAGTGCAATTTGATGGTGGTTGAAAGGGAGTGAATGCGTGTGTTTGTCTCGAGAAGGAATGGCTGAATTGACAGGCATTATGAAGTTGAAGCTTCTGAAGCTGCGGGGAGGAATTGAGTGAATAGGGGCCATCTTGGCGCGTGAGGCTTGACTGGCTCCGTGCAAGGCGTGGCCCGACAAAGTCGGGCCGATTAGCTCATCAAAGACATCCGATTGGTCTAAATCGCGGTTCTCGACTCATCTGATGACATCACCGGAGTTGAGTCATCTAACTTCGGTGAGTGACGGTTTGACTTCGGTTGCCTTTCGGTTGGCTTTGGCCGGTCACTTCGGTTGACGGTGGCTCCATGGATTTTTCCGGTCCCAACCGTTTTCGGCCACCTCTCCGGCCGATTTCCGGCCACAATACCAGTTCGTGACGTATTTTTGGACATATTTTCTACATGGGTTTCTCTCTTGTGGGCTTGGTGGATTTTCATCTAATGGACTTTGAGGGCTAGACCTAATTTTGGAACAAGAGGAGCTATAAAAAGAGAAATCACGCTGACTTTGAAAGACATCTTATTTCTTGCAGGAACTTGGAGAGCCGCTTTTGTTTACGCTTAGGGTTTGCTTTTGTTGTCTTCTTCTTTATTCAACTTATATTTTTGGTGATGAACTCCATAGCTATGAGTAGCTAATTTATTCATTATTGTTGGATGTAGTCCTATTTCTAAAACTTGTGTTTGCTTTATGTATTAGTTTTCTATCTTGATTATCATTCTATTCTCTACTGTTTTTATGATCACATGATTGATGTGTGTGATAGGATTATGATGTTTGATTAGTTAAGTGGCCAATTAATTGAACTTTCATCCTAGTCCATAGCTATTTTAGGGTTTTTCATCAACGATAACCCAGAATACGAAGTAGCATGATATGTTTACGGTTTGTAGTGATACACTCTCGTAATCATATGTAGAGTTTGACCATTGTCCGAATTGTTATGCTTAACTTGAGGACAATTGCATTGATTAGCCTTATTCTGAAACTTAATGCTCTAGGAATGAACTTAATTGCGCAAGGCGTTGGGTTATTCTTTTAGAATTCACATACACGACTCTAATGTGTATGTTGATGAACTTAGGAAATTAATAGATTATCTTGCTCTCTTGATAGGCTTTTTGATAACACAAGAGATTAAATCGTAATTCTAATCATATATGCAAGCACATGTCTAAGATTGAAGATGAATTTCTTGACCAATATCTCTCTCTATTGATAACTTTCTACAATTTACTTTGCTTTTAATTTACTTTTATTGCTTGACATAAAACCCGAAATCCCCAATTGGTTACTTTAAGAAATTGAATACGTAATAACTTCAATCGCCTCTCTCGTGGAAACGAACTCTTTCTTATCATATACTTTAGGAAAGTGAAATTATTTTTGACGCATACGACAGCCGATCATTATGGCCAACTGCGGGTTCCGCATTGGTTGGCGATGGATATTCCATACCGCAGGGGTGATGGAATTGACTGGGTCATCCAATCATGCTTATGGAGTCGATGGCTGCGATCATATCCCAGGATCGATCACGGTCAATCAGGATGCTCAATCAGACCAGTATAACACACCGAGAGGGGCTCAATCTGCCAGTATAACACACCGAGAGTCACTGTCGCAGGTATTTATTTATGGTTTCATTATAATGTTGGAGGTTCGTGTTACTCGAAGAGTAACACTCATTCGTCATGCCACACCCGATAATGAGTACTGAAATACAAGGCGATTAGAAATTCACAGATGGGATTGTTGCCGCATGCTCCAACCTGGAGGAATTTCATGTATTCACGTAATGGGATTGTTGCCACATGCTCCATTCTTGGTGAAGTAAGTGAGGGGTCTCCAACACTTATTAATGGCTTTATCTTTTACAAGATGTCAGCGCATAATTTTTTCCGGTTTTTACAATTTTAACCTCAAATGAAAACCCACCATCAACAAGTGTCAAAAAAGACGCAAATGTCATGAGACTTTATGTTCGCAAGAATATTTAGGCTTGTCATATTTGTGCAACAATCCCGAAGAGGCAAAAAATACAAAAGGAGTAGATAAGACGAGATCAATGGGTCCTTACACGCAAATGTAAGGACGTCCTGCGATTTCGTCGCAAAGACGACAATGTCATGGGGCTTTACGTTCGCAAGGATATTTAGGTCTGTCATATTGTCGCAAGAAAAATATCCTACAGAGGCAATAATACTAAAGAAATGATAAGACATGATCAATGGGTCGTTACATGAAAGTGTAAAGACGTTTGGCAATTTTGTAAAAAAAAATGAGAGGTGGAAAAAAATACCTTTAACTAGGAAGGAAAAATAAGACCACACAATAGAAATGATAAGGCAAGATCAATGGGTCATTACATGAAAATGTAAGGGACGTCCTGCGATCTTATTGCAATGATAAAGTTCAGCAGTAAATATCTATGAAATATGTTTCATATCATATTCGAATACAAATAACAGAGGCAAGTATGGGAATGAACAAGAACATGTTATTTGTCTTCATACGACAGATTTAGGCATATATTGATTAACCATATTGCAAAAAAGAATTGCTCTTTATGAGCAGGAAGAAACAAGAAAGATAGAAATTGTATTCAAAGACTCAAGAAATTCGCAGCAAAAGAATACACCCAAAGATGGGAGATTGAAAAAATGAATGTACAAATATTACAAAGGAAGAAAAAGGAAAATAAAATTATTTCTCATTTGATCCTTCCTCTTCATCATCTTCATCAGATCCTTCAACTTCTTCATCACTAGCATCGCTATCAGAAATATCCGGAGAAGGCATATTTTGGGGGGATTTCATCAAGAAGGCAAGGGTACTTAGACTGAGGGATGTTATTGTCCTCGCAGACCATCTCAATAGTTTGATTGCGAAAAAGAATAGCATCATTCTTAAAATTCGCGATAGTGATCTTCAGTTGATTCTTCAGCCTAGAATATTTATCATCCCGAGAAGAAAGATTTTTGGCAAGTTGTTTCTTTCTTTTATCAAGTTATTCAATTCTTTTTCGGAACCTTGCTTCAGCTTCTGCGAACATATAACATTGAATCAGCAACTTGATGACAACTTTATGCAAACAATTAAATAAAGAAGAATAATTAACAACCTTCTCTGTCAGAAATCATATCTTTAACCAAGGCCGTATGCTCAGCTTGAAGACTAATGTTAACACCTAAATTATTTATGGCATCATCTAGAACCTTCTGACCCAAGCAAATTCATCATCATTGTTTATGAGAAGAAGGGAACGGATTTGATTCTCTTTCGCTAAGAATAGCATTTTGTGGATGGATTCATCCTGTTCAATTTGAACATCAAGAAGAGTCTTTTGGAATTTCTCTAATGCTTGAGCACCTTGTCTAGCAATGCGATCTTTATCATCTATGAGATCACTAATTTTCTTCCTTAAAATACTAATTTTCTCTTTAGAACTAAGATACTGGAGCGTTTAAGTTGGTTGGCTAAGCTTAAGCTAGATCTATGATCAAGTTCTAAGAGGCGAAATGATTGAAGTTCATTTAGAGGAAGAGATTTAATCTTATTATTTGAAAAACTATCCAAAGAATCGTTGAGATGAGCAAGAAGAGCATCATCATCCATAGGTTCGGAAGTGAATGAAGAAGAATGGCTTCATCGTAAAGGTTATAAAACGTCTGCGAAAATGATAAGTCGATGAGGAAGATAACAAGAGAACAAAACAAAGGAAAAGGGAAAAAGTTTCATACCATAAAGCTGTTGGTTGGAGCTCAAGGCTAGAAATCTTATTTTTCCGGGAGCAAAGTCACTCTCTAATTGCTTAGTCTTCGCATGAAGAATGGCAAACTTGATTTCCAATTCTTCATTTCTCTTTGAAGAGCAAGTACTTCAACTCCCAATTCTTCATTTTTCGCGAAACTTAAGATTCTTCTTTTCGAGAATACCGCGCCTCTTTTCAAGATCCGAGGCAACAACAAAGGAAGCTCTCTAGGACTAAAAAATAAAACAAAGAAATTAAAAGATATAATTTAAAATCAAAACTATAAAAAAATAAAGAGAATGAAAACATACCAAGACACTAAGTGAATTTAAGAAGCTTGAGTCACCGATATGCGAGACCCCATGAAGAGAACTATCACTCTCAAGTAAAGGTGAATCGCAAATACCGCGATGAGCCTTGCATGTACTAGAAAGGCGATCGTCACCCATCCCTTGCATAGAATCGGAAAAGATGCTAGACAAGTTGTGCCATGGAAGATCCGGTGGAGAATTTGAAGAAGGGATATCCACATCATCATATTCCTCATCACCCGAATTTTCACCGACCAGGATTCAAAGGAGAGGGAGAGATGAAGTTTTCACTTCTTCAGAGGCGGAGCAATGAGACTTCTCCTTGCGAAGAGGATTTTTACCTCACCTTTGGCCTTCATATCCTCGTGGTTTTCTTCTTCTCCAATGCCTTCAACACCAACCTTCGCACATAAATGAAGATAAGAAACAGATGCAACAATATTGTTAAAAATATATAAAGTGTTTCTTACTTCATCCATGACGGAGCGAATAGTGCTAAAGTGCTATCCTTCCGTCTCGATTGTAGCTCGATCTTAACTTTTCAATCTATAAATTTTCACGAGAATCAAAAGATAAAAGCAACTGACAATCAATGAAAGATTACAAAGTACGCGAACTTAGAAGACATACCTCCTTATTCCTCTCGAGCCAATTGAATACCCAAGGTCGAAAGGTGAAAGTTCGCGGGAAGTACATTCGAGCCTGCGATATAAGGCCCCTTTAACACCAATGGAAAAACACACCATCTATCGTCTTTAATGACGCGAGACATTGTTTTTAGGGTGTGAGTAATGCCAATTGATGTCTTGCATAAGGAGCTTATAAATCGACAACATCATCCCTTCTTTGAGACGAACACCCCAAACAGTATTGTTCCTCCTCATAGGAATGAATTCATAGTTCTCATAGATACTCTCAACCGTATAACTTTCACGAGTATCACCAATTCCTTAAATTTTGGATCTCTAACTGCTTGGGTAAGAGACCCATTACCAGCGCCATGATTGGCGAAGTCAAGTATTAAAGACCCAATCCCCGCTTAGTTGATATAGAGCTCGCGAGAAGTTCGCATGAGTAATAATTCCATAGAATAACGGAAAGTTAGGTTATAAAGAGGAATGGGAAGGCCGATTTGAGAATTGGACAAGCGAAATTATGATTTCATGATCATCACAATGGTGATCAGTGAACAACTTCTGCGTAAAGAATGGATTTAGGTTCCGACGGGGAATGGTGGTTAAAGTAAACCTTTTCCTTGAAGATATTTTTGAATTTCTTCAAAAGAAGTTTCGTATTTGCATGACCGATTGGAGCCATTTTCGTATGGGAATGAATGAAGAACTCAAGATCAAAAGAAAGAAGAAGGAGAAGATTTCTGAGAGTAAACGGAAATTACTGAGGAGAATTGAAGAAAAATGCGTAGAGAAAGTAAAAAAGAAGAAGAGGAGGGTGAGAAAACTATATATAGAGAAGAATTCTCAGAGAAGATAAACGCATTTAATGCGAGAAGGGACGTGAACGGTTGAGAAATAACGGTTGAAAGAGACGTGTCAGAAAATGGGTGGAAGAAAGAGATACGTGTAATAAATTTCGTAATAGTACTTAATCATGCAAATACGAGAAAAATATGAAGAAATGAACATGCGCATTTTGAAAATCCTAATTCTCATGACGTTCTCTTCTTCACGTAGAATACATGAAGAAGAGGCAAGATGTAGGATCAATATCGCAACATCAAGATTCTCGCGAAATCCATAAGCGACACACCGCGAAGACATCGCAGTCGGGAATAAAAACGATGATGTGGGTGGATGACGACAGCTTCAAAACACAAGAAAGATGTGAAGATGTAGCGAGATCGAGAGTTATGGTAGGTTTTACATTTGTACATTTGCGATATTTCCAAGTCATACTCCGAAAATAAAGGGATGCCTTAGCGTCATCCACTATGTAATATCCTATATAAAGAGCCGAATAGACTTAAGGAGAGAGAGATCTTTTTCGTGTTGTTGAGAAAGTCATTAAAGAGAGAGAAAGTTTAGAGTTGTTGTAATTCTTAGTTTATCTCCTTTTCATCTTGTAACATTTTTGAAGTTTAATCAAATAAAAAGATAACTGGTTTCATCTTAAATGATCGATTGTGTGGATTCTTGTGAGGGGTGTAGTGTGGGATTTCCCAACTACATTCACCTTGAGTCTGACTCCACTTGCGCTCTAAACCGGGTGACATCCACAACCACTTCTACGTTCGGACAGTATCCCCAACCACATGGCTCACCCGATACCAATTGTTAGGATCTTCAGGACCATCTGGACACTACTCAAGGCCCGACCACATAACCCCGAACCCCACTTGGACACCTTGGGATAAGAGGTGTGGAGTTTTAACTAAAATTCCTCGTGCTCGCATGGAGATTCCCAAGCTAATTAAGCTCCGAGATGTATTCCTATTTATTCCATGGGGGACTATACCTAGCTATACATATGGTTTATCGTACACATACTCCAAAATGAGCGGAACCAAAACATTAAACTATGTAAGCTATAACAAAATTACAAAGACTCGAACTCATTCTTCTCAAGAATAATGGCGTAGATATTAACATTGTTCGGATCCTTGTTGTTTTTTTCCCCTTTAAGAATAGTCTGAAAAGAGTAAAACCCAAATTGAATCAACAATACATAACGTATTTTATGTTCTTACTATTTCAATGACATAGTAAAAAGCTAATTCATTCACTTAAGCTATTATATTTTAAAATGTTAAGTCATTTCCGATGGCAACCATTTTATTCACATACGATGTAGTTCTATTTTTTCAAATTTCAGATATATTATGTACGTAAGAAGAGTGCACTAAATGGAATATAGGTAATGACTTGTCCTTTCGTAATATTATGGACTTTTCAACATAGTTGGATCCGCATTTGCAAAAATTATCGTATTTTGCGTTCTCGGGTGAGTAGTAATCTAGGTATGGCTACCTCCCCCATAAACTCGCTGATGGATGACCGCATCAATGTCGGGCTGAAAATCCCACACTCCGTCGGATAACCGGCAGTGACTAAGTGGGGACAAAGATTCAGGAGGATCGTGTCCCACAAATGGTATTATAGTCGACCCACGGTTACCCGTCGAGGGTGAAAGAGCATGCTTGATGGATTGTGTCGGGAAGGGTCTCATGAGTGAGAAAAAGTGTCGAGTCAAAGATTGAACATATTCCGGAGCCGAGGACGGGTCCAAATTGTTGGTGGTATTATAGTACTCCGACTCTGCAGGTAGGATTCATCAAATGGAATATAGGTAATGGTTCGTCCTTTCCTAATACCGAGACCTTTTCATCATAATTGGATTCATAGTTGGCGAAAAATATCTATAATAGTTAAGCATGCTCAATATTGAGTAATCTCGGGATGGGTGACCTCTTGAGAAGTCACAATTTAGATGACCACAACAGATGACCATTGAAAACCCCATACTATCGATGACCGCCGTGGCTAAGTGAGGACATTATCGGTAGCGGGTCAGCCATTACATTCTAATACATTACGCTCCAAATGTGAGAGGTTATTCGTTGCATAAAAATATTAAAACCATGATTAGTTAGTAAGTCAAATAGTTAAGTACTTAACCTAATAACAATATTCTATACTAACAATAAACTCGTTATACATCATCATTGAATAAAAATAACGTGAAATTACTCACTAGGTACCAATACTTGCTACCGTCATTATGGCCCACTTATATAATTTTTAGCCAATCTAACTAAGTTTGGTACTAGTTTTTTCTTTAGAAAAAAAATACTTTGAAAACATATTTATAGCAACATTTTTTCATCCTAGTGTTTAGCAAAGATTTCATAAAGCGTTTTTTTTGTGCAAACACTTCCAAAATCTATAATTTTAAAAAGTGGGGGAGAAGGAGCTTTAAAAGCTTCAAAAGCAAATGATATAGTTCACCCTAATTTCAAATTTTATTTTCCAATTTTATCCCATTTTTTTTTATAACCGACAACAATCATTCTTGAATCTATATATCACCAATTTTTATTCGTTATATTTTATTCTTTTAAAGATAACTATTTTTATTTTCAAACTACATTTTATGTTATACTTTATCACTGAAATATACTTTAATTTATCAACAATAAATATTAAGAAATTATTGATTTTTAAAAAGTGGTTAAGAAAAAAAAAAAAATACTTTTAGTAATAATACTAATTAGTAAATTTAATATTACATATATGTCTCCGTTTTTGTCATTTTCTCACTAGCTATAGCTAAACCCGATATTTTCCCACTAGAATAAATTTTAGCTTTAGTGTATAATTTCCGACCATTCAATTGTTTTTTTTTTTTCTACAAGAGTTCTCAAGACAAAGAACGTACATCGGTAACCATTCAATTGCTTTTTTTATATCGGAAAAACACTTTTGTAAAGCTCGCAGCAATACCAAACTAATCCTGAGTATAAAAAAATATATTTATTATCATCATTATGTTAAAGGGCCCATGCCCATGGATGTGTGGTCCAAAACGGAGTCTTTTTGTTTTCCTTATCCATGTATACAAAGATATGATATCCATGTAACCACATAACTCTTATCAATGGAATCCTCTCTTTCTCTACCTCTTTCTTTCCCTATTATATTCTACTGCAAAACGTTATCATGCACGATGCTATATCGCAAAGCTAGATTGATTGTAGGATTTTTTTTCTTTCTACATGGATGATTTACATCAACACAGTTTTGTAATTAACATCAAGCTAACGTTGAAATCGCTCGGAATCAAATCGAGATAAGTTGGATCTGTTTTTGTCCCATATATATATATATATTTTCTCCTTTTCCCTATTTTTGATTTCATTTTTGGAATCTCACTGCTTTGTGATTTCAATTTTGGGTATATTAAATGTGGTAGAAAATTGATTTGAAATTGTGATTGTATAACCTCGCGTATCCTGGATATTGAATTTGTGGTAGGGATTTGATTTGATGTATGTAGTAATCTGTCTTGCATAACTTGTATGTATGCAAGCAAATCCCATCAATTTCAATTGAGTGGTTAATATTTTATAGTATAATATAATAATGGATTTGTGTGCTCATATTGTGGGCAATGTAGTTAATCTCGGCCGAGATGGCCGAGATACCGCCGATATTATTTGGTTTAGGTGTGAGCCACCGAGATGCCGATATTGCGAAGATGGCGATATTTCGCCGATATTGGCCGATATTTCACCGGTATTCACCGAATATCGTGTCTCAGATCTGACCGATATTCACCGAAATCCGATATTGACTACATTAATTGTGGACTATTAGTCCGGACGATGGAATCACGTGGGGATCAAAGGAGAAGGATTAGCGGTTTGAAAACGAAAGAGAAAAGGAAGATCTGAGGAGAAAGAAAATCGCTCTAAAAGCTCCGATTTGACCCGTGCATCAATTTGACCCATTTGCTCCGATCCGACTTGACCTGGAATGTTCCGAGCCGACTTGACCCAAAAGATTTCTTCCGATCCGACTTGACCCTAAGACCGTTTTTGACCCGTTCGGGGTTTTGGATGGATGGTGCGCGACTAAGATGTTAGGTTTTGGCTATGTACAGGCGGGAACCAAAACTTGAGGTATGTAACTAATGTGGATCTTTACATTGAGTATTTGTTGGGCTTATTTATCCGGGTTTTTAGAACATGCCTAGTTCTTCTTTTTTTTTTTTTTTGTAGGAAATACCAATAGGTCCTAGAAATAATATATTAGATAGAGTCTAGTCCATTGACCCAACAACTTTCTATTTGGTCCTTTTTTTAAAATATATTATTGTTTGGTCCTAGATATTATTATTTGTCCTAGGGTGGACAATACCCATATGGATGGCGTCATGGATGACGTAATTTTCCTTTTATAGTGGCATAAATAACTTTAATTTGGGACCATATATATAGGCAATATCAAGAGAAAATATCTTTTTTTTTCAGATCTACTCTCTTTCCTTTTTCTTCTTCTTTTTTTGTGCTGTTTTGCTTTGTTTGGCACGATGAAAACGATAAACAATTTTTTCTAGGGTTTTATGAAGATGAAGAAGATTGATTACTAAGACGATGAGATTTCTTTATGCTATTGAAGACGATGAAGATTGATTATGAAGAATGTTTATGAATATGTTGAAGAATGATTGATGAAGAATTTCTTTCTGATGCTGTTGAAGACGAAGAGTTTTGTGTGTTTTTTTTTTCTGCTGTTGAAGATGATAAAAACGATAACGATGATGAATAAGATGATGTTGAAGTGAAGAAGATGATGAATATGATGGTGCTATTCTTGATGAAAACGATGGTGTTTTATTATGGATCTTGATTTTTGGTGAAATCATGTTGAATATCTCGTGTTGATGAAGATGAACTTTGATTTTTATGGATCTTTTTTGATTTTTATGAATCTATTTTTATGGATTTTTGATTTTTTATGAAATATGTTTTTAGATCTTGAATTTTTACGTGTTTGAAGACGACGATGTTGCTACTACTGTTGAAGACGTCGAGAAGATGAAGATGATGATGTCGTTATTCATTCTATAAATGAACTGCTTTATTAGGTTTTTATATGGAGTTCATTTTGAATGAACTCTGCTGTTTTTTTTAGGTTTTTATATGGAGTTCATTTCTGGAATGAACTATGTTTTCTTAGGTTTTTATATGGAGTTCATTTCGGAATGAACTCTGTTTTTTCAGCTTTTTATATGGAGTTCATTTCTGGAATGAACTCTGTTTTTTTTAGGTGATTTCTGAAAAATTAAGTAGAAATTAACAGGACTTCATTTTGACGAATGAATTGCTACAAAAAATAAGTTGGAATTAACACGAAAGTACTTTGGTCCATTTAATATTTTTAAATAATTATGGACCAAACAGTAAAGGCATTTTCCCAAAGGACCAAACCGACATGGCCCACTTAAAAAGGGACCAAACGATATTTTTCCTTTTTTTTCCTTAAGATAAGTCCATATCATATAAATGGTCAATTTAAATTATGATTGTTGGTCTCGATCATTAAGAATTTTGCTCTTAATACTATTTTGTTCTCTTTGAATATGAATTGGCTTTAGTTGAATGGTGTCTTTTGTTCAATTGGTTGTACCAACTCGATTCCAATGTATTCATTTGAAATTTAGAAATACTTGAGCACCATTATTTTTCCATAAATTTGAATATTTTGTGGGATGTAATTCATTTGCTTGATTATTAAAGAGTCGGTATTTTCAAAAGATACGTTGGAAATAAAATCACATGTATTCCAATTTTTGTGGAAGAACTCACAAAGGTGAAATGAGCTTTTAAAATTTCCATTTCTCTACTTCATCCATGATACTAACGAACCAAGACATGTTTAGTGAGATTCTCTTGGCTCGTTGAGATAATGAATATTCTCAAATTAAGCTAAATGTAGAGAAAGTGAAAATGGAAAGTACCCCGAAGTAAAGAAGGTTAGACGCACCGACTCATATGAAGCATGTGAAAATGGAAATATATATATACCGAGATAAAGATGTATTTTTTGTACCCTAGTAATGACACCAAAGTACAGGTATCAACCGAATATTGATCAAGCTAATAATGTAATTCTAGATCGCATCAAAATAAAAGAGTTGGGAATGAATCTAGTTATCGGTATTGGTACAAGCAATGTAATGTACCATAATAACAATAGATTCCGTAGGAATACTCTAGACGTCAAATTAATTGGCAAGAAGAACTTTGCTTGGCCATTTGATTTCGTTGAACTAGACCCATTTTTAGCACTTATGAAAAGTACATCATTATATATCACGAGACTAAAAAATTCTTTACAAGACTTGAGATATATCTTGAAGAAAAGTATATTATCCCAAACGTAACATATATTCACTCTACAAGATTTCTGAGTTGAATCCCATTTTTGTTACGTTATAAGGCCACACCACTTATTAAATCTCTCAAGACTTACCGATAGTGGTTTTTCTCCCACTAATTTAAAGAATGTACACTAGCCGCTGAAACTATTTCCTTATAATGTAACTATGAGAATTGATCATCCAGTGCAAAGACGCTCAAAAATTTGTTTTCAAGATAGAACAAAGACGTCACATAATCTCTACATGTACCGACAGATAATCACACCTTGTTAAATTCCAAACAAACCCATGCAAATGGATATCATGGAACTCACAGTTGGTGAGAATGTAATTGATTACATATTTTATAGTCTCTAATATATTTGAAGGAAATATATTTTAGAAAAACTAACGAGTCAACTAGTAAAATGTAAATCACTATAGTATTTGGATTATTGAATCCATATTGATTCCAACGATGAAATGTTGGGCATTGACTCACATAGACTTTGACATAACCATAAAGGCACTTTGGTTGTGACATGATGTTTCGTTTTGAAAGGACTCATGACATACATCGATGTGTTTGAATGGACAAGACAACGGAAAAAGATTAAAAAAATACGAAGTAACGGCATATCTCTCAATAAGTGTTTCTAAAGTACGAGATGCACAACCCCTCCTCCCTCCCATTATGCTTTTAAGTAAGAGAGCATATCACTCATTTTACAAAGTCTTGATAGAAAGATCGAGACCATCCTAAGATGCAAATGGTAAACAATCCATCTTACAAAGATAACAAGGTGATCAAATTTAGAAAATATTCATGCAATGCGGATCATTAAAGTGACTTATGGCTCTGTTGGAATGTTTTGACATTTTGGACTAGTTTTAGTTCCCAAGAAATTTGCGTTTAAAAACTCCTAGCACATATTACACAATACAAAGTTCAAAGGCTCACCACCCTTATTAATGCTAGAGAATTTACATCAAAAGGACTTGATGAATATTGCATGTTTAATAGGATCAATATAGAGCATCTTATACCCAATGGTCTCGTATAGGCTACCATCAAAGGTTGCGTATGGTGCATAAGGAATATGTTATGCGTTTCAAGCTATCTTTTATTGCTTTGGGGATATGAAATATTACACGCATCTTACTTAATTCATTTTTAGAACCCAATATTAGTCAACCTTTTCTGCGTACCAATTGGTAACTTGATTTAAATTTGACATTCGTGTTCTTACGCATTTTTGGTTGCACTATATATGTGCCATTACGACTCCACATCGTACTATGATGGGTCTTCAAAACTTTTATAGTTATGTTGGAAATGAGTTCCCAACAATTATCCGCATTTTAAAACTTTTTTAGGAGATATATTACAGCTAGATTTTGGGTTATCACTTTAATGAGACAAGTCTTCCCGTCGTTAGGGGGAGATAAGAAAAAGTATTTTCTAAGGGAGCGACAAGAATTGTCGGGTGTGTTCCCACTATGTCTCATATTTATTCTTGTACTCCACAAATGTAAATGTGAAGTTATAAAGAATATTCGATTTTCTAATGTACACTGATGTTGCTAAAGTGATGAGATCACATACCGGTTGCAAAGTTACAAATCCTCAATACTGGGATATACACCATAGACTAAGGTGTTGCAACTACACTCAGTGGAAGTGTTGTTGAGGCCGTGGATCCATAAAGGAAGTTGGAGAGACCACTTGGTTCGATCAATCCTCACCTAGAAAGGAAGCAGGAAAGTAAGTCACAACTTATTTATATCATCAAAAATCATCTCATAAGATTGTCTCTGAATATGTCCATGAATCAAACTGGAGGACGCTCTGAAGTTTTAAATGATTCTAGAGAACAATGAAATCTTGACGGATTATGAGAATGCATATGAGTCAATGGCGTGCACAATGATGATATAATCCATAAATAGTTGCTCCGTAAGTAGAGCACAATGAGATCGAACCATGCTTTATTCGATTAATTTCAAATAAATAGCATATTTGGCCTACACAATCCAGGTAGAACTTAGTTCTTTGACAAATATACGGGTATTTGGTGTGGTAGTGCTAATCAACCTAGTGTAAATCCTGTGGGACATATTTGGTTATTTGTCACAAAGTGTAGTGAGAAGAATGAGGTCTTAAAATATAAAGAATCACCTTGTGCGAGGTTTCTCACAAACCCTTGATCGCTTACTCTTTTGAACATCATAATGTTTAGTTAATTAGTTTGCTTGGTAGTTTCAAAAGAACTTGAAACATAGTAGATGTGGTTATATCTCTCGGAGATTTAGACTCAAAGATATTTGCAAAGTGCATGATGGCCTTTTGCTTCCCAAGTCGAATGACTCTAAACCACGGAGTGTGTTTGATTACACTAGAACACTCACTTATTGATTTAAAAAATCAGGCTAATGTGGTATACCCATCTACGTGACTATTTGGTTGGGAAGGATAAACAAGTAAGGTTTCTTTGCCATGCGTATTAAATAAATTCCTAGATTCAGAATTATAGCTATCTATGTCGATGGTATGGACATGATAAGTACTCTTAATGGAAAAGAGATCTTACAAGCTATTTAAAATCGAATATGATGAAAATCTCTGAAATTTTTGATCTTATCTATTTTCTAAACTAGAAGACTGAGATTGTGGTATATTAATCCACCCGGTTTGCATATGTCCATTGTCATGCAATTTAACAAGGACGTGCATGCTTTGCTAGCACTCCCATGATTAATCGAAGTTTCAAATGTACATAAATGACCAATTCGTCTAAAGGAAGATACTAATTAAGTTGGGTTGGGAGATGAACTTTCCTTTATCTAAGTATAATAGATGCATTATTGTACTTAGAATAATGTGCTACGGCCAAATGTTACATCCTCAATGAACTTGTTAGATAGATATAGCTCAACGCAACGTCATTGGAATGGTATATTGAATGTAATCATGTGCTTAAAAGTAACCATTGACATAAATTTGTTTTATCCATGCAAAGACATAAAAAGGAATGCTAATGAAAGTGCAATCAAAGGTTGTTGATTATAAAGGAACAATAATCTCTTCTCCAACGAAAGTAATCGGGGGAGATACTTAGACTATTTTCTAGGTCATTGCGATATTGAGTTTGAAAAAGTACATGACTAAAGGAACGATGCAGGAACAACTCGAAAGTAATCGGGGGAGATGCGACATCGGGAGAGGATCCAAGGATATGATGTCAACATAATTTACTTGAAATTAAGTTGTTTTGTACTCTTTTTCCCTTGATCGAGAATAGTTTTTTCCCAAAGGGTTTGTTACTCGACAAGGTTTTAGCGAGACAATACTAAAAACATCAAGTATGTTGAGCGTTGAAGACATAAAGATCGCGTTGGTATTATTGAAAATATACGAATCAAAGAAATGAAACACTACGTCCGTTAAGCAACGTAATCTTCCAAAATCAACAACATGGTTCTATAAACATCCAAGTCACCAAAGTAAAGTGTGATAAACTCCTTTTGATCGCATTAGACTAATGAAAATTGTCCGACATCGGGGGAGCATCTAATGGTGTGTTGAACTCTTTTCCTTCATCGAGTTTAATTTTTCCCGCGGGTTTTAGAAGGGACCCGTAAATCACAGGCAATGCTATTAGACTAGTCAATAGACAATTTAACCGATAATGACGTAATTAATTAAATATGAACAATAAATTCAATGGAAATTAATAAAATAATAATTTGGACATGAAATTAGTACCACTGAATATACCTCGAAAAGTTATGTGAAATGAACTACTAGATCGCGTCAAGGACATCGGACTAGGGGAGAAACGACTATCGGAAATTTGAGTGTCGATGTTTGACTAAGTCAACTACCGTTGTTGCACCTATGAAATAGACTGGACTGTACTTAGTAAAAGGTTAGTCATTAGTATTCTTTATGGGTTAGAATAGTAGAACCAATTAGGGTGTAAGTATAGTGTAAGAACACTTTTATTTTAATTTCAAAAGAATCAAGTTTAAGCACATATCTCCTCTTCACGTGGGTTGTTTAGTTAAGGTGGTCTTGTTGCTAGTTGGAGAAAACGAGAGGCAGGAGAAGAGATTGATAGGTGTACACCATTTCATTAGATTTAAGAGAAGGGGGAAACTAGAGTTAGTAGTACACATTTCTTTTCAATGAAGAAATGGAAAACAAATATAGGTATAATGGTAGTAGAGAGATATTGAACATATATAATTATGTAGTTAGCTTTAGGATTGGTGAAAGAGTTCATATGAGAGAGTGATAAAGTAATGATTTCTATGAAATCATTAGAGTCTAGGTTGAGGTGAATCATTATGTGTGAATGAAAGGAAACATGATGTTCTTGATGATGATATTGATAATGAATTATGGATGGTCATGGTGTTGGTGATATTAGAACAATCTTAGAAAAACACAAAGGTAACATCTCTAACCAGTTATTATATGTTAATCATGATTGGGTTATTGTTGAATGTTAGAATAGGTGAAAAGCCATCAAGTTCTTATGTTTTGAAGTTCATTATTTTATGTGTTTTAAGTGTATCTCGCCTTTGTTTCTCGTTTGATTTTGATATACTCAATCGTAAATTAGTTGTTCTAAATATGTTAGACTTGTAGGTGAGTCTCTCATCTTTTTATAGGGACCTGAGTTTGCATGATTTGGATAAGTAAAGAAAGTTATGAATTTTTGAAGTTCACCCGTTAGTGTCCAAAATGGAAAGCTTGATGGTGACTAAGCGATTAAACGGACTCGTTAGGTATGTTTGAGTCGGATTTAGCTTCCGGTCATAACTATAAAGTTGTAGAGGAACAGTCACCTTTCTATTGAGCCATCAGGTGATAGTTTTGGTTTAGTATTGTGAAATATAGAGACCAGAACTTGACCCTTTGTGTTATGTAAAGTTGTATAAACATTGAAAATACTCAAAAGAAAGTGCATGTTAAGTGTTTGTGAGAGTGAAAGACTCACTCGGTGAGTGACTGAGTTGAACCGATTCAGTGACTCAGTCCCAGGTCAAATAGGTATAGGTCTAAACCAGTTTAGTGGGCCGGTTTGATGGGCGGACTGATTGGCACGTGGGCTTGGGCTTTTGGCCCGATTTCTTAATTTGAGTTTTTGGACCACTTATGGTTTGAATTAGCTTTCGGTTCATACGTAAAGTTAATGGGTTTTTCAAGGGATTTCAATGATATCAAATTTGACCCCATTTGGATAAGTAGATATTGCGTTATACCGAAATTACTTATTACCGATTATAGGATTATTAATAGAACTAGAACCATTAGTTATTTCACTTAGCCTATAATCGTAGACTTGTATGATATTATGTTAGGAACCGTGTATGAGCCTATTGGCTAATTTCTTAGAGTGCTTGTGTGCTTAACAGTTACTCTTTATTAAAACGATCGATTCAAAGGATGAACCAGTGGATCGTAGATCTCGAAGGTAGGCATGGCTTGAGATAAGATCGGTGGAACCTTGTAAACTTTTGTAATCATTAAGTTACTTTATCTGCGAGCATGATGAGTCCTTATTTTCTGTTAGCATGTTGTTTGTAATTGAATGGGTATGTTGTGTGATATGCGTTGGGTGTTTCTCCGCGAAGATTGTCTGTGATTCCCCATAGCTCTTTGCTAAGTTTAGTAGGGCAATGCTACATTGATATTACTTAGTAGCCCGGCTTTACCCCGGATAAATAGTATTACATTTTATTGTCTTAAGATAGTAGTCCGGCTTTACCCTTGTTTGATTATTACTTAGTAGTGCGACTTTACCAGGTTGATTATTATATATACTACTTTTTATTTGGGGAAGTCACCTGTGCATATCATACTTGATTGTTCGGTCTTAGTAGTATGATCAGGTTCTATGATCTTGACTTAGGAAGAAATTCTAGGTTCATGTTTGGATATGGTTATTATTTGGAGACTTCGACTACTTAATAATGATTGGGCCTTTTGTGAACTCCGATGTGTGGGTCAGATCATAGTAATCCAAAATATTTTATATTCAGACTTAGATGGTGGCATTGGGATTTATGAGGTGTACGCATTCCACAATAATATCTTACGGTACACGGATTTCATGTTATCATTTGAGACCTGGAGTTATTCCCGGCATCTTCTTCTCCATTGAGGAGACGAGGTTAGGATAACATATGTTTAGGTTGTTTAATTCAATTCGTAGATCCATCTGGTGGTGGATCTTTCATGGATATTGCCACGATGGGACTTAATATCCGGGGAAAAGAGTTGAAGCAATCTTACGCCGTGTTGTATGTAAAAGATGTTATCCTGGGCTTTCTTCTATTATTTTGTTTCAATTTCATTATCTTTTAGAATCTGTGAACATGTTAATGATTACCGAAAGTTATGTGTTACCATTGGGCGCCCCTTTGGGATGATGTGCTCACTTATTCCCACTTGAGTTTGATTTTTCGAATAAATGGTGCGTTGAAGATATATCGTTTTTTCTTTTCTCTAAAGCTTTAACGATTATAAATATGATGTGTTATCTTTTATATGTATTCATTATTACTCTGTAAAACAACACATTATTATATTCATATCACTTGAGAGATTTTCATTTAAATAATATCAAAGTATATGGGTTTATTCTGAGACTAGTTTATGGACTGGTGATTCTTAAGACCTTTAATCTAGTTTTTGATGCTTCAATTAGGTTGTAATTCTATTAGCTAAGCGAGTTTAAGAGTTGGGCGTCACATTTTTGTTGCTCGACAAGGTTTTTAATGAGACAACAACAAACACCGGGAAGTAGGTTTCCAACTAAGGCTATTGTCTTTCCCACAAGGATTTTCTGCCTTAGGAGTTGTGAAGCAACTAGTCAACTTCAATCTTAACAAAGTGATCACCTTTACTTGCATCCCATCACGTTGTACTCTTTTCCCTTCGTCAAGGTTTTATCCCATTTCGGGTTTTTCCTTGTCAAGGTTTTAATGAGGCAACATATTCGAGTCCAACTATGTTCCAAGTTTGCTTAATATTGTACTCTTTTTCTTTAGTTCGGGCTTTGTCCCTCCGGGGTTTCCCCGGCGAAGGTTTTAACGTGGCAATTAACTTAGACTCATCGATATGTGAAGATCGTATTGCATGTGATGAACTACATGTAAAGTAAGAGACAACATGTTAAGTACTACATGT
Source organism: Papaver armeniacum (assembly GCA_023531295.1). Classification (NCBI taxonomy): domain Eukaryota; kingdom Viridiplantae; phylum Streptophyta; class Magnoliopsida; order Ranunculales; family Papaveraceae; genus Papaver; species Papaver armeniacum. The sequence continues at coordinate 53,271 of JAJJWW010018406.1, forward strand.
GAAGAGTTGTACCAAGGTTTTATCCTTGGGTTTTTCCTTGTCAAAGTTTTAGTAAGGCAATTGATTTCGGCACAAGTCATCAAGGAGAGAATGACATTTGAAGAACTACATTCAAAGCAATATGTATAAAGTTTTGTTGTTGAACCACACAAGGGAGCGTTAAAGGGCCCATGCCCATGGATGTGTGGTCCAAAACGGAGTCTTTTGGTTTTCCTTCTCCATGTATACAAAGATATGATATCCATGTAACCACATAACTCTTATCAATGGAATCCCTCTCTTTCTCTACCTCTTTCTTTCGATCCCCTTATATTCTCTTTTTGCAAAACATTAGTAGAATAATTTATATATTATCATTTTTAATTTGACATTTAATAAAATATTGTGATGGCAAATTCATAGAGTATTTATTATGAAGAATTATGGAACCTTAGTGACATGATAAATTTTGTCCGTTAGATGCATTTTAAATCTCAATCACAACCATCACTTATGACAAACGATTACATCCCTAGATTTATCTCTTGTGAGGAAAAATCGAACCACCACTTACATGGGAAAAGTTATCCAAACTGTTCTTTATATTCTTGATTATATTTATTAGCATAAATATATTGATTTGATAATCAACCATGAATCTTCGATTCACGATTCAATATACGATTCGATTCAAAAAAAAATGAAAAGCGATTCACGTTTCTCTTTACGATTTCACAATCTTGCTTATCAGTTTAATATTTGATAAGTGACCCATCGGCTCACACGATATTAGATTAATTTGTTTCATCGGAAAAAAAAAAATTGGAAAAAAAAAAAAGAACAATAACAGTATTGAAGGACATGCATCTGGAATAGGAAAAGACCAGAGGCAGAGGCATATTGAAGCCAGGTAGTAAAGTCTACCTTATTATTGATACAGAAAAGCCCATTTTTACACAAAGTAGATAGGCACAAATGATATGACGAGTAAGGTTTTCTACTTTGATACGTGAACACAAAGTAGATACGCACATATACTTGGGTACAGACACACTAAAAGATCAACTAAATTGTTTCGAGAGGATCTTCATGTGCAATCTCACGTTTTTCTTCCGCATTGCTCATCCTTCGAATTTTGAATGATGATGATGCCGAAATTGCATGGACTGGCTTATCCGAGACTCGTATTATGTTATAAAACGATGCACCCAGTAGTGTCCCAATTAACGGTCCAACAAAATACACCCATAATCCTTTGTAATGCTTGCTTGCAATGGCTGGACCAATTGTCCTCACGGGGTTCATTGATCCACCTGAAACCGGCCTAATACAAAACCAACATAATTAAGGATTAGACTTTAGGTTCATCCCTGTTTCATAATTGTAAGGGTAGCTATATTAATTACCCAGCTAAGATGGAAGTGATGCACACTGCTGAACCAATGGCTATTCCTGCTAATTCTCCAATCTGTGACATTATATTTAGGTGTTTGGATACCACATTAAAAATAATATTTTTGCTTAATAAAGACAAAAGTCAAAAGCAAAAAAGTTCTTTTTTTCTTTTCGTGAAGTAAAAACTTAGCTTCCACTCTCTCAAAATGGATTTTGCTTTTGGTTGCCAAGCAGGATAGAAAGTCTTTTTTTTTTTTTTGGCAAAAGCTAAAAACAGAATTTTTTTGCAAGTTTCAAAATAGGGGGAGTCTGCTTTTGCTGATCCTTTTGGTTGGTCGACACCCGGTTTGTAAGAAGTGTAAGTGGGGAGCGCAAAAAAGTCTAAGCGAAAGAAGAGCTCCTCTTTTGCAACTACCGTTACTTTTACTGTCTAAACTTTCACTGCCATGAATCAGTTTGTAGTTTTGAAAATGCAAATGGAAAAGATTTCACCAGGTTGGAAAATGGAGTTATTCATTTCAAAAATCTTCTAGAATAAACAAAAACCTAAAGTGAGATTCTTATGATTTCAAGAACTAAAATGAAAGCGAAAATAATTACTGCTTTAGTATCGGTGGCAACGGCCGAAGTGATAAGCATCATGGAAAATGTGACAACAATTTCCATGACCAAAGCCTGGAGATCAGTTCCAGAAGGGGAAGTAGTTCCAACATTTTTTGATTGGGTGCAGTATCTTTAAGAGGGTAAAAGAAGCAACCAGAGCTCCTATTAATTGAGCTGCAGCGTAAATGGGCACCTGCATACAAACAAATCGGAGACTGGTTAGTCAAGTGAAGCTATAGAGGCTTTTTGCTGGGTAGGTTTTATGGCATGGCAGTTATTTACATTTAACTTCAAAAAGAGGATGAGGGTCGAAGCCCGTCGAACTCACGCTTGATAGTTTTAAACGATCATTGAATAAATAGATCAAGTTTATTATTACTGAGCTAGCTAGAACAGCCAATCTTGAGAAGACACGTCTTTACTATTTAATTATTTTTGATTTTGTCAAGCTAATTTTTTAAAAAATAAACTGTCATTGTTTTTGTTTTAGGATCAAATTGTTTTTCTTATTATTCTTTTGTGTTGTAATTATTTCAAGGATGACATAGTTTTGATATGAAATTGTACGTCAAACTTGGAGGTTGTTGAAAATATGTCCATATATATATATTACCATATGTTATAAATGTTTTAGTATATAAATACAACGGTCTTCCAAGTTATAACCCAAAGGTGTCACTATCTATCAAAAAACCCATCAAAACAAAAGAACATAAAAACCCCCAAAAAATAAAAGTAAATCAAAAATCCAAAAGAATTTGATGAAACATCATAGAATTTGATGGTTTCATCATAAAAACTAATTTTGAAAATCGAGGTTTTTGTATCAATTTTTAAAAATTTGGGGTTTTTGTTTAAGATGTAGTTTTAATGGATCCCAACAATTGAGCGGTGTTTTTGTACCACAAGTTTGGTCACCTTGGGTTTTTATGACTAGTTCTGTAAATACAAAGCTAACATGGTGTCAAACCGTCCTACCAATCTCTCATGGTTACTTGTTTAATCAATCACAATAAAATTGAACTTTATATTTTACTGATCAATTATAGCATTAAGGATGATAATTCTATTGTCATAAGTTTATATATATATGTAACAACTTAGGTCATGCAACTTGGTTGTGACGTAGAGACCAATGTCAGCACAAGAAGAAACTACACCGTAAAATCTACAGGATGGAGCTAAATGAATTATTTAGAATAATCACCTGTTTCCAAGGAAATGCCTTACGGCTGCGAAAGCGCATGTGACAGCAGGGTTCATATGAGCACCAGAAACGTGACCAACGGCATATATCATAACTGTTACGATAAGCCCGCCAACGATTGAAGCTCCTAACTTGGAGAGTCTGCGTTCGTCACTGTTACTCAATGCTGCTGCTCCACAAGTTGCAAAAACCAGAAGAAATGTTGCTACAATCTCTGCTACTACCTGTTGATATATATGGATCCAAATTAAGGAAATAAATATTGTGAAAGTTCGAGTATTACGTTAACAATAACGGAGGTGGTGAAAATTATTAACCTTTTTCAGAAAGCCTGGTGGATAATGCTCTTCGTAAACAGTACGAAAGAAACTGAAGAATTCCCCGAAAGAAGCTGATGAAGTTAAAGTTGTAGTTTGTCGACGTTCTTCCAGCACCGGTGATAATATTGATAATGATACAGTTGAGGAAGTCCTTGTCGTCGTCATAGTCTGGGTTTTTTGATGATATTCATGATCATTAGCTGATGATGAGTAGTATTTCGGCTCTGCTGGATAAATATCTGCACTCTCCATTTCTCTAGTTTGGAAGTAGCTTTAACAAGAGAAATAACTCCAGGAAGAGCTCAGATGCGCACAAACTACTACTTCAAAAAGAAAGCACTCTATTGAAAGTCGGAGAAGTTTACAGTTACATGTTGTTCTTCAGTTACTCCACCACCAGCATATATAGTTAGCAAAGAGGATGAGCAAGGCAGCAGAGAAGAATGTGATTCTAGTAGCTCGGTACCACCTTCCTTTATAGACAACTCAATGTTGTTTCTGTTTAGCATCTAATCCAAAAATAAATATCGAAATTAGTATCTAACCCTTCTATTAAATTTATTTTTTTTTATTTTTTTTTGAAGCATGTATTAAATTTTAGTATCTCTCGACTATTATATTTTACTTGCTGGTAAACCATCAAAACCGTCCAATATTAATCGCCATTATGTTATATAAAGCCTACAGGCCTATTGCAGTATCTGCCTAATATGTCTAATAATGCATGCGCAAGCGCCGTTGCAAAGTTAAGAAAAAACAAATTAATCACCATCCCACCAACGCTAGCTAGTGATACATCATACATGCACGTACCGAAGCTATACTGAGATGATCGTGCAGTCGGGACAGTGTTAGAGGCTAGGCAGATCCCAACAATTAAAAGGCCCAAATTAATAAAGAAATCTTACTAATTTAGATTAATTTAGAGAGAAAATTATTTTTTTTTCCTGAAATAAATTTAAAGAGATTTTTTTTTCTTGATACATTTAGAGAGAAAATATGTTATCAACACTTAAAGCGGTGATAGTCTCACTTGATGTATAAGTTTGTCCAATAAATAAATAAAATTAGTCTCACTAGATGTATAATTTTGTCCCTAATGAAGTAATGAGCGAATTTGCGTAGGACCTCTAATTACTCCAAGACGGCCCTGCGTGCAGTTAGCAGAGAGCTTGACTAGCTACCTCAATACGCATCTGGGATTATATACTCCCTCCGTTCCAATTTAGATGATGTTTTAGGAGTTTTCACGTAGATTAAGAAATGGAGAGATATAAAAAAATTCTATCTATGCCCTTGAGAAAAGTCTTCAAGCATTAATTGCTATTAGTGTATTTAAAAATAAACTTATGGTTTCAAGACAAATTGTGAGGGTATTGTTGGTAGTTTTGTGGGAAAAATATGAAAACTATCAAGTAATGTGGAACAAAAAAATAACCCTAAACACTCATCTAAAGTGGAACGGAGGGAGTATATATATTCTATCGATAAAGAATTTGATGCTGACAAGTTTCGAACGCAGATCACTGGTGCATCATCCAATAACTTTACCACTGTATAGTGGCACCAGCATCTAGGATTATATTCTTATATTCTTGCAAGTTGGATACGGAAAGAATCGAAGTAAACCTTGAAGAAATCGCTAACGAGGAATACAAGTAATCACCATCGAACCATTCTGAAGGTGACCGTGTACGTATATCATCAAGTAATCCTCAACGTAAAAAATATACGGAAATTGGGTCAATTGCCCAAATATTTTTAAAACATGGTTCTAATGGACGAGTAAAAATTAGTATGGGTGAAATGGACACCAAAAAAATAGCAAGAATGTATCTGGATTCATCCTGGCTTAAACTAAAAAAAAATAGCAAGGGTGAAATTGGATGCATCCTCATGTAAATTAAAAATGAGAAAAAATATTTGAAAATGAGTAGGATAAAATTGTTTACATCCTGCCTGTTTTTGCATTCTCGTCCATTTAAACAGTATCAAATTTTACATGTCTTTTTCACCCAAAAATTATCATTATTGGGTTAATTGACTAATTTTGTGAAAAATATATATCATCGTGATGTTAAGAATAGTCCCGTACTGAAATCCATGAGCACAACTAACCTTGAAAACCCTCTTACAAGGATAAGGTTTCCCACGGATCTGTGGGATTTTAAGATGCCCATACAATGATGCAGGACTATTCTCAATCGCTACATATCGTTTTTGTTTACGTGTATGCATGTTATTTGCATGGCAAGCTGAAAAGCATATAACCCCACAGCTTAACTGGACCCGATCACAAGATAGGGTAGCAAACTTGGCGATGAACTTGGCGAATTTTCTGTTGGAATTTTAAGGTTAAGAATAATGTACGTGATAACTGGATATAGTGAATGAGCCAGGCACCAAGTCAAAGGAATCAAACGCTCAATTTAAATAACCATTGCCAAAGCCGTTTCTGGCATCTTTTGACTACCAGTGAATGTTCCTTTTTCGTTACCGGAATATCTCGCAACTTGTTACAATCACTCCTATATGGTTTTAACCGACATAGTATATATTATTGCAGCCAGGACACAGCTAGTGTACTATCCCTTAACCCATCTTTTTTGTTATACCTTTTAACGTCTAAGTTTCCATTGTAAGTACCCTCCTCTGAGGTCTAGCTTGTTGTTGTTGCTATCTTGTGTTTTTAGCCCTCTCTTTTTCCATTGTAAGTACCCTCCTCTGAATTGGGGAACTTTTTTTCTAGCCCAATTCATTTTTTTCTTATATACAAGACCCACCATTAAAATTCCATATTTGAGAAACCCATAGTTATTCATAATAGGACTTAATTACACAAATAACCTCTAACTAAGGAAATTAATTATATTTTTTTTTTATAAAAAATATGTGTAACCGTTTGACAAATTGCCATCCCTTAAAACACTCAACACATAACTCCTTTGACTTACCTTGTTGGAATAATTCCCTCCCTAGAATATCTCCCTGATTCCTCTCCCTAAGTGATTCCTTTTGACGCTCATTTGTTTGACTCATACGAAGAAAAACTTTCTTAAATAACTTAGTTTAATTTCAGTTTTTGTTCATCCGTTTCCGCTGGAAAAAATTATTTTAATTGCAAATGGATAAAGAAACCCAATTATCATAGTTATGAAAACTTCAGTTTTCACCCTTTAGGAAAGTTCCACATTTCACACCTCATTATTCCAGATTTCAGAATTTTTATCAGTAATAATATAGTGTGATCGGTGAAAACTTCAGTGTTCAAGATTGATAATTGTAATTATCATCCGGTTGGGTCTAATGAAAATTATAAGTATCATTCTTAAAATCAATTATCAAGGAGATATATGGAAAATTTTGAGTTTTCACCATTTGTGAAAGCTACACATTTCATACGTCATTATGTTGGTGAAAATTCTAGTTTTAAGTCAAGACTTCTGAAATTCTGGTTTTCAAAAGTACGAAACTAAAACGAGTCCTTGTTCAAGGTTGGTGAAGTTTGAAATTCGCAATTCTCATGTTTCGTGACTAGTGAAAGTTGAAATTTTCGCATTCAATATTCAGTTATGCAAGATGCGGTTCTCATTTTAGGGGAAAAAACACAATTATCACCATTTAAAGTTCTGGAAAATTTAGTTTTCACGGTTTAATAATCACTTTTTTCAGTTTTTGATGATTACACTTTAATTTTCACATCTATTAATCGTTAAAAATGCAGTTATCACGGTTTAATAACCTGGCGAGATTGGGGTATACTCAAACTAATTGGGGTATACCCAATTTTATAGGGACTCTTTTTTAAGGGCAAAGGGGGGAGGTCAATGGGTAAAGTTACAAAATTACCCTTTCTCATTATAACTCTAATTACTACAAAAATCAGTTTTCTTTCTTCATTACATCTTCTTCTCTTCTTCTTTCTCCTCCACAACACAACCTTACCGGCTCCATCACCCCCACCACCACCAAAACTCGTCGATCAATTCGTTAAAATCGTCGATTCGAAAACTCCGATTAATCTTCATCAATGGATCCACCACGGAAAGGAGGCAACTCGTATGAAACAATCTAATCGAAAACCCAATGAGTATAACGGAATTGCAAATTTGGTTGCTAAGAAAGTGAAGAGAAAAACGGTTGAAGAAGAAGGAATTGAACCTGCTTTGAAACACGTGAAATGGTGCGCTTAAGAAAGTAAGGGAACACTTAAACTCACTCTAGTACTTCAATTTCATGTTTTCATGTCAAATTAGGTCGAAAAATCAATTTGTGAATTGGTAGTTACTGGCCGGCAAGGTTTTTGGTTATCGACCTTTAGGGATTTCATAGTTAGGTTTGTAGGAAGGGTATAAGGTTGAAGAACTTGCTTGGCTGTATGGTTTTCATGAATCGCTACTAGTAGGGTTTGCGGGTTATTCAATCGTATACATTGCAAGCGTCTGTTATCTTTTAATGAAGCCGGCAAGTTTTTGTTTTTACCCTTCCGGCTACTTGTTGAATGTTTCCCGATGCCTAGAGTTTTTAAACCGGAAGGGTAGTTATATAAAACCATGCTAGGCATTTTGTCACCGCGATGTGTGGGAAATGGACCTTTCCGACCAGTTTAGTGAAAATTTCTTGTTTTTTTTGTGCGGAAGGCTATTTTGATGATACAATGCCGCGTTGGTTAGCCGGCACTCATCTTTTGGTCGAGCTTACATGGCTATTGTTCCGCCGGATATGTTGAATATATCTAACCCGCCACTGTAATGTTTTTTTTCTGAATTGTTCTTGTTCAGATTGCGAATGGCAAAGAAGAAAGCAGCTCTTAGTCCTCCTTCAAACCCTCCTCGTGTTGGTGATAAACTATTGTCTTCAAAACATCGAGGGGTGTATGTTGTGCCCGGAACGACAAAGGTCTTAGAACCACTATCTGAACCCAATGATTCAGACGAGACTCCAGATGAAGACCAATCAATTCCATCTGGTAGAAGAGGTGATGATGATGATGTTGATGAAACCAATCCGGTCACTTGGAGGAGGTAACAACGATGATGATGATGATGGTGATCAAGACATGCTTGAGGCTGGAGGAGGTAATGATGATGGTGATGATGATGATGGTAATGGAGATAAAGGTAAGAATATCATCGAAGATGAAATTGTTGAAGAGGAAGAGGAAGAAGAAGAAGAAGGAGATGGAGATGGAGATGGAGAAGGAGAACAAACTCTAGCTATTGCACAAGCCACCGAAGCTTGGCTTTAACTTCAACCGGAACGAAGAAGAGGGTGATCACTAAACCGGATGATTCTCACGTGCCTCCCAAACACTTGATAGTTGCACCGAAAAGAAGGTGAGCCTCCAAAAGGGACCCCAGCGAGATGGTGGAGCTGTTCTTTTGGATACAAACACTCATGGGCATGTACGGTCCATAATACTATCGTAAGTAATCTTAATCCGTCTTTGTTATTTATTCAAGTGTGTAACTATCTTAATTAAATTTGCATCAAGTGTTTGTATTTCTTTTCATTTTCTTTTTTTGGCATTTAGGATCACAAGCATGCCATCCGTCTCATGAGGCGCCAAGCTTCGTGTTCAAAGTGATGCATACTTGGAATCTTGACTTGGAATGTGAGGAGGTGAAAGTGATTGTGAGAACTCGGGTTGTTGCCTGCGGTGGAGAGTTCGAATATTAATCATGATAGAGTTACCATCTCTGCATTCTGTGAGCGGTTCTATGGAGAGACCGATACTCTGTTATTCCCATTCGGTGAGATGGCGATAACTCCCGATGATGCTCAACAAATTCTAGGCCTCGAGGTTGATGGAAAAGCAGTCACCGAGGGATTCGATAATGCCATTTCTTTCGAGAAGATTTACGAATTGAGCAAGAAATTGTTCGGTTGGAGTCAAGTTCGAGACGGATGATGTTCTTGACAAGAAGGATGGTCGACTAATTAAGAAGTTTAATGTGAAGAAGTTGAGGGACAAACTATGGAAGACTCGGGAAATCCTTGATAGTGAAGGAATGGTGCACCCGGTGCGAATCAATGCTACCGCGGCCGCTTATTTGCTATACACCCTGGGCAGATGTATCTTCCCCGACAGTTCCGGAAACCAAGTCGAGGCCAGTTACTTGCAACTATTGGATCCCTTACATGAGATGCGTGGGTATTCTTGGGGTACTGCGGTGGTTGCCTTATTGAACAATGAGTTGACAAAATCTTCTAGGGCACTCACTAAGCAAGTTAACGGAAACATATGTCTCTTCCGGGTACTTTTATTGTTTAAAACATTTATATTTGCAAATCTCGAAAAGATAAGCGGTTGTTACTAAACTTTTTTTTTCTTTTTGCATAGGTTTGGATATATGAACGCTTTCCTTCTTTGTTCAAAGACAACTCTTACGTCAAAGTGGATAACAGTGTTCCGGTTCATTTGCCAAGAGCGCAAAGGTACAGTTTTAAGGGTACTCAGGATAAGGAAATGCCGCAAAATCTTATGAAACTCCGAGCCGCCATCGACAGATTGACTGCGGAAGAGGTGATATTTGATCCAGTACGGAGGATAGAAATCAAGGTTTAATCCCAAGGAGAAATGAAGTTGTTGCATTATACTATGGACCCTTGATGACTGTGTTTGAAGGATTTTCAATGACGATCCACATCGTGTAATCACGACAATTGGGTTACGTACAAGAAGAACCTCATTTCGATGAAGAACCGTTCTTTACCGTGAACCGGGATGACTGCACCACCTCCCAAAAACTATTAACGTCTCTTACGATCCAGGCGCCAACTCAAGAACATTGGGACAATAGACGGGGCCGTAACATCGATGTGAGTCTTTCGGACGAGGTGACCACCGGTCATGAAGCTACCGAGAAATACATGGCGTGGTACTTGGGTTGGGCTCGTCCCTACTGTGATTAGGCCAATGACTACTCAAGAATGGCTCGTAAGAAGAAGATGGAATCGAAAGATCCAACAACAATGCTTAAGATATTTGTAAGTATTTTAGAGTTGCTCTTACTATTTTAAGATTGATTGCATTACCGAATCATTCTATTAATTGTTTATTATTTAATTGAATATAGAAGGATCGGTTGAAGACCTTTGTAGTGGTGTTATGTTGCGCGAAAGATAGAGGAGAACCTGTGCAAAGCAAGCACATTGACTATGCTTGCAATGTTGACAATGAGGATGCCCATCTATTGTTCAAGCAACTTCAAGCTCAAGTAAAGGCGGAAGAAAAAGCTATTAAGGATGCACAAGCCAAGACAAAGGCTGATAAAAAGAGGACTCGTAGTGCTCCTGGTGGTGAAGGTAGCAGCAGTGGTCGTGGTGGTGAAGGTAGCAGCAGTGGTCGTGGTGGTGAAGGTAGTGTTCCTAAACGGGGCCGTGGTCGTGGTCGTGCTCGTGGTCGTGGCCAATGAATTCTTTCCTAGCTCATTTTTTTATGTTGTGGTGGACAAATGTTTAAGTTAATGGTGTGGACAAATGTTTTTTTACGGGTTATGGGACTTGTTTCGTATTTTGGACAAAAAATGTTGGATGAATGAATGGTTTGTTTATAAAGTGTCAATATATTTGCAAGGCATGCTTTTTTAAGCTACACGTCGGCTGTCCAGAGCGGCAAGGTTGTGAAATGCCAGACTGCCGGCCCTGTCAACAAAAATGTGTAGTTACCAGTAGGCAAGGTTGTGAAATGTCGATCTATGGCCCTGTCAACAAAAAAATGTGTAGTTACCAAGGCCGGCAAGGTAATACCATTCTACCAAGCGGTGTGTTTGTATCAGGAAGTGTACGAAAATAGAGACCTGCCGGCCATATATTGAAAAAAATCCATTCTTTCCGATGCCTAAAATCATGTAAGGTCGGGAGGAAGCAAAACAATAAAATGCCTAGGTATTTTGGCAAGCATGCTAATGAACCCATACATTTCCACCGTTTGCGACCTCGCATTGTAGCAAATTTACGACCATTCCGGCGTATTCAAAATTCAAATATTTGGCAAGTACAATTGCATTGATTGACTTGTACTTGGGCACTATAACGGCCAAATTTGGGCACCATCCTATAAATGCACTACTTATCTCCACAAAACAACACACAACTATTTGCATATACTCTCCAAAGCTCATATCATCACACACTCCATCTAACTCACCCAATAGCTCTCTACACACAAGAAATGGCTTCATTTGATTCTAATGAAGATTTGGCAATCACCAAAGCTTGGTATGGAGACTAGAGTTCAAGGGGCAGTCCTCCGTAAAGGTGGATTCCACAACCTTTTGGGCTAGGGTTCACAACACTTTTAGCCAAGAGTGTGGGAATCCTAACTCAAGAAGTGTTCAACAAGTGCACGATAGGCACATAGTCATTGAAAATGCGATACTTGCATATTTAGCTATCCAAAACCAATTTTCAACGCTCCCCACTTTAACTTGTCCATTGAACAATTTGTAAGTATTTTTGTGGTTTATTTTACGTGATCCATGTTGTTTGATCTTCCAACTTAAACCGCACTAACAAAGTAAGTTTGTGTTTTGTTTTTGTAGCACCAAGTCGCCAAAGCGCGCTACTTGGAGGAAAAGGGGAAGCATTCGCATTCGATGCAAGCTATCAATTCATGGAATCCAAAATCCTGAGTATGCCCCTGAGATGATGGAGGTGTATCGTCTTCGGAGGAGGAAGATTGATGGCTTTAGAAGTTTTAGTGTAGGCTTTGTGGGTAGATCTCATGTAAACCCTCGCGAGGCTATAACTCGTCCACTAGGGTCGCCTAGGGGTTCAAAGGCTTGATGCACATGCTAAGTGCATTCGTTTTTCCGTCGACAAGGATTAGGTTTTATGTTTCAATCAATGTAGTAACCAAAATTGAATGAATAAAGTAAATTACATCTTCCATATTATGTCACCGGCAAGGTTGTATTTGTTTTTCATGCCGATATTAATATAGCCTAAGGGTAGGAAATATTTACATGCCGTATGCAAGATTGCTGCCCAAGATAGTCGGCGTGTTCTTCATCCGAGACCTTTCCGGCGGATATATGGTCGGCAGCTTATTCAAAGTTGAACCTTCCGGCGGAAAAGCGATCGGCAGCTTATTCAAAGTTGAACCTTAGGGCGTATGTTTGGTCGGAAGATTATTCAAACCACGACCTTACGGCTCTATGCATTTTCAAAACCAAAATTTTTAGATCGAATCGAACTCATACGACGGATCAAAAGGTTAATCTATCAATTCATAATTTCAAAATTTTAATCTAAACTCAATTAATTAACCTAATCAGAATTTTAGTATTAATCAACCAAGGGCATATTAGCCATTTAGAAAAAAATAAGGTTAAGGGGTGGCTTGGTTTTACTTCATAATGACCAGATTTTGTCTTATTGGGTATACCCCAATTAGTTTGAGTATACCCCAATCTCGCCAGGTTTAATAATGTGAAAATTGTTTTCCTTTTTCATTACATGGAAGGTGAAGTTACCACCTGCCGGAATCGTGAAAACAACATTTATCCCATGGTGGTGAAAATCCGAGTTTTCAGAATCTCGTGGTGATAAATCACAATTATCAAATGTTGGGATCACAATTATCAAATGTTGGGATATTTGCAATTATCAGGGGTACCTCCTTGTTTGCAAGGTAATAAACAACAACTTTCACCCCAACATCACCTTCTTTAATTGGTGTGTTATGCAATTGAGACCAATCACAATGGATGGCAAAGCATGAAATATAGATGACGCCCACATTTGAAGATACTCTTTGGATTATCCCTCCTAGAATCTTCTCACCTGGTCATCTAATTAATTGTTGCTATGTAGGTCTCACCTGGTCATCTAATTAATTGTTGCTATGTAGGTTTTTCTTTGATAAAGATGCTACATAGGCAAGGATGAATTTCTCCTTGACGATGAAATATGATTGATATACGACAAGCTTTCATATTGAGATGGGACTAATGCGAACTTCACACTAATTAATCTATCCTTCGATCTTCGTTAAGAAAAAAGTTTTGTGATCAGAGAACATTTGATGTCGAAAGATGGAAGAGAGAGTAATCGGTGATAAACTCACAAGAGAGAGGGTGAATAATAATCTTAACCTGTCGAAAATAATGGCAATAACCTTAACTTTGGTTAATTAATGGGCAAAATTTGGTTGACCTTTCAGTTAATATAAGATCCACAAATAACGCCTAGTCCCCGCAAATATTTAATTGTAAGCTAGTGATTTTTTTTAAAATTTTTTCTTTTAGTTAATTATAGATTATGGATAAAGGTTAAATTCGTCCATCTGAAAATCTAAAAATATAAATCTAATCTAAACAACTATTCTTAACCGTAGATCTAATAATTTGGGCTATACATATATATCATCTTAATTATGGGTTTGTGGAAGAGAGATGTATCAAATTCGGGTTCCTCAGAAATTTCCACATTTAAATAACCATTGCCAAAGCCGTTTCTGGCATCTTTTGACTACCAGTGAATGTTCCTTTTTCGTTACCGGAATATCTCGCAACTTGTTACAATCACTCCTATATGGTTTTAACCAACATAGTATATATTATTGCAGCCAGGACACAGCTAGTGTACTATCCCTTAACCCATCTTTTTTGTTATACCTTTTAACGTCTAAGTTTCCATTGTAAGTACCCTCCTCTGAGGTCTAGCTTGTTGTTGTTGCTATCTTGTGTTTTTAGCCCTCTCTTTTTCTATACTTAGTTCCATCGGTATGATTGCGAAATCCATTAGTCTGCTATCCGTCAGTTTAACTAGTCCAATTATTCTTAACTGTATGTAAAAATTCTTTCCACATAATTGGTTATTAACTCCACCCTCAGTGGGAGCTTTCCATATCACGAAATTCCTTCTTCGAGCATTCATTATCGTGATTATTTCTTCTTTGATTTCTCCAAATCTATCTTGGGTGGTTTACTGATATAGATTGCCTATTTAGTTGAGAGAAAAGATAAACACAAAAGTATGGAACTTGTTAAATGAGGGAAGTTGTGGCCCCTTGTGAATCCAAGTGCAGTAGGTTTTTGGAAATGCATGTGTACGAGAGAAAAAGATAAGTAAAATTCGATTTTGGAGAGAACGCAATTGATTGCTAAATTTGGTTCAAGTGGTTCCCACGGCATCATTATTCCATAATTTGGTTGTATTTTGGTCTCCGCCAGTGCTTTTTATTTGGTTAACGAAGTGACTTTGTGCACCCTCCACTTAACGGGGATACGCATTCCTCCCTTTCCCCACCGGTGGTTTTCTTTCCCTTTTTCCTTTATTTTTCCTTTTTGAACCATCTTTGGGCTCTACACAAAACTTGTTTTTTCGGCCCCTCCTATACACATGGCCATTAAATGTTAGATGCAGGGCCACCTTCTGTTTTTTTGTAGACTTAAGCCAATGCCATGGACTAAATAGTGAAATTCTGGCAAAGCAAAATTTTGGCTTTGACCTTTTTTTTCCTTCCTGTTCTCGGACACAGGCACCATTTCCACCATCATTCTCCACCGTGAACCACCAACGCCTATTATTCTTCCGCCTCTACTCTTATTTATTACACTATCATCTTTTTTTCTTTTTCTATCTATGCTCTTATTCATTTCCACCTGTTAATCAGATCCTAGTGTAAATCAATTGTGCATAATCACATTAGGTTTTCGTCATCAACATCCATCAAATTTATTGTTCTTTAGTACAAAACTTAATATAAATTGTGGATACCAAAAATCCATTATGTCACATGGCACGATATTAAAGGTGGAGCAACTTATTATGTTACAATAACACACACTACATCGCTTCTTAGACTGCTTAGTTATGAAGTTATCTCCATCAACGTGTGGCACACTATTAAAGGTGGGAGTAGCAAATTATGCTACAACAGAATACAACACAACACTACCAAGATTGCTTAATTGTTAAGCTATAAGCTATAATATAAGCACGTGGGTGTGTCTGTTTGTCAGAGGTAGCTGAGCAGTCTGCTTAGCATTTAATGCGAAGGCGCGTGCTCTTCAACCACATGGGCTCAAAGTACGTGGCATCCTCTGACTGGGAAAGATACGCGGCCAATGAAGGTACAGCTCGTACGGAGGATTAACAATTCACGAGGGCACATGGAGGAATCTGAGGTGGCATAGTCAGACTAGAGATGGTGAACGGCTGACGAAGGTACCAGTTTGACCAAGGACCATCATATCTCGATGGAACTAAAGACAACAAAGATATCACAAACTCGAAGGGATCTATAAATACTCATCATTATCTCAATACAAAGGGAGGAATTTTAGAGTGAGCTAAGATTAGAGAGAACACTCATATCACTACTTTCTTTCTCTCTCTACTTTCTCTCTTATTTAGAAGAGCTTCGTTCTCTCTTTAATGGCGATGCTTTATCCTTATGTATCAAGATCAATAATAAACTTAGCATCTTTTTCCTTGGACGTAGGTTAGAATTAACCGAACCATGTAATCTCTTGTGTGATCTATTAGCTTACTTTTACACTATGTTGTTTGTTTTACTGAGCTATATATCTGTTCAACAGAGATATCTCTTTATTTAACTTATTTGCTTACTCATCTCTGTTTCATAGACATACCTTTGTTTTCTTAGTATCTGCTCTTACGAAGTGTCATTATTACTTAGTATATGATCTTCTGGGAAGATCTCATTTCGAATGTATATTTATTTCTTAGAATCAGCTTAACTGAGATATCATTACTAGCTACTTCTTTGAGTTGTTTATATTACGTAGAGTATGGGAAAAATAGTAGTCACATAAATAGTTACTTAAGGTTTTATATGAATGATTAATTTGGGGATAGAAAAACTAATTGGGGGATATTTTATTGTAGCCGACCTTAGGCATGGTTTTCAATGCTGGTAGTCCATCGACCAAGATTAGTATTGAACTTAAAACTGATTCTAAATACAGGCTTGTGATATGATATTATTTCAACCAAAAAAATGAAATTTTTGATGGAAATATTCCTTCAATTACGAATGATTTTTTCTAAACCAATACAAATCAAGCATTCTGAATGTAAATGAAAGTAAATGAAAAAGAAAGAAAAGAGAATCTTAAAATCAGTATGAAATATACTGTGATGAACACACAACACTAAGGTTTGTTGATGGGTCTAGATCATTTTTTTTCTTCCATTTCAAATAACAAATAAGCTAGGGTTTGAGTTTTGGTGATTTTGTTCTGATAATCTACCGGTAGTTGATCTGATGTTATATAGAACAAGGTTAGAAAAGGATTGAGTAAGAAGAATGGAAGAGGATCTAGAGTGGAAACAGCTGAGGAAGAAGAAGCGCCTACCATCGTTGGTGGAGGTTGCTTTTTGGTTTCAGATTTTTTTTTTGGAGACACGTAGTGCTGATGTGGCAGACGTGTGTTTATCAAAAACTCTTAAAATTGGGCCCTGTAAATATGACCGGCGTGTAAATAAGATGTCGGACCTGTATATAGCTGGGGTCTTGTTTTCTGCTCAAAATAGAAAGATAAAGCAAGGTTATTAGATTGTAAAACTAAAAGCCCTTGTTAATATATTTTTTTAATGGCAGAAATGCCCTTATATTTTCACTGGTTGACCGTAATTATTAGTGTTAAATTTGGATTAGATCGGATGGGCTAAACTTAGTTTTAGAAACTAGTTGCTTAAAAGCGACTAGAGTAATGGGATGGTTTTTAGTTTTCATAATCGATTTATGTGAACAACATAAAGCTTCAGGACGGGTTTTTTTTTTCTAGTCGCAAGGTCTCTTTTTTCCTATCAGTCAGATTTAGGTTCGACAAGGCTTTCTATTAGTTTTACTAGACGAATCTAGGTTCGATAGATGTTTTTCTTATCGGCCATACCTCATTTCAGCAATGTTTTCTTTTTCTTATTATTTTTGTTAGAGCATAGCTCGGTTGAACCCACCAAGCGTTGGTATGTCAAGTATGATTGTCATATTTTAGTATCAAAACTCATCTAGAGTCGTTTTATTAAATACTAGAGTCAACTTCGTTTAGGTTAGACTAGAACTAGGAATGTTGAAACATACAAGTATTACTCTCAATACCTGAAGAATGTGAAGAAGTAGCGACTACAACGACGACATCATCCTTCCACTCGAGGTTAGTAATATTGACTTTATCTTGTTTCCATTCCTAACGTATCTTTCAAGTCGTTCTATATTGAAAACATAACATGTGAAGTTGTATATATTGTATATAATACTCTAGTAATGAGACTTGGTCATAACTGTATGATCAAAGTATCAAGGTAAAACATATTACGAAGTATAAATGCTTATCTTTTGGAACTTCGTAAATACGACATCGGCATAATTTATTGTATATAGTTGTTTGATTATGTGTGCATTATATATGAATGATTTCACCCTAGCAAATAATGTTTTATAACATTTTTTTAAAGAAAGTACATTTATGAACTTGTTTCATAATCGAAAGGACTTGTTTAAAGGAAAAACATTTATGAACTTGTTTCATAATCAAAAGGAAATCATGATTTGTCTTTCTATTCATTGAATATCTTTTGGATGACCAATGGAAGATGACTTTGGTAGAACCTATCTTAACTTGTTGAGATTTATGGTATAACCAGTCATAGCTTATATAATATAGCTAGTTGTAATCAGTCATGGGCTACATCGAAAATCAAGGTGTAACCGATCACAAGCTATATTAGAATGAAAGTTGTAACGGGTCACAAGTTACTTTGGGAACCAAGGTATAACCGGTCACAAGATGAATTGGGAAGTTAGTTATAATCGATCACAAGCTACCTCTGGGAAGCAAGGTGTAACCGATCACAAGCTAACTCAGGAAGTAAGGTGTAACCGCCGCAAGCTACCTCTGGGAAGCAAGGTGTAACCGGTCACAACCTGGTTTGGGATTCATGGTATGACCGATCACAACTAACATTGTGAGGTTGGTACAACCAATCACAAGATGCAAAACCGAGTTTCCAATATTCACATATCTATGTATGTTTTGTGTGAAGCTTGGAATTAGGGTTTCCTAAGAAACTTCTAGATGTCGACATATTTGAATATGTACATAACTCTTATCATTTATTGTTCAAATATATTTCTTGATACTCAAGGTGATCCACAAATTAAAAAAAAGTGAAAAGCATTTAATTATGATTTTCATCGTATATGTTTTAATTACCAGCAATTAAAGCATATCCCCTGGTAAATATTATTAGTTGATGTGCCAGACTAATAATAGAAGTTTTCTATGAGATTTTTCGGAAATATTGGTTAACATTAATTGGAAATATGAAAACCGAATTTAAGTACTTTAATGCATATCTTGAGAAATATTTTCGATTTTGGAATTTCCTTGTTGTCCAAACAACCTTGGTCTACAAATACTTGAGTTTTCATTTCTTACAAACTATCCTAAGAGCCAGGAAAACTTCATTTCTTGTTGTTTCTGGTGGAGCCGTCTATCCGGAGAGGAAAGTACCCTAATTAGGCAAAATCTCTTATGACCGATCATTTAAAGACTTATGTGGGATGAAGAAGCTATACGAGTACCGTTGGTGGGAAACTAGATAATTACAGTGTTATTAGTTTTCGATTATTGATTTGATTGACTAACGGTTGTTTAAACTTTGATTGCACCTAGTTTGTTTATTCTTGAGAATCTTCTCTTATGATATAAGATTCACTCAAACTAGATCAAAGTATTGACGGGATCTTTCGAACCATCTTCGGATCTAAAGACATCTTGTGATATTCCATGGTTAACAGACTCCGTTCTGTGCGTGATTGATCATAAGAGGATTCAAGTATTATTGTGTAGGTTATTGAAGGCAATAAAAGATTTGAAGACGAAGAAGAATTCTTATTAGTTTTCATATCTTGTGGATTTAATGCACAAACTTTGATCGGATGGGATCCAACTAGAATCGGTTTATCTTTGATAGACTTGATTGATTAGTTGTGTGAGATCGGTAACGCTTTATAGTTTCTCTTTGATATCTATATCGATTGAGTGCGGATCAAGAATTTTATTATTTCGGTAATCAACATTTAGATTGATCTAACCAGATAAAGGAGTTTATTAGATTAAACATAAGATCCTTTGTCAACAACTCATTAATATCTTCTAGTGAGATTGATTAGAGTGGTTACCAAACAGATTCTTCATGTGCTGTTAGGAATACGATCCAAAGAACTTGTTATTCACGTGCGTGACTCTAGAAGTCGAAGGCGCAAGGATACTGATTGACGAAACTAAGTAGCTAGGGGTAGTTTTCTTGGTCTCAATTATACGAAG
Organism: Papaver armeniacum; assembly: GCA_023531295.1. Lineage (NCBI taxonomy): Eukaryota > Viridiplantae > Streptophyta > Magnoliopsida > Ranunculales > Papaveraceae > Papaver > Papaver armeniacum. The sequence continues at coordinate 73,082 of JAJJWW010018406.1, forward strand.
TTGGTATTAGATTTTGTATATCGGCTTAATTAATTCTGAGAGTATTCAAAATTGGACTAGGTCCCGGGGGTTTTCTGTATTTGCGGTTTCCTCGTTAACAAAATCTTGTGTTGTGTTATTTACATTACTTTCGTATTACAATTGTTTTATATTATAATAAAGTAAATACACTTGTGTGTTAATCCTAATCATTTGATATTGATCGTATAGTAAATCGGTTTCGGACCGCAACTATTATCAAGTGAATATCAAGTTGTCATATTGTATCGACTTTGTCCATAGACGATCACGCTTGGTATCGGACTTATACGTTGATAAATAAAAGATTGTGGTGTATTTGGATACCCTCGTCTTTTCAATTTGTTCAGCTGATTTTTGTCTCCCTTTATCATTATAACCATGTATGTTCTTCACATACAAATAATATAATGGATTCATCTAGAACGAGAAAAAATCCCAGTGGAATATACGGAGACTACCAAAAAAGTAAATTAAAATGAAACTAAATTAATCAATTAAAAAATTAATTAAACTAAATACAATATTGTTTTTTATTTTATTTTGGAATTAAATTAGATTAGGTTAGGTTTTTTTCTATTTGTCAGGGTAACTTAGAAACTTACCTTTCCCTAGAACACCCAATATCGCACCATCTTAGATACAAATGTAATCCAAAAATAGTACTTCCCGTCCAAGTTATATAGGTGGAGATACCAAATCTCTTAAATAAGGATTTATAAATATCCATTATCTTTCACGTTTTACTCCTTCTCTTTGATGAAAACTAAAAGCATTAAATTAACTTTAGTGTAACACTACTATCATAAATAGGGGCATATTTGCAAAGAGTCATTTAAGAACTAGAACTATGCCTATATAGATGGACAACCAAAAACTAATTATCCACCTATATGACTTGGATGGAGGGATGTTAGACTTTGTATTGGTTTAGCAGTAAAACATGCTTTGTGTCTTAATTAATCTGGATTAGTATTAATCCTAATCAGTGAGTAATGTTATGTATTGTTTATCTTGTTTTTAAGATAAGGAATGGCATATTGTGAAAATACGAGGGTACCCAAATGTACCACAATCTTAAACTTTTCCACCTATAAGTCCACTTACCGAAAGTGATTGTCTATGGACTGAGCCAAGACAATACAACGAATCGGTATCCACACTTTGTGTGATCGTCTATGGATACGATATTGAGACAATACAACAATCAAAGTGTGATTACTTGATGATAATAGGTTCGGACTTAACCAAACTCTATAGGATCACTATCAAGTAATACGGAGTTAACGTTTGTGTAATTTACTTTAAATTATAATAACAATAATTATAATTGCGGAAAACAAAAGTAAATGACACAACAAGTTTTGTTAACGAGGAAACCGCAAATGCAGAAAAAACCCGGGACCTAGTCAAGAATTGAATACTCTCATAATTAAGCCGTTATACAAAATCAAAACTAACTTCGTATAGTTGAGACCAAGCAAGCAAACCTATAGTTCACCTAGTTTCTTCATTATCCCTGCGCTTCCGACGTTCGATAAGTGCACGCATTGGAACAATTCCAATGGATCTAATTCCAAACAGTAAAGGAACAACAAATTTGTTCGGTAACAACTCTATTCAATTTCGTGATGATATGAGTTAGACAAAGGCTCTTATGTTTAATCCAATAAACTCTTTTGTCGGGTTTAGATCTATCTATCCAATAACTACCAAAGTAGCAGAGTTTAGATAATGCAATCCAAAATAGGATCTATCAAGATACTATATAATGATGCCGATCTACGCAACTAAACAATCAAATCTATCAAATACAAACCGATTATAGTTGGATCCCAGCCGATCAAGTTTTGTGCACACCAAAGATTATGAACCCAAATAAATCTTCTTTGTCTTCAAATCTTCTTTAATCTTCAATAAACACTTTCACACCACAACTTGAATCTCTTGTGATTAATCACGCACATAACGGAGTCTGTTAACAATGGATTATCACAAGACGTCTTTAGATCTACAAACAGTTCTAAAGATCCTTTCGACACTTCGATCTAGTTTGAGTGAATCTTTTATCAGAAGAGAAGATTCTCAGGAATAAACAAACTAAGTGCAATCAAAGTTCAACAACCGTTAGTCAATCAAATCAAATCGAAAACTAATAATACTGCAATTATCTAGTTTCCCACCAAGGGTACTCGTAGAGCATCTTGACCCCACAGAAGTTTTTAAACGAGCGGTCGTAAGAGATTTCGCCTAATTAGGGTACTTTCCTCTCCGAATAGACGGCTCCACCAGTAACAACACAACAAGGTAGTTTTTTTTGCTCTTAGGATAGTTTGCACGAAATGCTAACTTGGGTGTTTATATACCAAGGAAGTTTGGACACCAAGGAATTTCCAAAACCAAAATATTCTTAAGATATGCAATATATTTCCAAATCGGTTTTCATAATTTCTGGATATTCTCTATCAAAAATTAGCCGAAATCTCACTAGAAAATCTCAATTAGTAAATGCACATTACCAATTTTTATTTTCCGAGAGATATGCATTTTAATTCTTTGGTAATTAAAAGCATTTAAAATTAAAAACCTTAATTAAAAGATTCTCAACTTATTTGGTCCGGGATCTCCTTTAGTTATTAAGGAATATCTTTGAACAATAAAAGATAAGAGTTCGAACATGTTCAAAGTATGTCGACATATTTTTCTCTGTAAATCCTTTTTCATATTTACAATCTTGGAACCGATTATACCACACTTTCAAACAAGTTAGAACTGGTTCATCTGATTTCCAAGAACTATGTGATTGATCAAATATCAATACACTAATTATAGGTTTACGGTTCTACCAAACAAAAGCATCGGTTCTACCTTAATATGGTTACTGGGACCAGTTACATCAGTTACCAGGATCGGTTACCATATTCTCATGGTATTACTTGTGATCGGTTACACTAGTCACTAGGATCGGTTACATCAATTAACAGGACCGGTTCGCCAATTAAGGATCGATTACAACTCTTTTGTGATCGGTCATACCAATTACCGGGGGATCGGTTACACCAATTACAAATATCGATCATACCATCTATGGTGATTACTTAGGATCGGTTACAATAATTAAAGTCATACCAATACATAAGTTAGGCATTGTGACTAGTTTAACCAAGATACATAACAAGTTATGATCGGTTCTAATAAATCACACATATTGGTAATCCAAAGATATGCAATGAATAACAATACCAATAAGCCTAGCGATCTCCTTTTCGATTCATAAAACAAGTTCATAAATGTACTTCCTTTAAACGAATGTAAACATTGTTCTTAGGATGAAATCTTCACCTTTACCCATACACATAATCACAATAGCATTCATACGATTATGTCGATACGAAGTTCAAAAGATAAGCGTTATACTCGTATTCTAATTCCTTAACACTATGTCTACTAGAGTATAATCATTCACAGCTTCATAGATTATGTTTTCAATATAGCACGACTTGAAAGATACGTTAGGAGTGAAACAGTTCAAGTCACAATATTACTAACCTCAAGACGAAGGTTGATGTCATCGATGTATCTTGTTACTTCTTCACATTCTTCAAGTATTTGAGTAATACTTGTATGTCTCATAATCCTAATCTTTCTAGCCTAACCTATACGAATTTTTCTCTAGTATATAATCAAGCGACTTTTTAATTGAGTTTTGATTCACTAAAATATGACAACCAAACTTGTCATACCAACGCTTGGTGGGTTCAACCGAGCTATGCTCTAACAATCTCCCCCTTTGTCAATTTTAGTGAAAAAACTCTTAATACATATGGATAAACAAATTACAAAAAATTCATTATACATACGCTTGATTCCAAGTTTCAACAGCACAATACCCTGCATATATTTAATCTATAAATGCCGTTGTTGACATTTAAATAACAAAGCTAATACTCCCCCTAAACGTAATAGGGATTTTTTATAAAATGCTCATGTGGGGAAATGCATTTAATAAAATGCCCATGTTTTTTTAATAATATATTAAATGCCCATCGTTTGACCTTTTCCGTCCCGTTTTATTGAAAAAACGGTTAACGGCTGTTACAAGACAGCTGGCCTAAATTAGTCATGTTAAAAGTCAATGTAGCCCCTGAATCATTTGAGTCGGACTGAGTTGGAACGACAAGTCAGTTGGATTGGCGAGTCATCTAGAACGGTGAGTCGGTAATCCGAACGGCGGGTCGATTACATTTAGAGTATAAAACCAACAATGTTCATCTTCTTCCTCAATATCCGGTCTTCATTAATCAACCCAAGCAACCCTAGTTTTCAGAAATTATAAACTCAAACATCAAATTCCATCAATTGATGTAAAATCACAAGAAACCAATTAATAATTAGCAAAAGAAGTTGACATAATAAAATTCCCAAAATGAATCAACCGATCGACCATCCAATTTCCTCTTCTTAAGAATCAACGTGCAATTCAAATGTTCAATTGAATTCGCGAACTCGAAATGATGGTTCCGAGAATATAAAGGTCCACATGCGTAGACAATTTTAGGTCGAAAAAGCATTAACTGGTCATCTTCGAGAGGAACTAAACTTTGATAATAGTCCTCCAATAGCAGCTATAAGTCATTGTCTAACTTTCTCCGAAGGATGCAAACGAGAGATGCCAAAAGACAAGGACATGCTTATGTACCCAAATTAAAATAGATCATAATAAGCTTTAGAGAAACATGAAAGCATAAATAAACCAGTAAACGGGTGTTCATGAGCATCCATCGGCCTCTCATGGAACGGTTTAGCAAAAGAGAAGATGATGGAGAAAACTAAGGCAGTGTTGTGTTGGTTTTACGATTCTTTAGGGTTTTAAAGGATGATAGTAATGAACGGTTAATAATCATTTTCTTTAAAACTCACTTTTCTCAACCGTTCATTGGTCATGGGCTAATTAAGTAATTTACTATAAAAATCTCATATCATTATACGTGAAATTGACCAAGTCAACGAATTTTTACTGAAATAGTAAGTTTGGACGGAAACACTAACGGTATGGGCATTAAATATATTATTAAAAAAACGTGGGCATTTTCTTAAATGCCTTTCCCCACATGGGCATTTTATAAAAAATCCCAAGGTAATATAGGTAGATTTTCAATCTGCACATCTTTGTTATTTCCCATTTTGTAGTCCAAATAACTACAATCGTCATATGATATATTTCTCCCCCTTAGTCAATGCTTTACTCTTTCGTTAGATATAACGTTTAAGCACAATTTTCCTTTCCTAAGTGATTACAAATCACTTTGTTTACTCCATATATTTCTCCCCCTTTTTGTCACAAAACGACAAAGGTCCGAGCAAATACCAAAACCAAAATGATCTTACAAATATAAAATAATTGTACAACCTATAAGAGTTAAACACGAAGGTTTCACATACCATTTTAGATAACCAATATCAAAACCGAAACTACAAGTAATTTAGTTTTAATATGTTATCAAAGAAACAATTGCCTGAAGCAGTTTTCCCTAATAGTTTAATAAATTGACTAAGAAACTTAGTTCCCTTGCTAAACCGATTGCAAAAATACAATCGCTTATTTCGATAAGACCAAAATAAAGATCGAATTAACTTTATTTTTCTCATCGAACTCTAATTATTCGGATAATAACTTAGACCTTTCACTTTAGACAAGACAAATACTAGGTTAGTTAACTAATATTTCTTGTCAAGGCATTCGATTAGACTTGAATAATAAGAATCCTTTACTTTGATAAGTCTAACTAAGATCGAATTAACTTAGTTTCTATTATCCGGAATCGAATTGGACTAAACAAATGATCCCGTATTTTGTTAAGCCATAAACAATACATACAAAACAAATAAATTGACTTGCACAATTATTTCTCTTAACCGAAAGCAATTGAAACAAACATAGACATTAAAGCACCGCAATTGCACCAAAATTTCGTTAAGTCTAAAACAATTGATACCATACAATAAAGAAATATATCAAACCAGTTTTCTTAACCGGAAATAATTGAATCACACACACACATCCATACATACATAATGGAATAAACATCAATTGTACCGAATTTTGTTAAGAAAAAGCAAAAAATATGCAATAAACTCATGCTTTCCTTAAATATGAAAACGATTAACTAACAAATTCGTTACCTCAGATTCCGCATCCTCTTCTCCAAAGAAAGATATGTCATTAAGCGCAAGTTCAAGTTAGAACTCTCCCCCATTGTGTTGTCATCCTCTCGCAAGAACAAAATAACAACATCAATCTTTACCAGAGAAAGGTTGAATTTGTTTTAACTAATGTGTGCCAATGCAGAAGTTGAAAACCCGAAACACATATGCTTTTATGTTAAACACAAATCGATTCAACATATTGTGACTTTTTCACATATGAGTTTCAATCGGAACACCTTATGATCCTTTGATAAAGCCTACCAACATGGTCTAGAACTTAATCCCGCTAAATCAAAAAGCCACACAAACCATAAGGGTTCACATCATATGAGATTGAATATTAAGGTTATGAAAACCGAAATCAGACATCCCATAAACTCAAATGCAATACACCTTAAATATTCAACAAATAATCAAGTATTTCAATATCTCAATCTTGTAGGAAATCGAATTACAAAAACAACTCAAAAAGAATATGGTCATTCCGAGTTCGGACGAAGAAGTTATGGGCAAAACAGTTTTACACTCCTTCGTATGGACCAATCACACCAATCACCAGGACCAATTACGGTGATTACTTGTGATGGGTCACACCAATCACCAGGACAAGTTACAATACTTGTGATTGGTCATACCAATCACCAGGACCGGTTATGGTGATTACTTATGATTAATCCCAACACTAACTATTTTAAACATAACTTTTGCATATAATGTCCGAATTCGGTGATTTTTGGATCGTTTTAACCGTAAAAACAAGAGATACACATATATATGATCAGTAGATATCAACATCATAAACTCAAAATTACCATTTCTGTCAAAAGCTCGAATATAAATAGAGAAGGTATGAGTATAGAAGAAAATAAATCTCCCCAAAGATGTTAATTAGTCATATAATAACCGAGAGATCATGTGCTCAGTTTTCATGTGCTTTCACACCTTTCAAAAGATTTAGCGCCAAGGTGAGCATGCATATTCTAACACAACTAGGTTGTGTTGAGTTGATCCTTGTCTTATTCGTCACGAGTGACTAAGACAGAATCATCATTCTTGACCTCTTGCTTGGTTTGCTTTCTCTTGTTCCATCTCTTGTTTTTCTTCTTTGATGACTTGTGATGAAGAGTGTCATTATCACAACGTTCACTAGTACAAGAGATTTCAGACATGATGTCTTTTTTTAGTCTTTCAAGAAAACTCTTGTAATTATTGTCACCAACAATTGTGATTTGAGAGTCATTCTTGTGACTAACTTTTGGTCCCTTTTCTATGGAGGATTTTGGGACCCATTTAGAGGAGGGTTTTGCAGGAGCAGCTTTCTCCTTCATACAATTATGATCATTTCCTTTTTGGATATTTTGTGAAACATTCTTTCTCCAAATTGGAACATCGAATCTTGTCTTCGTATTTGCAAAGTCATCTATTTTCCTATAGTAGGGTCTTTTATGAGATGTCCTTGACGGGCGATGGGCAAAACTTGAACTATCATTATAATAATTCTTTTTCCTAAACTTTGGACAATAGCGATCTGAGTTCCTTTGGGGAGCAATCTTATCCAATTCGTTTGATACAAAATAAAGTGCAACTTGCATCTTATGAACTTTGCATCCCTATTGCAAATGCCCTTTATTACCACAATAATAACAATGATTAGTAACATACAAAGACTGAGTTTTAATGTTACCTTTTTGTGGATCCTCTTGCATTGGAGTTCGACGAGTTTTCTTCTTCTTCTTCTTCTTCTTATCTTTGTTCAACGTTGTTGCTTTCTTGACATTAGCAGAAATGCATTCTTTGATTACTGCTGGTTGAACACAATTATTATGCTTGACATGCTTTTCTTTTTTACAAGAAATAGGAGCATCTTTGTCATCAGTGGAAGCCTCTGGTTGAGAAGAATTTTTAGCTTTAACAAATTTTATCTCATTGTTATCGTTGGAAGCACCTGATTCCTTATATCCTATTCCCCGTGTATCACCATGATATATTCCTGCTTCTAACAATGAGGATAAATTTTTTGTGCTATCATTGGACTTTTTTAAGTACAAATTTTCTTCTTCCAACATCTTGATTTTATCAAGAGCACCATCTAGATCAGCCTCAAGGTGTTTTTCTCGTGAGAGATATACACCTTCTTTCTCTTCAAAACTCTTTTGTTGATAGTTAAACCTTGCATCAGATTCAACAAGTTTCTCTTCCAACAAGTGAAGTTCAAGAGCAGCATCACGCACTTTCTCTAATAATTTTGTTTGAGAGACACTAGCACTGGTTTTTTCTTCAAGACCCTGTATTTGTAGAGAATTAATCCTTGTTTCCGATTCAGCACGTTTCTTTTCCGACAAAAACAGATCTCTTCGAAGAATTTCACATTCTAATTTCTTAGAATTTAGATATTTTGTACGATCTTTAAGAAGATATTCAGCGGTGCGAGAACCACGGTATTATCCTTGAAAAACTTTTCTCAACTTCTTGTTCTGTCAACAGAGAGGGATTAAGAGATCAATGACATCAGAAGTTTTGAGTTTACTCTTTCCCTAAGGCTTCAGTATCTTGGAGTATTTTGGGATATCATCATCCACATCTCGATCAATATCTGAGTCACCATCATCGGATACTTCATCCAACCGATCTAGGTATGATTCCCAGTTATCACTAGTTTCTACATCATTAACAAAATGAACTTGTCTAGTACATTACATTTCATGAAGGTCTTCTAATATTGAATCGTAGATTCTATCATCAAGTGTTAATTCAAAACTCTTGATATCTTGCTTTACGTTAACTGAATCATTCTCAGGTTCTATAAAAACCATTTTTAGATTCCAGTCTTATAGTTTGGATCGCACCAAACACAGATTGTTAGATCTTTTCGTGTTTTCCTGCTCTGATACCAATTGAAAAGCATTTAGGTACCCAAATATACCACAATGTTAAACTTTTCCACCTATAAGTCCTCTTACCGAAAGTGATTGTATATGGACTGAGTTGAGACAATACAACGAATAGGTATTCACACTTTGTGTGATCGTCTATGGATACGAGATCGAGACAATACAACAATCAAAGTGTGATTACTTGATAATAGGCTCGGACTTAACCAAACTCTATAGGATCACTATCAAGTAATACGGAGTTAACATTTGTGTAATTTACTTTAAATTATAATAACAACAATTATAATTGTGGAAAACAAAATTAAATGACACATCAAGATTTTGTTAACGAGGAAACCGAAAATGCAGAAAAACCCCGGACCTAGTCCAGAATTGAATATTCTCATAATTAAGCCACTATACAAAATCAACACTAACTTCGTATAGTTGAGACCAAGCAACTAAACCTATAGTTCACCTATTTTCTTCAGTAGCCCTGCGCTTCCGACATTCGATAAGTGCACGCACTGGAACAATTCCTTTGGATCTAATTCCAAACGAGAAAGGAACAACAAATATGTTGGTAACAACTCTATTCAATCTCACTGATATAAATTAGACAAAGGCTCTTCTGTTTAATCCAATAAACTCCTTTGTTGGGTTTAGATCTATCTATCCAACAACTACCAAAGTAGCAGAGTTTAAATAATGTAATCAAAAATAAGATCTATCAAGATACTATACAATAATGCAGATCTACGCAACTAATCAATCAAATCTATCAAAGATAAACTGATTATAGTTGGATCCCAGTCGATCAAGTTTTGTGCACACCAAAGATTATGAACCTAAATAAATCTTCTTTGTCTTCTAATCTTCTTTAGTCTTCAATAAACACCTTCACACCACAACTTGAATCTCTTGTGATCAATCACGCACATAACGGAGTCTGTTAACAATGGATTATCACAAGACGTATTTAGATTTACAAACAGTTCTAAAGATCCCGTCGACATTTCGATCTAGTTTGAGTGAATCTTATATCAGAAGAGAAGATTCTCAAGAATAAACAAACTAGGTGAAATCAAAGTTCAACAACCGTTAGTCAATCAAATCAAATCGAAAACTAATAATACCGCAATTATCTAGTTTCACCAACGGTACTGTGAGAGCATCTTGACCCCCTGCAGTTTTTTAAACGAGCGGTCGTAAGAGATTTCGCCTAATTAGGGTACTTTCCTCTCCGAATAGACGGCCCACCAGTAACAACACAACAAGGTAGTTTTTTTTGCTCTTAGGATAGTTTGCACGAAATGCTAACTTGGGTGTTTATATACCAAGGAAGTTTGGACACCAAGGAATTTCCAAACCAAAATATTCTTAAGATATGCAATATATTTCCAAATCGGTTTTCATAATTTACGGATATTCTCTATCAAAAATTAGCCGAAATCTCACTAGATAATCTCCAATTAGTAAATGCACATTACCAATTTTTATTTTCCAGAGATATGCATTTTAATTGCTGGTAATTAAAAGCATTTAAAATTAAAAACCTTAATTAAAAGATTCTCAACTTATTTCGGTCCGGGATCTCCTTTAGTTATTAAGGAATATCTTTGAACAATAAAAGATAAGAGTTATCGAACATGTTCAAAGTATGTCGACATATTTTTCTCTGTAAATCCTTTTCATATTTACAATCTTGGAACTCGATTATACCACACTTCCAAACAAGTTAGAACTGGTTCATATGATTTCCAAGAACTATGTGATTGATCAAATATCAATACAGTAATCATGGGTTTACGGTTCCACCAAACACAAGGATCGTTTCTACCTTAATGTGGTTAGAAAACCAAGTTCTGGCATTACGGGATCGGTTACGTCAATTACCAGGACCGGTTACCATATTCTCATGGTATTACTTGTGATCGGTTACACTAGTCACTAGGATCAGTTACACCAATTACCATGACCGGTTATTCCAATTACAAGGATCGATTACAACTCTTTTGTGATCGGTCATACCAATTACCAGGATCGGTTACACCAATTAAAAATATCGATCATACCATCTAAGGTGATTACTTAGGATCGGTTACACTAATAAAAGTCATACCAATACATAAGTCATGCATTGTGACTTGTTTTACCAAGATACATAACAAGTTATGATCGGTTCTACTAACTCACACATATTGGTAATCCAAAGATATGCAATGAATAACAATACCAATAAGCCTAGCGATTTCCCTTTCGATTCATAAAACAAGTTCATGAATGTACTTCCTTTAAACGAATGTAAACATATGTTGTATTAGGCGCTAGGCGAGGCGAGGCGCCAAACCTAGCGCCTAGGGCGCCTAAGCGTGGAGGAAAATTTAAAAATCTCAAACTACAGGCATATTGTAGCGTCTTGGCGCCTTTTTCTCATAGGCGATAGTCCCACGCCTAGTGGGCCTGATAGACACATTTTTGTGTCTAATTTGATCTCAATACTATATATCATTGGCACTCGATTTTGTATTAATTTTGGTGTTTTATTTGTTTGTAGGTATTTTTGGGCAATAAACATTTTTGGAAAAATTCCTTCGAAAAGTTGTCTAAAGCACCTGAGGAGGGTGATTGGGGGATAAGAACAGAGCAAAGAAACAAGAGTTCGAAAAATTGCGTCCGCCGCCATTGAAGAGAGATCAAGAACATTAGACCATGAGAAGACAAGTCGTTGTGTTATAGTATAAACGACTGCCAAGCGTGGGTCGCAGAGATATAGCAAATGATTTTCATTATCGTTCTCAGAATAACCTGTGGTTTGTAACAAATATAAGTGTTTCAAACCGGCTTTTATTGTTTTTCTCCCATTTCATCATTTGTGAACCATTTTTGAGCAATGAAATTAACTTTGAGCGTGTTTCCAACATGATGAGCTAAACCCATCCTCCGGGGGCGATTGAGGAAGCCATTCTTTCAAGAATTATGTGGTAATATTTACTTTATTAATTTATGCAATATTTTTATATGATTAATTGCATTGATAAAAAATGAATTAAATGATTTTATTAATCAAATGTGTTTTCTCTTGATGATGCATGCTTAGTTTTAAACTCTTGATGCGTTATGCTTGCGACTAACATTTGATATTTTGGAAATCTGATTTTGGCAATACTTTAGAATCAAATCAATTGTTTAAATTGCATGATATAAACTAATTTAAAACCACATAAGTATTGATGAATGGTGAAATCCTAGCTCAAACCTCTCCATAATTTTCACAACATTTTGTATTTTGAGTTTGTTATATTTTTGCTTTAAAAATTAAGTCTAAAAATCTGCTTTCACAAGTCTAAACGAACCTTTTACTACAACATCATTGAAAATAACCATCAATTTTTGGCACCGCCGACGCGGACTTGTGTATAGATTTGTTTTTAGGTTTTATTTTTATTTTTATTATTTTTGTTCTTTTTACGCGTTTTGGTATTTGTTTGCTTTCAGATTTGGAGTGGGGCGATAGAAAAAGAGAAAGTGCTGAAAAGAAAAGCAATGCCAAAATAGGAAAGAAAAGAGAGATCCGAATGGAGTGAAGAAGAACAAGGAATGGTTATTTTTGTAATTTTTATTTTTGGACTTTTTAATTTTTGAACTTTATTTTTGGACTTTTGGACATTATTATTTTTAAAACCCTAAGGAATGGTTAGTTTAAATATAAACTGCACAGGGAAGGACGACAGTTACGATACTGTCTCGGCCCCTCGGGTTCGTAGAGTCGACCTCAACGGTTCATCCCCCGTCTGGAACGAGAGGTTAGTTTTTCGAAACACTCGCGAATCCCCTGTAAGCGAGTTATTGTCTTCCTTCGTGTGAATATATGTTGAGGAACTGAATCTGGCTGCTTTAATTTCCTAGTAAAGGGCAAGGACTGGCCATACAAGATAAGAGTTCGGATTTCATCACCGTTCTCTTTTTGCCCGCCTTAGGAAAACGATACCAAACGCGAACCCAAGCTTAAAATACTGACTAGAATGAGACCGATAGGGTAACGAGCTTAATAAGAAAGTCATTCGAAAAATATTGGTTACTCTTTTAAGCATACTTCGAAGTTCATGATGGTTTCTGTGAGTTGAATGCGTGACTGCGCCGCCTTGTAATGTGGTGAGGCCTTGGGTATCAAAGCTCCACACAGCTTCCCTCGTCTCTATTCAACTTCCTTTAACTCAGATTGATTCCAGAGGGGTCTGCTTAAATTGTAACGAATTCCCTTTCGAAGGATTAGAAGCTGGTCTAGAAACAATCTAAGTGGAGCCATCATGCTTTTTGTTTGCTAGAAATCAGTAGGTTTGTTGGGTCGAGTCAGCCTTGTTTGTGTTTGTGTAGAATTCCCTTGCAGTTAGGATGTCAAACTGGTATTATAATAGCCATCACAATGAATATGAATATCCAAATGAACAATATGGACATCACTCTTTTTATGACCAGAGTGTGAATAGTGTTTGGGAGCGTCAACCTTTTGAAGGTTATGGGTCATACCATGGTGAGCCCAATTACTATTCGTACACCCATCAATCATATGAGCAAAACAATTCATCTATTTCTCTAGAAGAGGATTTCAAGAATCATTCCTTATTTATGAAGGAAACCTTTAATATTACGGACGAGTCCCCAGAGCAGTCAACTAGGATGTCTCTAGAAGAGTCTCTCAAGCAATTTACTGAGAATACAAATAGGATTGTGGAAAAACTTGCTCAAGATAGTCTTAATTTCCAATATAGTGTTTCCAATAATACCCTTGAAAATAAGGATAGTCATTTGCATAATCAGGATAATGAGGTTAGAATTGGTAACACTACTTGTTTGATGAGGTTCAACCATTTTCATATTATTATAATGATGATAATTATGAGGATAGTGTTAATGAAGAATCTGAAATATGTAGGAATAGTAATCAGGAATTTGTTACTCCTATTGAGCTTTATAATGATAATATTATTTCTAGTTCAAATCCAAATAATTTAATAATTATTCACCTATTCAAAAGGACGAGGATTTGACTAGAAATACTGTTTTAGACGATGTAGAATTTCCTTTTTACGAAGCCGATGATACTTTTGAGGAACGAGTTTATTCCGAGAATATTGTTTTAGAGTCTAACGATTTAGAAACATTAGTCTTAGACAAAGAAGATGAACTCGTAGAGCTTTTAAATTTGAGTGAGGATGTATCACCTGAGCACAACCTAGAAGAAGCAATTCACCATTTTCAGGATTCTGATGATTAAGAAATTAGGCAAATTGTAGCTAGTCTATCTAGAGACACCCAAAACTCTAAGTTTGGGGGTAACTATCATTCTCCTTGTGCCTTACCTTTATCTCTTACAGAGATCCCTCACTTGGGACTTGACATATGTGCCTCAACCATTTTTCAAGATTATCTTCATACACGTTTTCCTGAACCTATTGATGTCCATAAAGAAGTTCAGTTGTTAGAAACCCATCCTCTGGTTGATGTGGTTAACTTGAGCTACTAATACCACAATTGACTTTGTTTTCCCACCAAAAACCTTCCTTCCAATTGTGGGAACTTATGAAATTCAAATGTGTCAAATACTAAGTTTTAAGACTAAACCTAATTACTTTAGGAGATTAGGGTCGACACATTTGTTTAAGGAAGACCACCACTCTCTTTGTGGTCAGTTGTGTGAGTCAAATCTGATTGACTTAGAGGATCCCAATTATTCAAAGCTATTGTTATGTGCGTCTAAGTTCCTACTTGAGTATTTCGGACTCTACAACTTGATCTTAAGAATCCTTCCTTTGAGGAAATCCAATGAGATGAAAACTTTTTATCTAGACCCTTTTATAGAGCCTGAACCCGAACCACAACTAGATGTAGTTGTCTTAAACAAAAAAATAGATAAGGGTGTGTTGGATATATTCCTAGTTTGTTGCAGTCTCCTCTTCTTCGAGGTGACTAATCCTTTCCAATGTCTGGCTGAAGACTTTAAACTTAGAACTTCTTGGGAGGTAACCCATGCTCTTGCAACACGGTAATATTTTTCCTTAACTCTTTTCTTTAAGTGGTAACAGTTTCTCATTGTTCATGCTTTTAATTTCATATTTCACTTTTTTTTTACCATTACTAGGGTGAAATAGAGTGACTGAGATACAAAAAAAAAAAAAAAAAGACCGTGATGGAAACATCAGACCAACCGGAATAAATACAATAAAGTCAAACCATTGGTACCCTTGTATATGCCAGCCCGAGTTGACCTAGAGTTGGTATTATCGACCTTTGGTTCCCTTGTATATGCCAGTGTGTTGATATTAGTCCAGACCAGTATCTCAGTCCATTAGGATAGGTTCACCTTAGTCAACATCATCTACTTTTTTTTTTTCTCTACATCCATCTTCTTAATCTATCCATGTGATTGGTTGACTCCGGTTTATGATGTCCAGAAACTATCTGAGTAGAGCTCTGTCACTTTATATGAATTTTAGTATGCTTGAGTGTAAACTCGTGTACATCAATTGGAATTTCGCATCAGGTTACTTCCTCCTATAGTCAATAAGTATGCCAACCAAGGAGATTCTTTAGTGCCTTCCAAGGTTGTGCGTAGATAGCTAGGATCTGGAGTAAAGGTTTTGTGGGTACACCTCTGGTAAACCCTCCGGAGACGACACTCCGCCGCTAGGGCCACCTGGCGGTTTAACGGCTTGATGCACGTGCTAAGTGTAGTTATTTTATTTTCTAGAATAAATTCGCTCGAGGACTAGTAAATAATAAGTTTGGGGGTATTTGATAGACACATTTTTGTGTCTAATTTGATCTCAATACTATATATCGTTGGCACTCGATTTTGCATTAATTTTGGTGTTTTATGTGTTTGTAGGTATTTTTGGGCAATAAACATTTTTGGAAAAATCGGCTCGAAAAGTTGTCTAAAGCACCAGGAGGGTGATTGGGGAAGAGAACAGAGCAAAGAAACAAGAGTTCGAAAATCTGCTGCCGCTGCCATTGAAGAGAGCTCGAAGAACATTAGACCGCAGAAGACAGTCGTTGTGCTACAGTATAAACGACTGCCAAGCGTGGGTCGCAGAGATATAGCAACAGTTTGTCATTATCGTTCTCTGTAACAGCTGGTTTGTAACAAATATAAGTGTTACAAACCCGGTTTTTATTGTTTTTCTCCCATTTCATCATTTGTGAACCATTTTTGAGCAATGAAATTAACTTTTGAGCGTGTTTCCAACATGATGAGCTAAACCCATCCTCTGGGGCGACGGAGGAAGCCATTCTTTCAAGAATTATGTGGTAATATTTACTTTATTAATTTATGCAATATTTTTATATGATTAATTGCATTGATAAAAAAATGAATTAAATTATTTTTATTAATCAAATGTGTTTTCTCTTGATGCGTTATGCTTGCGACTAACATTTGATATTTTGGAAATCTGATTTTGGCAATACTTTAGAATCAAATCAATTGCTTAAATTGCATGATATAAATTAATTTAAAACCAATGGTGAAATCCTAGATCCAGCCTCTCCATAATTTTCACAACATTTTTTATTTTGAGTTTGTTATATTTTTGCTTTAAAAATTAAGTCTAAAAATCTGCTTTCACAAGTCTCAACGAACCTTTTACTACAACATCATTGAAAATAACCATCAAGCCTTTGGCTCTTAAGCCCCAAAGGCCCTCTCCTTTTACAACATAGATGTAAATATTGTTTCCTAGGATGAAATCTTCACCTTTACCCATGCACATAATCACAATAGCCTTCATACGATTATGTTAATACGAATTTCAAAAGATAAACATTATACTTCGTATTCTAATTCCTTAACACTATGTATACTAGAGTATAATCATTCTCAGCTTCGCAGTTATGTTTTAAATATAGCATGTTAGGAATGAAATAGTTCAAGTCAAAATATTACTAACCTCGAGAGGAAGGATGATGTCGTCGATGTAGCTAGTTAATTCTTCACATTCTTCAAGTCTTCGAGTAATACTTGTATGTCTCATAATCCTAATCTTTCTAGCCTAACCTATGCGAAGTTGTCTCTAGTATATAATCAAGCGGCTCTTTAATTAGGTTTAGATTCAGCTAAATATGACAACCAAACTTGACATACCAACGCTTGGTGGGTTCAACCGAGCTATGCTCTAACATATTGGTTGATATCTTATATTGTAGGACTGTTTTTCAACTTATGATGGTAGGTTGATTGACACATGTTCTACTTAGCATGAGGTGGACTCCACTCTAGATCTTGTTTAAAAAGAAAACTTATTCCATCATTTAAGAACAAGAAAAGATAGAAGTGGAAGTTTATCTAATTGCAGTAACAGCTAAGGTTTACAAGCTTTCATGATCTACTGTTTTCTTATAAACTAAGGTATGTACTTAAACTTCCTATCTATTGACATGAAGATATAGAATATGTGATCCTAAAGCATATAAATAATAGTCTATCAGCAGAATGTGTTAACTATGTTTACAAGCAGAATGTTTATAGTTAATAATAAAGTAGTAAGCATGATTAAGGAGCTGATTTCTAACACTGGTATCAGAGCTTAGGTATAACATATTCTATATAACATGTTTTAGTAGTTGACTATTACGAAATGAAAACAATTCACATATTAGCTTGAACATGAATTTCCTAAGACCCAAATCATGTAGTATGTGTGTTTTGTTGTTGTTATGTTACAAGGCTGTTCTGAAGAATTATTTGAAGCCTTGTAGTAGTCCTTGTGTGACTTTTATCGTTCCTATGTGTCTCCAAAGTGATACTTAGGGAGATGATAAAAGCTACATATTTTCGTTATGAAAGGACTATGTAAAGTTGCGTTTCAGATGTTGTTCGTATGACGATACCCAAAGGTTAATCATACTTGTAACATCCGTAATGGAGCAAGATATTCTATTTATACATACTAAATGATAAATCTTTCCGACCCAAAGGTTTAAAAGTTCCGTTGAATACTATGCATAGTCTGATTGGTCTTGTTTCTGTGTTCAAGAATTGGTATATTACAAGTTTACCCAAAGGTGAAGTTGTAATTATATCAAGTCTGAAATCATAATATTGTTATCATGAAGTTTCAATAACAATTGTTAGTTCTGATTTGTGCTAAATGAAGTTTCATGTGCTGTTGTTGTAAACATCTTGAAGTATTATAATGATTTCTTATGTTTAAACACATATATATCATTCATACATGCATTTTTAAATTTACAACAATGAATCCTGCACAAATTCAAGGTGTTTTGGCTGGTATTGAGCCTCTTAGTGGTACAAATTACCTGAAATGAAAGTCAAATTTGGATATAGTTCTCGGTTATTTGGATTATGATATTGCTCTAAGAGAACCTAAACCAGACATGCTTGTCGACACTTCCACTAGAAATGAGAAACTAGATTTCCATAAATGGGAAAAGGCAAACAGAATGAGTATTACAATTATCCGTAGTGCGATTCCAGATTCCATTAGAGGTGGAATTCCATTGAAAGATAGGCTAAAGATCTCATAGAGGTTATTCAGTCACAGTTTCAGAGTTCGGCGAAGTCTATGATTGGTACTCATATGGGTCAGTTAACTTCTATGCGGTATAGTGGTGAAGGCGATGTCAAGGATCATATACTTCAAATGGCGAGATCGATTTACAAGCTACGGGTCGATGGATATGAATCTCTGAGATGATTTTCTTGTGCAACATGCGGTTAATTCACTTCCGAAACAGTTTGAGACTTTCAAAGTTAATTATAATACTAGTGAAAAGGCGAGGGTACCAAATATTAAGCAGTTTGAGACTTTCTAAAAAGGTATTGTGCTTATCCTTACTCCTTAGACTTATCTCACCGACCAGATATTGGGGTTTTGCGAAGCTATAAATATACCAATTCTCGGTTATTCTAAACACGACAAGTTCACGACTACGAGCAATAACCTTCTAAAAAATCATTATCAGAGCCTTTGGTAAACAATCTCTGTGCAACTTAAACTTTGATCTCATCTCTTTCAGCTTCCCTTCCTAGACTGACCTAACCTATCCATCTACGACTAAAGTAGCCCTTGCACGACCTTTTTTTTTTTTTTTTTAGGAAATAAATATTCGTAATCAGCGTCATGCACTCACGCAAACCTCAATTGATGTAACTTTTCTGAAACTCTTATATTTTTCCTCATCTACAAACACACATTAGTAAGGGTAACCAAAGGGTATTTTGGTAACCTTTTATCACAAAAATAAGGTTTATCGAATGTTGTCAAATTTTTTCAATTGTATATTAGGTTTTTAGAAGGTTGGTAGATATGACTAAATGGTAAGTTTTGATATGAAGGATCACATAACTAAGACTTTATGGAGACTATGGAAAAGGGATAATCTTGACGTATCGTCCAAAAAAACCGCCCTCTCTACATGGTGGGCTCACTCCTGCGAATTAGCAAGGTGTGGATTTGGGTTTCACCTGTGTGAGAAGACGCTTTTTAGACAGTTTTTTTCTGTTAATAATATTTATACCAGGTCTGATATATTTGAGCCTAGAGTATGATAATAAAATTTACTACCCAAATGGAAAATAGCTCAAATAAGTTCACCCTTGCTAACACAGGCCAATCAACTCGTACCTTTTAGAATCTTTTTCGTCGAAGGACGATTTCTCTCTCCTCTCTATGGCGATTTTTCTTTCACCTTTAGGGTGATTTCTTTCTCGTCGAAGGACGATCCATGCATTTTTTTGTTATTTTTGCTCGCTAATATTTTTTTTCTGCTCAGTGTTTTGTTTTGTGTTTCTGCAGGTTTCCAGAGTTTGCTTTAGTTTTCCTGATTCTCTCCCTGTTCATCAAAACCAAAGCTTTTGTGCCTGGTAATCATTGTCAGAGATCGTTTCACCATCCTGCCTTCTATGGATACATCTTCATCACAACAAAAGATCTGGATTGTGACGATCTAACATCAAGAATGGCATCCCTATTACAAGAGGATGATCAAACTTTTGAGGTCCTGGAAGACATCACTGAACCGAGTGAAAAACATAGATTCTCCCTAGTTATTATAATAATCATTGATCGAGAATATGGTCTTAACATACTCAACAATATGCTTCAGAGATCCTGGAGACCCTCAGGAAATATGGAAATCTCCAGTTTTGGTCAAGCCATCTATCTTGTAAAGTTTGAATTGGGATGCGATTTCAACAACGTAATATTGAGATCTCCATGGGCTTTCAATGAAGATCTTCTACTACTGGAAATCTGTGACCCGGAAAAACTTCCTCAAGGCTATGAATTCAAGTATGCAGATTTTACAGTTCAAATACATGGTCTCTCCATGAGTAATCAAAATATCAAGATGGTTAAGTTTGTTGCTTCAAAAATTGGAACTCCGTATCCAATTCAACAGTCTGAACAGTAAAAATGGGGGAGCTATGCTAAGGTGCGAGTAAAGATAGATGTCACAAAACCTCTAAAGCAAGAGCTAAACTTTACGCTTCCATCAAAGAAGCCATGTAAAGTCATATTAAGGTATGAACGTCTACCAAGAGTCTGTTTATTTTGTGGCATGTTTGGGCATATCATGAAACAATGTCCAGTTTTATCCAAAGAGTGCGAGAAAATGGGTTTCTTCTCCCCAGAAACATTCATGGAGAAGATGCAAGACTCAAAAGTTTCTAGACTTACAGAGGAAATTAATGCTAGCTTCAAACCCAAACAAACTCCCACACCTCTAAACCCAAGAACCAAACCAGAAACTTACCAAAACAGAGAAAATATGTGCTGATCAAAAAATTCAAGTATTTCCCCTATTCTCAGCCCAGTCAACCCCACCACCACCACCTATTCCTACAATCACTGCCAAATCCCAACCCTCAACAGCTGGAGAATATAGACTCAAACCCCAAAATATTGCAACATATTCTGTAAACAAGGAAGTTTCCCAAATAACGGTTCAGGCGCAATCAAAGGATAATAAATATCACTGAAGATAATATTGGAGGGAGTAAAAATATGAACATACAGTCCACGTCAATTCAACCTCAAATCGGCAACAAAAAAATATCTAATACACCCGTACTGAAATATCCAAACCATCTCCAGTTACCACAACCCCCAACTCAACAGTCATTTACCTATCCCCCATCACCCACCCTCTTCCCACCCCCACCAAAAGAAAAACAAACCCCTACCCCTCAGGCAACACAAATGCTCCATCGGAAAAGAGGTAAAAAAAACCATCTCAATTATCCACAACCCTAGTCATAAAAAATCTTCAACCATCACCTCCCAAAACCACCATCACTGTAACCACCCCCATAATACCATTAAACCCACCTCGAGATACTGTTAATGGAACTGTTGAAAGGAAACTGCAACAATGGAGAAGACAAGACAGTGACAACAAGGTTGCGGAAAAGCTTTCCACCAAAAGCATCCTAGGAGATAAGAGAGAAGCTGAACCTATGGACTCTGACCCTCCCATGAAGCAACAATTGTTGCAAAACTACAGAGGCAGTGGCGACTTGCCCAGAAAAGTCGCAAGGGAGATGTTAGTGCAATCTTGGAACTGTCGTGGATTAGGGAATGATACGACAGTTCTGATCATGAAATCATTTCTGCGTAGCTGCCATCCTTCCATTCTTTTTCTATCAGAAACTAGACTGAGTGAGAACAATAGCAACAGGATTTGCAATACTTTGAATTTCAGAAACTTCACTTTTGTTGCCAATGGCAGAAGTGGAGGCCTTGCCATCCTATGGAAAGACAATGTCGACCTTCAAGTTGTCTCGAAATCACATAATATTATTCATTTTTCCATCAGTCCTCATCTCAGTATACCTAGATGGGATCTTCTGTGCATCTATGGTCCCCCAGCTCACCCGTAAAGGGATGGTTTCTGGAGAAGAGTTAGTGATACAATCTCGATAATTGAAACACCATGGTGTATCATTGGTGATCTTAATGTACTAATGCACAGGCATGAAAAACAAGGAGGCTCAGCTGTTACTGACATCAGCTGTAATGAATTTAGAAACATGGTTAGATAAAGAGACATCATCGACCTTGGATATGCAGGACCTGCTTTCACTTGGTCCAATAATGCAGTCCGGGCTCCACCAATCTTTGAGAGACTTGACAGAGCTGTCTGCAATACTGAATGGAGACTACTCTTCCCCGACGCTGTTGTTCTTCATCTTCCAAGAATAGAAAGTGACCATTCACCCATTCTTCTTAATACAATGAGAAAACCTCCTAAAATAAAACCAAATTACAAATTTGAGTTTTATTGGACCGAGCACCCTGACTTTAAGGAGGTTTTGAAGACAAATTGGGAGAAATCTTCAGGAGATATGACATCCAAACTACAAGAGGTGGGAGAAGGCCTCAATAAATGGAGCAGAAACACGTTTGGTGATACAATGAGAGAGATTGAAAATGAAAAGCAAAAACTGGTGGACCTACAGGCCAAAGCTCACCTGACAGACATAAAGGAGGAGGAAACAGCAATCTGCAACAAAATCAACACCTTGGAGAAAATGGATAGGATGTACTGGCAGCAGAGGAACAAATCTAAATGGGTCTCTTCCACTGAAAACAACATTCAATCCTTCCATGTTTCTGTCATCCACAGATGGAGTAAGAACAAAATCTTTGCAATCAAAACCCATGATGGGAACTGGATCTCTGAGCATGAACAAATTAAGGAGATTCTAATATCTCACTTCCAAAACTTATTCACGAGAAATACACAGGTGAACACCAACACCTTTGTTTTATAAAATGCTAAAAAAATCTCTCTAGATGATTGCAGGTCACTTAGATCCATCCCAAGTGCTGAAGAAGTGATGGGAGTCATTAAAAAAATGAGTTCTTTGAAATCTCCAGGACCAGACGGATATCCTGCATTATTCTACAAGAATTGTTGGGAGATAGTGGGTACTGAAGTTTTACAACAGATCCAAGACTGCTTCAGATTCTCCTCCATTTCCTCAGGACTGAATCACACTTATCTGGCCTTGATTCCAAAAAAGCAAGATGCTAGTGTTGCTGCGGACTACAGGCCGATAGCTCTGTGCAATGTGCTATACAAAGAGCTTACCAAAATCATCACCAACAGACTGAGTCCTTTCTTATACGGACTAATAGAGAAGATTCAATCAGCTTTTGTACCGGGGAGGCAGATACTAGATAATATTGCGGTGGCCAAAGAATTATTCCATTCAATGCAAACCTTAAACACGACTCAAGGTTCTTTTGCTTTAAAACTGGACATGAGTAAGGCTTACGATAAAATTGAGTGGAATTTTCTGATCCAAGCTTTTAAACTTGGCATAACAGGTAATATTCACACTCTCATCATGAATTGTGTAAGAACTACCTCGTTCTCCATACTTCTTAATGGCCAACCAGAAGGATTTTTCACTCCAGAAAGGGGAATCAGACAAGGTTGTTCCCTCTCTCCATACTTGTTCATCATCTGCTCACACACTTTGAGTGGTATAATCAACAAAATGGAAGATACTGGCACATATAATGGTTACAAAATTAATAGATGGGCCCCGGCAGTTGATGAGTGCCAAATATTCTCTGGTTGATGGTGGATTTTCGTTCAGAGTTAAATTTGTAAAACACGAAAAAATCATGCGCCGACATCTTGTAAAAGATAAAGCCGTTTATAAGTGACGGATACTCCTCACTTAATTCACCAAGAATGGAGCATGTAGCAACAATCCCATTCAGTGAATACATGAAATTCCTCGAGGTTGGAGCATGTAGCAACAATCCCTTCACCGTGAATTTCATATCGACCTTGTATTTCCTGTACCCATTATCGGTGTGGCATGGCGACCGAGTGTTACTCTTCTGAGTAACACGAACCTCAAGCACTATAATGAATCCATGTCGAAATACCGTGCTGGTGATTCTCGGTGTGTTATACTGCTTGAGCCCTCTCGGTGTGTTATACTAGCCCGATTGAGCCCCTCTCGGTGTGTTATACTAGCCCGATTGAGCATCCGGACTTGGCCTTATCGGTCTCGGATATGATCCGATCGCTTGATCATCAACTCCACAAGCATGATTGGATGACCACGAGATCAATTCCATCACCCCAAGCGGTATGGAATACACACGGCCTTAGCTTTGCCAAATACGATCGATCGCGGTCATCCAACTCCACAAGCATGATTGGATGGCCACGAGGATCAATTCCATCACCCAAGGGGTATGGAATACACACAGCCGACCCACATGGTCGACCATTGGCCTTTGCTTGCCAAGAAACCGTCCATACCAAGCATTATGGACGGAAAACCTAATTAGGGTTTGCGGCATATTACATGTCCGCAAAGCGGTCTCAACCATCCATCTTCGCGAGGTATAGATGGAGGTGTAGATGTAGACTCAAAGGGCAGGAGCATGTCGACACAATCACCATGTGATAGCCTACACACATGGCCAATCGGTCAAAGCCAACCGTGGTGAATTTACAACAAAACCGTCTGCCCAAAAGAGCATGGCAGCGGCTTTGAATGCCAAAATTAGGGTTTCAAGTCATCACGCGTCCATCTTCTCGAAGTACGAATGGAGGGTCAGATTGGATTAACTAAGGCCGGTCATACAGCGCATGACCTTTGTGGGCCCATCTACCTCCTCTGCGGTCGGCCAAGGCACATCATTCCCGGCCAACCCAAAACGCATGCGCCCAAACTCGTGCGGGTTACACTCCCAAATCCTAAAGCCGATCTCGACCCGCTCAACTTCAGGATGATTTGAATGGCTTAGATCACGTTTTCATGGGATAATCGGTATAGGTGTGAACACCAACCTACCACCTACACGGTAGTGTGATCGACCAAAACCAACCAATGTTGGTCGCCAAACGCGTGCCCAAACTGGGAAATCGCGGTTTCCAACTCCTTTGCGGCAAGGGATTTCTGCCGCAAACCCGATCTCGACCACTCCTCTTTCGGTCAAATTAGTGGCCCATCCGCTTTCATGAGGGAACGGAATACGAGGCGCCTACACCATCATGCCCGTCAACACGCATGTATGGTCGGTCTTCTCAAAATCCTCCCCATGCTTGGTTTCGACCAAGCTGAAGAGTGATCTTGCACACCTCTTTAAAAAACCCTAATTTCATCAACGGTCATGAGATGGGTGTCTCAAACATCATCTCGTCAGGTCCGAGCCTCCTCCTGACTTGGTTATGACCACAGTGGGAGTTATTTGGTTAGTGAGCAGTCATTACACATCACTTTACCACGTGTAATACGATTACTGCATAAAATACACGATCTTGCACAAGTATCGACTTTAAATCTTGCGGTTATTCAATTCAAAGATTACATGCTATCTTTAGTGGATCCACGATCCACATTCCAGACATCAATCATGTCACAAAGCGGGGATACTTACGGGGTATTGGTGCAGCGGTTTCGGCGTGCGGCGTGCAACGCGCCATCACAGAACGTGTTAGGGAGTCATGGACGGTTAGAGATGGCTGGAGAAGTGGGCAAGGCGGGTCGTGCGTTGCAGACACACAACTCCACTACTCCATCATTCCACTACCTCCACTTCCCACGAGAAAGCGTGAATGAGGCTCAATGACTTGTATAAATAGGTTCTCCGCCCTATTTTCAAACGACAAGGAAAACAAGACAGAAAATCGACATTCGAGCCTCCTTACATTGCAGTAAGCTGCTCACTTTTATGTCACAAGTCATAAGCAAGCCAACATCTTCACAATCTCAACACCTTCTTCGCTTCCCTCCCTAAGATCAACCCCATCTCCTTCACTTTGTGGCAGAAACAAATCAGAGCAGCCATTTCTTAGTTTAGGCCGGACTTGCCAGTTGATCTCTCGAATCTACAAGCACTCACCGCGCAGTGCATTTATTTGTAGAGTTTAAATTCATTCCTCATCACACCCCAAATTACCAAATTCGGCGGGAGTAATTTTCACCCATCAACAATTGGCGACCACGGTGGGAGATTGATCTATCGGTTGCATAAATTGAATCCTCAATCTTTGTTTCCACCTACGCAATGTATCCAGGAAAATACGGGCGGTTCGAGATATCATGGGAAGCATAGCTGGAATCTTTGGAGGATGTCTTGGCGAATCAAGTCGGTATCACCGGAAGGCGAGTGAGACATTTTCGCCTTTTGAATGATATGGCGGCGCAATTACAAGAAGGATCGAAGCGGGCATCTACTCAAGCGGTGCAAGAAATCACTGAATCCTCGGTCAGTCACACCTTTGGGGTGGAGATGCAGAAAGAGCACGTTATCACGAGGGGACTCGGGAGAGACGGAAAACACGGTCGGTGGCAGCGAGGCTCGAGGCAACTCTGAGAGGAAAAAACTTATCAAGGATACTACAATGCACACGGATAAAGAAAGGGAGCCTGCAGCCTATGGAGCCCTGCTAGAGGATTTATATCTCAAAACTCTTTAGGAGCCGGAAGACTATCCCAATCCGCGTTGACTTTTCAACCAAAAGAAACAGCTTGAGGAAGGAGAAATCAGTCAAGAAATGCAGAATACGAGAGGATGGGAGCGTTCAATTCGGCCACTTTTCAGCGGTGACATTCACGACACCTTCCACATCCCTCTACTTAGGAAGGCAATCACGAGATATGATGACGCCCCGCAAGTCTTCACCCTCATCTCACATTTCACATCAAAGCCACGGGTTGCAACGCCCTTCTAGCACGAGGAAAAGCTAGACTCAAGGTACTTACATTTCCCCTTCCCAATGAAGAAGGTGCGGAACTGCTGGAGACGTGGGTGCGAAATGAAGAGGTGGAGCTACCCCGGTATGGCGTCCGCCTCTGATCAAGTAATGGACCCGAGTCTGTCATTACCACGGTTCCTTCATCACCCCACCGGTGAATGCAACGCTTTGAAGCGCATTGTTCGGGAGAAGCTCGGTTCGGAAAGAAAGATAGCTTACGGAGGATTTTCTTAGAGAGGCTACTAGGTTTGATATAGTGAGGCTTCAAAAGCAAGTAAGTTTTACTCAACAACTTTACAAGAGAGATAGTTTAGAATTCAGCAGGGACTTAGCATCCGCATGTGGAAAAAGAGGCTCGGTGATCAACGCCATGTTTGTTCCCATTCGTACCTCCTTTTACATAACATTTGCAATTTCATGCGCAATCATTCATGACCAAGATGCAAATTTCATTTAACATAATCCCTTTCAAAGGGTTGTTCACAAAACTATCTCAAAAATAAGCCAATTCAATTACCTATTGATCCAAAAGGAAGTCAAAGAAAATCCTCACTATCACTCAAAAAGAAAAGCATATAAGAAAACGCGTTATATAGCACGGATACTTCAAGGAAAGTCTTTAAGCAACAACTCGTCATACGGGCAAGAGAGACTTTCATCCTTTGAAGCACGGCCTGCTTGACTCCGAGCTCTTTAGACAACCTCTCAACCTCTTCTTCTTCGGGCCGAAAGCAACATGATCCGCGGAAGGACTTCATCATGTAGTTTGGAGCTCACGAGATCTCGGAGAACCCTTTGAAGAACCGAGGGCATTGAAGGCATCTGCGCCAAACACGTCCGAGATGGCACCTCCAATCTTCAATCACCTCTTGGCCCATTTTCCACCGGTCGTGGCGCTCATCCATGGATGGAAACTAAAGCTTCTTGGGCGCGGTTGACCAATGCAAGGCGACTCTGAGCTTAGCGATGTGGTAGCAATACGGGCGTGTTTCTTCCAGTTATCGTGTACAACTTTTCAAAGCCCCGGCCAGCTTTTGAATCCACCAACCAACACGTGGCTGAATAAAGGGATAGTAAAAGGAGGATCGAACAAAGCCCAGTGCATCCACCAATTCGGCGACCGCGTGGAGTCTTTTCGGTTGCGGGGAGGCCTTTGGGAAGAAGTCACCACAATAGCCATACGGTCCGAACTGTTCAGGGATGGATGTCAAGAGAAGCCGTCTCAACCAGGTGACCACCGTCTCTCTTGCATTCCTTACGGCATCTATTTCACTGGGGTGTTGATTTCCATCACGACCGTCGACAAGATCACTAAGAAAGCGCCTTGTTCAACCGGCTTGCATCATCTCTGTCATTGTCGGAAAAAGGAGCGGTACTTGATTTCGGCATTTCTCGGCATGAAGGTCATGAAATGCCCTTGAGACTTCTCGGCATGAAGGACCCATGCGAAGGACTTCTTCGGCATGGTGACCGATCACCGCCCAGCCTTCCGTCTTGAATACGTGCCAACCTTGCGAAGGCATTATCTTTCGAAATTCCCTGATTTAAAACGAGGATCGTTTTAGAAGAACTTACACTGGAGAAATGAAAGAACCGATGGGAAGAGATTTAAATACCTGCATATTAGAAGAATTGAGGATTACCGGACCGCATGCTTGCCTCTTAGGTCTCTCTCCTACTTGGGGACTGCAATCCTCGGCTCTTGTCGTTTGGTGGAAGTGGCTTCAACCGAAATGCTTCGTCAAGATATCGGAGAAGATGGCTAACTACGGGAATTCGTCACAACACTCTTGAAAATTTACGGAAGATCAACAGTTGTTTCCCCCAAAATTCTTTATACTGTCGGTCCCTTTGGGTTTCTCAGATAGGCGAGGAAGGAAAGGCTCACCGGTCTAAGAACACATTGGCGTTAAGAATTTGTGGAAGGGAATTCTTAGGAGCCCCTAGTGGACGGATAAATGGGACACCATTGATCAAATCCCATTTTGGCGAGCAGCCACTTGTCAATGTTATGCGGAGTCACAGAAAATTCTCGTCGAATAGAGGCAGGACATATCTGGGGATGTTTGCGCGAGTAAATAATTTCCCGAGATCTCATGGTCTTGACATCGGTACGCAACACCACGTCCAGGATCGTCGGCAAAGGTCTTTGGTGAGCGATGGAAAGTGAATCGGCCCCCATGGGCGAAAATCTCGGAAGAAATATTGTCAAATACCTCCACAAGTCTTTGCAGGCTTTAGGGCGGCTTCTTATTCCATCGGAGTATTCTCAGCTGCTTAGTACAAGTTACGAGTGAAGGTGCGGGAGTAGGAGCATAACCACGAAGTGTTCCCATAAGAGCGCTGAAGAAAAGCGAAGTGAGCGTGCGACTCCACCTTCTTGTACCGTTAGAAGCGTGCATATCCATTACTAAAGCGTCAGGATGAGAATACGGCGATCCAGGAACAATGCACCTAGAGGAAGAACTTCACCCTGCGCCAACCTTATAGCAATCTTAACAAGCTCACCTCTTATGGTCTTCTTCCACTGAACCATCATCAAATATATCACTGGATAGCCATAAAGCGAGAGGAACGCAATCGTTTTCCCGAGCTCTTGATTCAACTCGGAGTGCGAGAAGACCACTCAAGAAACCCACCAAGTATAAAAGCATCTCGCATCCTTTCTCTCCTCCTTGTCAGGACTCTCGAATTCCTCCGCCTTTTGAAGTATAGCATCATAATTACTTTGTTCGCATCAGAGAGCTCGTAAAAAGACTTCGTGACAGGCGGGTTCATTAATGCGGCTACACTCTCCAAAGTAATAGTCATCTCTCCCCATCTAGATATGTTTGTGTGAGTACAAATACGCCACCGAGAAATGAAGGTGATCAAACTGCGGTGTCTTTCCTAATTTCGAGGGTGGCAGATGCCATGACCGCATCGAGAATTTGTGCTTTGGTCAAATTTTCCTTAATGCCCTTATTACTCAACATGCGTCTCATCCATCCTTCATAAGGACCCGGTGGAGCATGGCAAATCTTGAAGTCAATAGGAGAAGGCGGATATTCATTTCTACGAAGACAAAACCTCATCACAAGTGCGGAAGAGAGAATGGATCGGCATCCATATTTTACGAGATCGGAAAGCAAGACTATCTTATGAGAAGGATGTTTCCTATTATTTGGAAAAGGCGAGGTGAACAACTCATCATTGATGTTGGCATATCCTTGAAAGCTATCAACACTTCTGACCGCGGCAGCAAACATTACCTTCAGAAGACATGTTGATAGGAGTTCTCTTCTTTCTCGCAATAAGATAAAGACAGGAGTTAGAACTTGTACAAAAGCACATGAGAAGTATAGTCACACGGCAAAGACACAACTCACGAGCGGAGCATGCAATGGCAGAGTCCCAAATACCATTCAAATCCGGTACAAAATTGAGTCGATTTCAATCTCGATGCAATTTAAGTCTTTACAAGTTCAGTCTGAGTATTGATTTCAAGTTCTCGGTATAACTTTCAAGTCGGTATAAGTTTCAAATTTCAGTCAAGCATATGTGAATAAGACCCACGTTAGGCATACACCGGCGGGCGCATTCATTCATCCGTATGCATCATACGATTTTCTTTATTCGTGGGAATCATGTCTCACAGGATTCAAGCCAAATGGTGGAAAGCTAAGCATGCATATGTCTTACAAGAGGTATTTACCTAACTTGAAACTAGGGTTTGGCCGTTAAAAAAAAAAAAAAAAAAAAAAAAAGGGGGAGCGAAACCTACCTTGAAGCGGCAGGACGGAGCAACTCCGAAGCAGGCGGTGGTTTCCGGCGACGGCTCGGCAGCAAGCGGCAGCGGCAAAGTTCGGGCGAGGCGAGCAAGCAACAAAGAAAAATTCGTGAGGAAAGGAGAAGGGTCTTGTCTCTTTTATAGACAAAATTTAGAAGAATCCCAATAGAAGAAGGATTCCTCCTTATTTGGTTTCCTCTTTTGATTCGAATACCCAGAAAGAAAACCCAGGCCCTTTGGGGATTCCATACAAAGCGTGACGGCGTGGAAAATTAGCGGTCGGCCAACACTCTTCGGGTAAACCCCTTTTATCATCTTTCTCATATATATGTCTGTCACCATCTCATGCCTACCCACTTTGATAAGTGTAACCATTATGTGCTGGCGCGGGGGACTTAATGTTGATGGTGGATTTTCGTTTCAAGGTTAAATTTGTAAAAAACCTGAAAAAATCATCGTTGACATCTTGTAAAAGATAAAGCCGTTTATAAGTGGCGGATACTCCTCACTTAATTCACAAGAATGGAGCATGTAGCAACAATCCCATTGCAGCAGATACATGAAATTCCTCGAGGTTGGAGCATGTAGCAACAATCCCTTCCTGTGAATTTCATATCGCCTTGTATTTCTGTACCATTATCGGTGTGGCATGGCGGTGAGTGTTACTCTTACAGAGTAACACGAACCTCAACACTATAATGAATCCATGTACGAAATACCGTACGGTGATTCTCGGTGTGTTATCTAGCAGAGCCCTCTCGGTGTGTTATACTAGCCGATTGGCCCCTCTCGGTGTGTTATACTAGCCCGATTGAGCATCGGACTTGGTATATCGGTCTCGGATATGATCGATCATGATCATCCAACTCCACAAGCATGATTGGATGACCACAGATCAATTCCATCACCCCCAAGCGGTATGGAATACACACGGCCTTAGCACTGCCAAATACGATCGATCGCAGGTCATCCGACTCCACAAGCATGATTGGATGGCCCTGGATCAATTCCATCACCCCCAAGCGGTATGGAATACACACGGCCAACCCACATGGTCGACCATCAGCCTTTGCTTGTTAAGAAACCGTCCATACCAAGCATTATGGGCGGAAAACCTAAATTAGGGTTTGCGGCATATTACATGTCTGCAAAAGCAGTCTCAACCATCCATCTTGAGTATAGATGGAGGTGTAGATGTGAGACTCAAAGGGCCGGAGCATGTCGACACAATCACCATGTGACCGCCTACACACTTGGCCAATCGGTCAAAGCCAACCGTGGTTGGTTACAACAAAAGCAAATCCGCCCTAAAAAGAGCATGGCGCGCGGCTTTGAATGCCAAAATTAGGGTTTCAAGTCATCACGCGCGTCCATCTTCTCGGTACGAATGGAGGGTCACAGTTGGATTAACTAAGGCGGTCATACCCGGCATGACCACCGTGGGCCATCTACCTCCTCTTGCGGTCGGCCAAGGCACATCATTCCCGGCCAACCCAAAGCGCACGCCCAAACTCGTGCGATTACACTCCCAAATCCTGCCCGAGTCTCGACCGCTCAACTTCACCGGATGATTTGAATGGCTTAGATCACGTTTTCATGGGATGTCGGTATAGGTGTGAACACCAACCTACCACCTACGGTAGTGTGATCGACCAAAACCGACCAATGTTGGTTTGGCAAACGCGTGCCCAAACTAGGAAATCTTGGTTTCCAACTCCGCTGCGGCAAGGGATTTACGCAAACCGATCTCGACCACTCCTCTTTCGGTCAAATTGGTGGCCCGGATCGCTTTCATGAGGAACGGAATACGAGGCGCCTACACCATCATGCCGTCAACACGCATGTATGGTGGTCTTCTCAAAATCCTCCCCATGCTTGGTTTCGACCAAGGTGAAAAAGTGATCTTGCACACCTCTTTAAAAACCCTAATTTCATCAGCGGTCATGAGATGGGTGTCTCAAACATCATCTCGTCGTCCGAACCTCACCTGACTTGGTTATACTGACCACAGTCGGGAGTTATTTGGTTAGTGGCGGTCATTACATCACTTTACCACCACTGTGTCTGATGCATAAAATACACGATCTTGCCTGAAGTATCGACTTTACGAATACTTGCGATTATTCAATTGACTTACATGCTATCTTAGTGGATCCACGATCCACATTCAGGACATCAATCATGTCACAAGTCGGGGATACTTAAGGGTATTGGTGCAGCGGTTTACGGCGTGCGGCGTGCAGCAGCGCCATCCAGAACGTGTTAGGGAGTCATGGACGGTTAG
This sequence comes from Papaver armeniacum, assembly GCA_023531295.1. Lineage (NCBI taxonomy): Eukaryota > Viridiplantae > Streptophyta > Magnoliopsida > Ranunculales > Papaveraceae > Papaver > Papaver armeniacum. The sequence continues at coordinate 105,987 of JAJJWW010018406.1, forward strand.
AGATGAACGGAGAAGTGGGCAAGGCGGTCGTGCGTTCTGAGACACACAACTCCACTACTCCATCATTCCACTACCTCCACTTCCCACGAGAAACGTGAATGAGGCTCAATGACTTGTATAAATAGGTTCTCGCCCTATTTTGAAAAGCACAAGGAAAACAAGGTTAAGAAAATCGACATCCCGAGCCTCCTTACATTAACTTAGTAAGCCTTGCTCACTTTTACTGTCACAAGTCATAAGCAAGCCAACATCTTCACAATCTCAACACCTTCTTCGCTTCCCTCCCTAAGATCAACCCCATCTCCTTCACTTTGTGGCCGAAACAAGTCAGAGCGGCCATTTCTTGGTTTAGGTAGGACTTGCAGATTGATCTCTCGAATCTACAAGCACTCACCCGCAGTGCATTTGTTGTAGGTTTAAATTCATTCCTCATCACACCCCAAATTACCAAATTCGGCGGGAGTAATTTTCACCCATCAACAAGTGCATATTTATACACCTTTTATTGGCATTTTACTCATCTTTTGTACTCAAGAATCGGATATTATCCCAGTTACATGTTTTCTTTGTTTTCAAGAATAAATATTTGTATTAATTAATTTTGTGTATTTAGGTAATAAATAAAGCTCGGAGAAAATGAGGAGCCAAAAGAGCAAATAATTGGAGACAAGCATCTATGATGCAGAAAGCCAAAGCTGTTTATTGCATGGCATTTGTGATTTAACCCAACAAAGGAAGACATGGGCTAGAGCTACCCATGACCGGATCCGAACCCGCTCACCCCGGCCGTTGAGATCTCGTCTTCTTTGCATCCTACGGTCGCTCCATCACTTACATCATTTCTTGATGCCTCCGCTCAACACCAAATCGCCTGAGTCGCCTTGACCGTTCGGATCTTTGACCAAATCAACGCTCGCTCCATCCTTCGCATCGTCTCCTCGTGCACCCGCTTCACAACAAAACATCCTACACCTATACCACTCGAGCAAATCCATTTCACTCCCATCTTTCTCTTTCTTCTCCCACGATTTCTCGGAGAAAACCCATGCCTTACCTTCACCTTCACCCACACCTTTCACCTTTGAGCCATCACCATCTCCATCATCACCTTGCCCGACAACAACACCAGTAGCTCTGCGATCATCTCCATGCCCTAGTTCGCACTTTGTCTCCACCTTTAGCTTCTCAACCCTAGAAGCTAGGGTTGAGGCGATTGGGATTAGGGTTTTATCCAACACCCCCGCATGATCGATTGAGAGGTCGGAGACGCAACAAGGCGAGGCGGCGAGGTTTGGGTCATGGATTATTGATTATTTTGAGTGTTTTGAGAGTATAAATTGAGGTTTGATATGAAAGAAAACTTAGTCAATTTTAGGGTTCATATTTATTTTGCAATTTTAATTCAAAGTCTGTTTTTATGTTCATCATGTGCTAAATTTACTTAGCTAGGATTGATATGAAACCCTAATTTAATGTTACGATTTTCAACTCCATTTGAATTATCTTGTGTATGTTTAAATGATAAGAGAGTTTCAATGTTAACACCTCAATGCCCTGCTCTCACAATGAATGTCATGCATCCATTGTAGTTAGGTTTACATTGTGTTGAGTGTGTTCAGCTCATATTTTAATTGTTATTGCTATCTTTTAGATTAGTTGTGCTTAACTAGACATCTAATGCTCGAGTAGTATTACTGAGATGATAATTGAAACCTCAATTGGTGAAACCCCTTAGGTATATGGTAGCTTTGACACACTTCCTTTGCCTATAATAGGAACAAGAATTCTCAAGTTAGTTGAAGCTCATAACTTGAAATAGGGTGGATTTGATAATCTAGTGCTGTCATATCATCATTTGTATTTCATCTTGCTTTAGTTGTGTAATCTCCAACTCGGTCGTAAAGACTATAAACAAAAGCATAAATTTCTGTCACTTACCCCTGAAAATTGTTGAGAAAGCCTTAGAATAACCTAGCACACACTAGTTCTCTGAGGTTCGACATGTGCTTGCCTCTGCCTACAAAGGCACTGTGCACTTGCAGATAAGACGTAGCAAAATACACTCTAAAGCTCCTACCAAGTTTTTGGCGCCATTTCTTGAAGGGAACTGGTAGTGTGCTATTAGTTCTTTAAAGCTTCATCTCACTGTTTTCAATTCTCCCCTGTACATTTTGACTATTCAATCATCTGAGCTATCTTCTGTTGTATATTTCTGCTTTGAATCCCTGATTTTAGCTTCTTTTAGCTTAGTTAGTTGTAGTTTTCTTTTCTTGCATCTTTTATTGCATATCTTCAACTATAATTGCATCACACTTTATAGTGTAGCATAGTTAACCATCTGTGTATAAATTTTGCATTTGGTGCATACCAGTGCACCAAGCCATTCCACATTGTAGCTAAATCTTTAACTCAGGCATAGCTCTGAGCTCTGCCATAGCATTCTTGCTCTTTGGTTTAACTGTGTGACCCTGTGAACTGAGTTTGATCTCTTGAGTAACAGGTGTCTTTGTCTTCTTTGTGCTTGTGGTCTTTGCTAAGCAAGCTAATGAAGAGAAGAAAAGAGGAACCCTTTGTGGAGTGCCTAAACCCGAGTGTAAAGCTCGGGTGGTATTGTCTTCCAACCTTGTTTCCTTGAATGAATGAATGTTTGCTTGTGAATGAATGAATGTAATGCCTGAGCTTACACTTTGTGAATTAGCTACTTTCTGCCACCTTGCTAGCCCCTCGTAGCTTTTGCCAAGTTTGAGTTAGCATGTGAAAGCCAAGTAAAGTCAAGCTGGTGAGTTGACACAATTTGGCCCCGAGACTATGCATACTTTTCTTTGCCAACCATATCTCGTGAGATGCTCTATGAGCTTGCCAAACTTTGCTTGAAACACTGTAACCACCGGTGATTGAGCTCCACCCCCTTGTTTGTTGAGCCAACTTGTTCTTTTGCATCATTGTAAGTGTGTTGAGCATCGGTGTATATGAATTTGTGAGACCTGCTTTGCTCATGATTACAAACTATTTGTGTATTCTACTCTAGACCTTCATGAATCGTGAGTTTGAACCACTGAGCTGGATAACCCCGAGCTCGAGTTTGACATCAACTCGGACTTTTGGTATCTGAGTGAGTTGATGCCACAAACTCAAGCCGAGCCGGTTGACTTCAACATCTCGCACAGTAAAAGCATGTAAAATGCTTAGCATTTGTATATTTTGATCATCATGTTTGTGTTGTCTCTGAGACTTGTAGACCTTGCAATTATGTTTGAAATTGTATATTCTTTCGCTTTTACATTTTTGTGCATGTTTCACAATCTCTGTGTGAATCTTTGGTGTTTGATTGAGTGTTGAGTAGCGAGAACTTGTAGAGATAGCATTTAGATTTTTTTCAAAGTCACAAACCACGCACATGCTTCACCATTGAGTGAGCACAATCTCAACCAGTGCACCATTCACAAAATTTTTAACTCTCTTTGTTCTCCTGCGCAAGCAATTTGTGCAAACCAACTTGACACTTGAGTGTTGTAATTAGTTTGACAAATTAGTTGTCATTTCTTTTTGAGATTTTGTGGTGCTTGTGTGTTGTAATTCTTTGCCAATTTGCACCTTGACTTGCTAAGCTTCTATACTCGGACGCAAGGGTCTCATTAACCAATTTTGCACACAAACTCGGCACTTGCCTGCTCGGACCATCGATTTTCCATTGTGTGCAAACTAGTGTTTGTGTTGAGACCAAAAACCTTGCTGATCCCAGTGTTGTGCAGACTGCTTCTGCTAGCAGTGCCAAAGCCCTGAATCCACCACCATCCGGCAACAACTGCAACCTTCAGCCATCTGCGGGTCATTTCCACAAACACAGGCCCGCATAAGCTAAAACCCACTTCTGGGCTTTGCATTCCTGAACCTTCAGCCCACATCAATTTACGTAACCCACACCCGGGCTTCCCACAATCTGGGCCATGCTGGATCTGGATCGTGCAAACAATCTCAAACCCACATAACCTTTGAAACCCATCTATTACATTTGGGCTTCAATAACTTCAAAAAGCCATCTTTTGGGCTTGTGCCTTGTATTAGTGGGTCATTTTTGAGTCTTTGCTTTTGTGTTGAAATTGTTTGTATGTTAACATGCTAGAGGCGCTAGCTAGGCTATGATTGTGTCTTTTAGAGACCAAACAAATCGACTAGTTAGAATCCGCCGAGACGAAATCGTAAGCATACCCGGTTCTTCAGCCGAAACCCAAGCCCGGACCTATCGAAGCAGAGACCATGGGTGATGAACCAAACCCACCCTGTAGTCTCAAGGACTACATGTACCCAACTAGGGCAAGCCAGCCCTCTTGCATCATTACGCCGGTGATGCTTATCGGTTTGAAGCGAAAGCAAGCACCATTCATATGCTACCCGTGTTTAGAGGGTCAATCTTGAGAACCCCTACCATCACGTGAGAGACTTTGAGGATATTTGTGGGACTCTGCGTTTTAACCAAATGCCCCAGAGGAGTCCCTCAAATTGAGATTGTTTCCTTTTTCTCACGAAAGACAAAGCCAAGTCTTGGCTTCATGCCCTACAACCACAAGTCCATTAGAACACAGGATGACCTCACAAAGAGTTTTTCAAAAAGTTTTTCCCAAACCATAAGGCGGCGACAATTCGCCAAAGTCTAAATGGTTTTGTGCAATTAGAAGACGAAACTCTAGCAAAATACTTGGAGAGATTCAATGAATTATTACTCAATGTCCCCACCATGGTTTTGAAAAATGGAGACTCGTCCAAATCTTGTATGAGGGTCTAGATGTTAGAACCCGTACCATGATCGAGTCAATGTGCAATGGTGCATTTATTGACAAAGTCTTGATAGCGCTTGGACTTTCTTAATCGAAGTCATTTGAAAAGACTCAAGGTGGGAGTCCATCCGTGAACCGAGAAGGACTACCCCTGCACAAAATGTTCATAGAATCGAGTCGACTTTGAGGAAATGCAAAAATGGCATCTTTGGCCCGGAGAATAGAAGTGCTTGAGTTGGAAAGAATGTAAAATCTAATGCCCCTACTCTCCGTGACCAAATTGATATGGCCACTTGTGCCGCATGCCATAGTTACGACCACTTAGTGGACAGCTGTCCCGGACTTGCATGCATTTCAAGAGTCCAAAGCCGAGCAAGCCAATGCATTATACCGAGAGGCAAGAGAACAACCCTTATTCTCAAACCTACAACCCGGGGTGGAGGAACCACCCTAACTTCTCATGGTCAAGGGACTGTACAAGGGGACCAACAAATAACAACCAAGGATACTCATATCCTAGAAACCCCCAAGTACCACCACACCCTCGGTACCTGTAGAGAAAAAGACTAGCTTGGAAGGCGTGTCGTTCTGTTAACCCAAGGTCTTTCAAAACTTGAAAACTACAGACCAACGTCTCACAAACCTAGATCTTAAGATAGGGCAAATACGTGATGCATTGAATGAGAGAGAGAGAAAGGAAAATTCCTAGTCAACCCTGACAAAATCCAAAGAATGTGTTTCAAGCGGGCTCCTCTACCTACAATGAAACTTCACATAGTCAAGCAAATCTTTGTCACCACTCTCCGTAGTGGTAGAATTGTTGAGAACCATGTAGGTGTACCACCATCAAGCGAGTCTACATCAGACTCCCAAGTACACACAACACCACAGAAAACATCTAATATGAGAGAAAGAATCGAGCCCATTGAGAAAACCAAGAGTCCTACTAATATAGATGTTCTGTGCCAAGTCATGTTCTGTTGCTCCATTTCCCTAGCGGTTGGTGCAACGAAGGAAGTACCCAATACAACGAGATGTTGGAATTGTTCAAAAGAGTTAACATAAACATTCCATTTCTCGAAGCAATCGAGGCAAATACTGCCTATGCTAAGTTTTTGAAGGACTGTGCACACAAAAGCGAAAGCTTCATGTGCATAAGCGTGCCTTTCTCATAGAGCAAGTAAGTTCAATTATTCAAAACAAAACCCCACCTAAGTTTAAAGACCCGGGTAGCCCAACTATCTCTTGTACTATAGGTGAGCATACAATTAGAAAAGCTTTATTGGACTTAGGAGCTAGTGTGAATCTCTTTGCCATATTCTGTGTATGTGCGGTTAGGTCTTCAGGGAATTGCAACCCCACCCCTGTCACGCTACAATTAGCGGACGGATCACATGAAAAGTCCCTCGGGGAATCGTTGAAGATGTGCTAATCAAGGTTGATAAATTTTATTTCCTGTGGACTTCATTGTGTTAGATACACAACTTTGTGCATAATCCTGAAAATCATATTCCGTTATCTTAGGGCGTCCCTTCTTGGCAACGTCAAGCGCTATCATAAATTGTCGTAGCGGGATATTGAATTTGTCTTTTGGCAACATATTTGTAGAAGCTGAATGTCTTTCGTGTGAACCAACAACCCATAGAGTGTGATGATGATGAATTGCACGAGGTTAACATGATTGAGAGTCGATTCAAGACTCATTGCCCGACATTTTGTCGGTGGACCACTTGTCAAGCATGTTTAGATAACTTTGACTTAGATCTCTTTGAGTCTGAGTACATTAGTGAAGTCCACTCTTTACTAGAGTCTGTGCCACCCATGGATATTGCTAAATGGCAGAATGCAGTGGAACCCCTTCCACTCTCTGATACCAAATCTGCCCCACCTCTTGATACACCACCTAAGCTTGATTTGAAACCATTACGATACCTTGAAGTATGCTTTCTTAGGTCCTTTGACACTTTACACTGTGATTATTGCATCATGTTTAGACACAAACAGGAAAGTAGACTCTTAGAAGTACTTCAAGAACATAAAGGAGCCTTAGGTTGGACCATCTCCGAGCCTTAAGGGTATAAGTCCCACAATTTGCATGCATCACATAAACCTTGAGGAAAACACTAAACCATCTAGGGAAATGCAAAGGAGACTTAACCCCAACATGAGAGATGTTGTCAAGGGTGAGATCTTGAAATTGCTTGATGCGGGTATCATTTACCCCGTCCACGATAGCCGGTGGGTCGGTCCCATTCAGGTAGTACCCAAGAAGTACGGCATTCTTTGTAGTTCAAAATGAGATGAATGAACTTGTCCCCACCCGTGTGACCACGGGGTGGCGAGTTTGTATTGATTATAGAAAAGCGAACACGGTGACCAAGAAAGACCATTTTCCCCTTCCCTTCATTGACCAAATCTTTGGAAAGGTTAGCAAAACATAGTCACTATTGCTTCTTAGATGGCTAATGCAGCTACAACCAAATTCACATAGCTTTTGAAGACCAACAAAGACCACATTTACATGTCCTTATGGAACATTTGCTTATCGTCGTATGCCTTTTGGGCCGTGCAATGCACCCGCTACTTTTCAACGTTGCATGATGAGCATATTTTCCGACATGGTAGATAAGTTTCTTGAGATTTTTATGGATGATTTTTCGGTGTTTGGGTCTTCATTTGATGAGTGTTTGCATCACCTCACATGTGTGCTGATTAGGTGTAAGGAGAAGAGTTTGGTCTTGAATTGGGAAAAATGTCATTTCATGGTTAATTCGGGCATTGTTCTAGGGCATATTATCTCGGAAAAAGGCATAGAAGTAGACAAAGCCAAGGTAGATCTCATTCAACACTTGCCTCAACCTCGTTACGTGAGGGACATCGAGATCATTTCTAGGCCATGCGGGTTTTACACCGATTCATCAAAGACTTTAGTAAAATTTCACGACCTTTGTGCAATCTTCTTGCAAAAGATGTTGCATTTGTCTTTGATGATGCTTGTAAGGAAGCATGGGAACAATTTGAAGGCTCTCCTTACATACGCTATATAGTCGGACCACGATTGGTCATTACCATTTGAGATTATGTGTGATGCGTCGACTATCTTTTGTAGGAGCTGTTTTGGGCCAAAGAGTAGACAAACTCCCTTATGTGATCTACTATGCTAGTAAAACACTTAACGATGCTCAATTGAATTATTCCCTACTGAGAAGGAGTTGCTAGCTGTTGTGTTTGCATTAGACAAGTTTAGATCTTATTTGATAGGGTCTAAGGTCATCATTTATTCGATCATCTTTGCATTGAGATATCTTTTGTCTAAGAAAGATGCTAAGGCTCATCTAATTCGATGGATACTCTTGCTACAAGAGTTTAACCTCGAAATTCGAGATAAGAAAGGGTCGAGAAAATGTTGTTCTTTGATCACTTGTCTAGGTTGAATGTTGAATCTTACGATGAGTCATGTGTTGATTAGGGAATCATTCCACGATGAGCAATTGATGCTTGTGTACGAGATGCCTTGGTTTGTTTGATATTGTGAACTACCTTGCTACGGGTAGAATGCCCTTGCATTGGTCTAAACAAGACCGTTCTAAATTCTTGGTGAAGTTAAACACTTCCTTTGGGATGACCCATATTTGTTTAAATCTTTGCCAAGACCAAATCATTAGGAGATGTGTCCCCAATTACGAACAAAGGGACGTCATTTCTTTTTGTCATGACCATGCATGTGGAGGCCACTTTAGTGCCAAGAAAAACTGCAAAGCTCTTGCAAAGCGGTTTCTATTGGCCAAACTTGTTTAAGGATTGCCATGCTTTTTGTGTTGCTTGTGACCGATGCTAGAAATTAGGAAGTATCTCTAGGAGAAACATGATGCCCTTACAACCCATTTTGATTGTTGAGGCACATTTGATGTTTGGGGTATTGATTTCATGGGACCATTTCCTAACTACGAAGGTAAGTTATACATTCTTGTTCTTTGTCGATTATGTCTCTAAGTGGGTAGAGGCCATTGCATCCAAAACCAACGACCATAAAGTTGTTCTTTCTTTTCTTAAGGAGAACATTTTCTCCGTTTTGGAACCCCTAGGGCAATAATCGAGTGATGGAGGTAGTCATTTTGCAATAGACCCTTTGAATCACTAGTGCGCAAGTATGGAATCACTCATAAGGTCGCAACACCTTACCATCCTCAAACCGGTGGCCAAGTAGAAGTTTCCAATAGGGAAATTAAGCATATCCTTGAGAAGACTGTCAATCCTTCTAGGAAAGATTGGTCTTTGCGCTTAAACGATGCTTTATGGGCCTATAGGACTGCATACAAGACTCCCATTGGGATGTCTCCTTACAGACTTGTGTACGGGAAAGCATGTCATTTACTGTTGAGTTAGAACACCGTGCATATTGGGCTGTGAAGAAGTTGAATTTTGATCTTGATAAGGCTGGAACCGTAGAAAACTTCAACTCAATGAGTTAGAAGAATTGAGAAATGATGCATATGATAGTGCCAAAACGTACAAACATAGGATGAAAGTGTTTCACGACAAGCGCATTCTAACGCGCAAGTCTTTCACCCCGGACGAGAAAGTTTTATTGTACAACACTCGTTTGCATTTGTTTCCGGAAAGCTACGTTCTCGATGGTCGGGACCATTCTTGGTACGTACCGTCTTTCCCCATGGAGCACATGTTGAAGTTGAAAACCCGACAAACAAGAACATTTTCAAAGTCAATGGTCGAGAGATTGAAACCATTTACGGAGCATCTTCCACGAGAAGTTGAGACCGATTGACTTGGAAGACCCCATCTATGTGGACTAGACTAGTTCACTTGTGTACATACATATGGACTAAAAATCCATTCTCTTTCCTTTTCTTTTTTTCTTTTTGCATAGTTTTTGATGTGTGCTAACCAACCTTTTTGTCTTGCGCTCTTGATTGTTTGCTTTCAAAGCATTCATCTTTCTATGGTTTAGCAACACCCTCTTGCATCATTAATCTCTTCCCTTTTCTCCTCTCAACATAGTTCTCTTGGTATGTATTTGTTTAAATTCTTTGTATCCGTCGACACATTGAGGACAATGTTTGATCTAGGTTTGGGGGTGTGATTTGCATTAGAGTTTTTAGTCTTTTGTTTTACTTCTTTTAAAAAAAAAAAAAAAAAAAAAAAAAATCGAAAAATCTCAAAATTTGCATAAAAACCTCCAACTTTTAGAGATTTTAGAGTCACTAGCATGCTTCTAGCTATGTTTACATAGAGAGTCGGACAGAAATAACAAGAACTTGGAAGTATTGGAGAACACAATCGGGTTTCTTAGTTGATTAGAGCGTTAAAGTTGGATTTAACCATGCGGGAGGGCAAATTAGGTCTTTGTTTAGATATTCGGTAGTAGAATTGTGATCAACCATAGTGGAGACTACCCATTTTACATCAAGCGCAGTGCCGACCTTCACTCTTTGTGACTTTCTAGAAAAGCTTTTAGAGTGTGTGTCACCGTACGTCAATTCGGGTAGGAATGGTGAGCTACCCAACTTCGCACCACTTTCAGCACTATTTTTGATCTCTTGAGTGCTAATTCCGTCAATCATGAGGGTGACGTCTAAAGATGAAAACTCCTTCTAAATATCGATTTGCAGTTAGCATCACTCTCTCTCCCTCTCAACATCAGATTCATAGAAACACATCATCGTCGGACAAGCGGAGCATCGTGAATATTTGAAGAAAAGTTGAGATAGTCCAAGGTTTATGTGCAACAAAGAAAAGAAAAAATAGGATGAGAATTAATGAAGTTTGTGAAATCAAGACAAGTTAAAAAAAAAAAAGTCTTATTGTTTTATTATTATTTTCATTTCAAGTTAATGTAAAAAAAAAAAATTGTTTGTCAAGTTTTTGTGAAGTTCGAAGTTCATCATCAACATTTGAAGATTGAAGACAGAGAAGATTGAAGGCGTTTCTATGAATCTTTGAGAGTGATATTAATTGCCGATCGGGTGAGAAGGTGGTGAGTACTCCCACCCCTTGCTAATGGTTGATTTCCTTTCTTAGAGATCATGGAAAAAGATTCTTTTTGTCCACATACGTGGAGTCTCTAGAAATTATTTCGGAAGGTTATCCTTCTTACACAACGTGTGCGGGATTTCTCTCTTTATTCTGCTTTTTGCACACATGAGAGACTAAAAGCGATCTTTTTGAGTGCAATTATCATAAAACCTAATGGTGAGGCAGAAGTGAGGCTTATGATCTGTCGAATCAAATTCTTTCATATGGTATGTTTACTTCTCGCTCGGCACTTAAGGATGAGAATGCGTTCTTTGAGTAGTTCTAACTTCTTGTTACTAGTATCTGCGAAACTCTATGTCCTCATAGCTTCTTGGAGGCTTGAGACTCTTTTACACTCGAAGTTGGAGAAAGGTTTTGTGGGTACACCTCGAGTAAACCCTCACGAGACTACTCGTCCACTAGGGACACCAGGGGGTTTAAAGGCTTAGTGCATACGCTAAATGCATTCGAGAGACCAGCGACGGGGGTATAGTTAGGATTTCTTATTTCTGTTTCACTTGAGGACAAGTAAAATCCAGGGTTTGGGGGTATTTGATGAGTGCCAAATATTGCATATTTATACACCTTTTTATTGGCATTTTACTCATCTTTTGTACTCAGAAATCAGATATTATCCCCTGTGTTTTCTTTGTTTTCAAGAATAAATATTTGTATTAATTAATTTTGTGTTTTTAGGTAATAAATAAAGCTCGGAGAATTTGAGGAGCCAAAAGAGCAAAGAATTGGAGACAGTATCTATGGTGCGAAGCCAAAGCCCTTGGTAGCTCTCGGTTGCGACCCAACAAAGGAAGACATGGCTAGAGCTACCCATGACCGGATCCGAACCCGCTCACCCAGAGCCGTTGAGATCTCGTCTTCTTTGCATCCTACGGTCGCTCCATCACTTACATCATTTCTTGATGCCTCGCTCAAACACCAAATCTCCCGAGTCGCCTTCGTAGTTCGGATCTTCCCGACCAAATCCAACGCTCGCTCCATCCTTCGCGCATCGTCTCTCATTTGCACCGCTTCACAACAAAACATCCTACACTATACCACTCGAGCAAATCCATTTTCACTCCCATCTTTCTCTTTCTTCTCCCACGATTTCTCGGTGAAAACCCATACCTTACCTTCACCTTCACCACACACCTTTCATCGAGCCATCACCATCTCCATCATCACCTTGCCAGACAACAACACTAGAAGCTCTGGTCATCTCCATGCCCTAGTTCGCACTTGTCTCCACCTTTAGCTTCTCAACCCTAGAAGCTAGGGTTGAGGCAGTTAAGGATTAGGGTTTTATCCAACAACCCCGCATGATCGATTGAGAGGTCGAGAGGCAACAAGGCGAGAGGCGACGAGGTTTGGGTCATGGATTATTGATTATTTTGAGTGTTTTGAGAGTATAAATTGAGGTTTGATATGAAAGAAGAAAACTTAGTCAATTTTAGGGTTCATATTTATTTTGCAATTTTAATTGAAAGTACATTTTTATGTTCATCATGTGCTAAATTTACTTAGCTAGGATTGATATGAAACCCTAATTTAATGTTACGATTTTCAACTCCACTTGAATTATCTTGTGTATGTTTAAATGATAAGAGAGTTTCAATGTTAACACCTCAATGCCACAGCTCTCACAATGAATGTCATGCATCCATTGTAGTTAGGTTTACATTGTGTTGAGTGTGTTCATCTCATATTTTAATTGTTATTGCTATCTTTTAGATTAGTTGTGCTTAACTAGACATCTAATGCTCTGAGTAGTGATACGAGTGATAATTGAAACCTCAATTGGTGAAACCCCTTAGGTATATGGTAGCTTTGACACACTTCCTTTGCATGTAATAGGAACAAGAATTCTCAAGTTAGTTGAAGCTCATAACTTGAAATAGGGTGGATTTGATAATCCTAGTGACATCATATCATCATTTGTATTTCATCTTGCTTTAGTTGTGTAATCTCAACTCGATCGTAAAGACTATAAACAAAAGCATAAATTTCGTCACTTACCCTGAAAATTGTTGAAAGCCTTAGAATAATCTAGCACACACACTAGTTCTCTGAGGTTCGACTTGTGCTTGCCTCTGCCTACAAAGGCACTGTGCACTTGCAGATAAGACGTAGGAAAATACACTCTTAAGCTCCTACCAGCAGTGACTCACATCATGTTCGCAGATGACATAATGCTTTTCCGCAACACAAACACCTGAGACCATCAACTCAATCTACCATTCTCAAGAATACTATAATGTTTGGACAAGTTTTGAACTATTCAAAATCTTCAATTCACTTGATAATAATGTCTCTCTTCTTCATATGCGAGAAGAAATCATTACATATCTAGGAGTTACTAGAATGAATAAAAAAAGAAGATAAATATCCGGTGTCAAAATATTGTTTGACAAGGTGTGGAATTACGAACTTCAACTTTTTAATTGAGAAGTTTGAGAGAAGTTGAAGGGATGGAAAAGGAATTCCCTCTCTCATGCATGAAGAACAACACTAATCCAATATGTCTTTGCTCTCATCCCCCTGTACTACATGGCTGCCTCTTTCATCCCTAAATCTATTCTTCACAAACTATCTCAAATTATAAAAGGGATTTACGGTGGGGACATAGAAGTGACAAGAGGAAAATGCATTTCTTCAAGTGGGAATGGTTTAACCTACCAAAAGGAAAAAGGGAGGGTTGGGAATCGGATCCATATACGATCTTAATCAAGCTTTAGTTGCTAAACTCACTTGAGATTTCTACACAATCAAAACACATTATGGGTGAAGCTTATATGACAAAATATCTCGAGAGAAAGTCATTTTGGGACGATCAAAAAACAAAGAGTTTGTTCACTACCCGTACCTTTGCTAGACAAGTGAAAATATCGGGAATTTGCATTTTGGTTAATTGGTACGAAAACATAAATATCTTCACCAGACCCATGGATTCGGGTCATTACCAACTTCTACATGATGCAGAGCATAAACACATCTAAAATTGTCAAGTACCGGTGATCAATAGTCAATAAAGGGACTCGGGATATGAATCTTATCCGGCACATTATGGACCCATGCTGCTTTTGCAATGAGAGGGCAATAAACAACCTCAGAAGATAAACATATGGAGACTTACACCCCATGGAGAGTTCACAAGTCGGGTCCTTCCAAAAGCTCCTTCTTGTGACAAAGAAGAGAATCTTTTTTATTCCGAAACAACTTCCCCTTGGAATAAACTTTGGAGAATGGAAAAATTGGCACCAAAATCAAAATGTTCATCTAGAGAGTCTTACATAATGGGATTGATGTAGCAAACAAAATTGGGAAATTTGTAAAGGGAGTTTCACTTTGAATGCGGTTTATGTGACCAAAGTTTGAAACGTGATCACATGATGCTCAATGCGATTTGGCGCAAGCACTGACATGGTTCGCATCCCCTGGGTTTGAGATTACAAGGTAACTGAAATTACTATATCGTCTCTCGGTTTAGCTCTTGGCTCCAATTTGATGATAACAACTATTCCTTCTCGCTTGGTGCGTCTATCATTAGGCAATTTGGAAAGCTAGGAACGAGGAAAGTCTTTGAAAACAAGAACATCAACGTACAAGGAATAATTAAAATTGCGTTCTCACTGTTCAATCTCTATTTCAACCCTCATGATACAGTGATTAGGGTTTCTACACCGGATTTAACGCAGCAGACCCAAGCCCCTTGTAATCCTTGGTCTTGCTCCTTCTCCTCCCTTTATAAAAATAAACGTAGATGCCTCATGGAAGAATGGTGTGTATGTCTGCGCTGCAATCGCAAGAGACCATATGAATGTTTGTCGTGGAGCTAGAATCGGTAATTGTGAAGTACCAGTTTTTGCTGAGGAAGATGGATTCCTTCTTGCGGTGAGGCAGCAGTGGCTAAATCTGCAAAGAAATTATCATTGAAGGAGACTCTCAGATAGTGGTAAAGAGTCTAACAGATACAAACTACCGCGTGCCTTGGAGGATATGGAAACTCAGGGATGATACCAAGCTCCTTCTTGCAAGCATCAGGTCAAGCACTGTCAAGCACATCCCTGAAAAGGCCAACTCTGCTGGACACTCTCTGGCAGATTATGCCTACTCCAAAAAAAAAAAAAAAAACTTCACCCTTGCCATAAATCTTTGGTTGGTAGGAGCTCAAAATATATGGTGACCTGAGCTCAACAGCGAAATGGGCTTAAACGGCAAAATGGGCTAAAAGTTAAGTTTGTAGGAGCTCAAAATGAATCATTTTTTGGGGACCATGATTTTTTTACGGGGGACCATGATTCTATTTTAGGCAAGACATTACAAGTAATCCTAAGTCACCCCTTATCTAAATGTTTTTCTTAATACCAAACTTACCCTCCTTTATTAAATGTTTTGCTTAATGATTAATTAGTTATTAGTTAATGATTAGTATGATTAGTAATAATTAGTTACTCTATTAGTAAAAAATTAGTTAATGATTAGTATGATTAGTGATTAGTATGATTATTAATAATTAGTTAATCTATTACAAAAAATTAGTTAATGATTAGTATGATTAGTAATAATTAGTTATTCTATTACAAAAAAAAAATAGTTAATGATTAGTATGATTAGTAATGATTAGTTCCAATAAGAAGTTGGGTTACAAAAAAAATTAAAAAATTTCCTTCCGATCAAACGGAACTATATAGTTCGGTTAGAAAAAAAAAATTAAAACTTTTTACGATCAAACCGAACTTAAAGTTCGGTTTCCCAAATTTATTACCAACAACCGAACTTAATAATTAGTAATGATTAGTTACCAGTAAGAAGTTCGGTTACAAAAAATTGAAAATTTTCCTTGCGATCAAATCGAACTAAATAGTTCGGTTACAAAAAAAAATTAAGACTTTTTAGGAAACTCAAAGTTCGGTTTCCCAAATTTATTACCAAGTACCGAACTTAATGATTAGTAATGATTAGTATGATTAGTAATGATTAGTTACCCAGTAAGAAGTTCGGTTACAAAATATTGAAAATTTTCCTTCCGATCAAACCGAACTATATAGTTCGGTTACAAAAAAAAGATCAAAACTTTTTACGAATCAAGCCGAACTTAAAGTTCGGTTTCCCAAATTTATTACCAACAACGGAACTTAATGATTAGTTACCAGTAAGAAGTTCGGTTACCAAAAATTGAAAACGTTCCTTGCGATCAAACCGAACTAAATAGTTCGGTTACAAAAAAAATTAGGACTTTTTACGATCAAACCGAACTTAAAGTTCGTTTCCCAAATTTATTACCAAGAACCGAACTTAATGATTAGTATGATTAGTAATGATTGGTTACCAGTAAGAAGTTCGGTTACAAAATATTGAAAATTTTTCTTCCGATCAAACCGAACTATATAGTTATAGTTCGGTTACAAAAAAAAATCAAAACTTTTTACGATCAAACCGAACTTAAAGTTCGTTTCCCAAATTTATTACCAACAACTTGAACTTAATGATTAGTAATGATTAGTTACCAAGAAGTTCGGTTACCAAAAATTGAAAACTTTCCTTGCGATCAAATCAACTAAATTGTTCTTTACAAAAAAAATTAGGACTTTTTACGATCAAACCGAACTTAAAGTTCGTTTCCCAAATTTATTACCAAGAACCGAACTTAATGATTAGTAATGATTGGTATGATTAGTATTGATTAGTATGATTAATCAAAACTTTTTACGATCAAACCGAACTTAAATTTATTACCAACTAATGATTAGTAATGATTAGTAATGATTAATGATTAATAATGATTAGTTACTAATACAACTTTCCCAAATTTATTACCAACTTAATGATTAGTATGATTAGTTACCAAAAATTGAAATTTTTCTCTCGGTGGTAGTCCCCAAATTTATTACCAACTTAATGATTAGTATGATTAGTTACCAAAAATTGAAATTTTTCTCTCGGTGGTAGTCGGAGGTGGTGGTGGGGGGCGGCGGGAGGAGGTGGTGGTTATATATATATATATATATATATATATATATGTGGTAATTAGGCTAGTTTTAAATTAAATTAGGTTAAGGGTAGGTTAGTCATTTCCACACTTTAGGACACCCTTTATAACTATAGGGAAGGTGGCCTAATAAGACCATGGTCCCCAAAAAAAAAACCATGGTCCCCAAAAAATGGTTCCTCAAAATATAGATCAAAATATATTGTGTTCTAAAATGACAAAGCCCCTTCTTCTCTAATCGGGAGTGTCTAATTCGTACAATTAGCCATTGTACAAATGAATATCAGCTGGTAATTTGATTCAGGTGTACATCATGTTTTCAAGTCACTAGACTAGCGAAACGTACACTATTTTGTATCAAATTATAAAAAAGATTAAATATTTTGTATTGAACCTCGTCAAAAAGATCATATCAGTGTACACTTGTATCTAGTGACTTGATGATACCACGACGCCACATTGCCGTCTCCATATCAAATTTCAGTTCCCATGTAGGCCAGTAATATAAGTCCTGCTTAAGGTTGTGCACTTCAGGATTCCCATTTAAGGTCATCGTCCTGATACGAACAAACTCCCCATGCTCCAGTCCCTGTATGTTTATTAAAGTTATATAACCAAAATCCCATGTACACATGGAAAAAAAAAAAAAAAAAAAAATAAATAAATACTATCATTACAGGATCCGTTAACAGGGAAAATAAACACCAATCGATATCCATACTCGATAACCAGAATTCTGACGTATTTATGCCATGGTTAGTACTTTTTTTAGTCGTTTTCTCAAGCTATAGATATGGGGACCAGGAGAAGAGCTTCTATAAGCACAAATTAATTCTACATTATATCATAAGCAGGATGGTAAACTGAAACGCACCTTTATCACTTCGACAAAAGAATCCAGATCAGGAGTGAGTTTCTCGTTAACTTCGACTATCCAGCTGGTGGCCTTGAGACCATATCTACGTGCTGGACTTCCATAAAAATATCTGCAGAAAGCGGTGACAATTCATTAGAATAAGTAAAAGGGACTTACCCTAACACTTGAGCTTTTCGGGCGTAATAAGACCAAGGAGATTAAGACAGTCAAACTGATGAACTCTTACCCAGACACATACACACATTGTCCTTCTTCTGGAAGCAATCCAAGTGCGCGAACTGCTGGGTGAGGTTCTTGAACAACACATCCACACCAGTTCACCATTCGCATAGTGCCATTGCCATCTCTTACATCAGTCCCCACAATAACCTCAATTTCTTGTCCCTGCCAAAAAAATATTACTAAACATGTAAATTAACTCCTTTAACTATTTTTTCTTTGCACTTGCTCAATGAGGAAAAGCATACAATTAGAAGACCAGGTTAAGTGTTTTACTCTAATTTATGTTAAGATATATACCATAGCAGGAAATCTGCTTGCACTCACCTTCGGAAAATCGTCATACTAAGTGTACCGTCGCTCTTTTCTGATACATCCAATCCATGGCAAGCTTTTTCTATGTCCCGGAAACATGTAATGAGCTCTTTATTGATTGCTAGGATCATGTCATTAGTTTCTAATGTTTTTCCAGCTTCTGATCCAGCCAAACAACCTTTAACGCGTAGAACTTGACGCCTTATTGGGTCTTTCTTCACAAGAGCCTGTGACATAAAGGGTTTGTCTCAGGAGCATATATAATGGTGTGAGCCAAAAAAAATCACTAAATGAGTATTTAATCTAAAAAGCAATTCAAATAAGCTCCTGCAGAAAGGCTCCCTAAACATTAAAAAAAAGACATTGATGCGACTTATTATGTGCTTTTGCCAACTCCTAGCAGCTTTGCTAATAACGAAAGACCAAGGAAAAAGATATCAAGAAGAAGATCTTTACTTGGACCCAACTGTCACTCAATCCAAAACTTCTAGCTTCGGAAGGTAAAATCCCATACAGTTCAGCATCTAAAATTCTAAGAAGAGGTATTGGCCTTTGGATGCCATTTATGAGTCGGAGTTTTCCCTTTCAAGGCGAGTAATTTTGTCAAGAACTTCACTGACTGCATAAATTGGAATTCCTCGCACATCAAACTTCATCTGCATCGAAATGCTTACATTACAAAGTTGTTGCTAAAGAAGAAAGAAGATTATAAGATTCCATGAAGAAAAAGAAATCAATACAACTAACCAGAGAAAATCTTCCCCAAATTGCTTGAACAAATCCACGCTCATCAGAGAGCACACCCGAAAATGACTCACCGAAATCTAAGCCAAACCAAAATATTCAGTAACAAAAAATGCATGAGATCTTATATGATTAGGATCTAGTCAACGAGGTAAAAATATTGAAAAGTACCAGTATCAAGTTCAATCACTTCCATATTGGTCGCCATGTACATTGGCCAGCCTTCATATGAGTCATCCTCCAATGCAGCGAGAAGGATCAACAACAATTGATTTTCTTGATTTTGCTCGCAGGTTTTTGGTCAAACCCACGAGGAACACCGAATCGCCTCGCAGCAAACCAGGTTCTATCACCGGAATGAAAAAAGAGACAAAGCTGATATGTTAGAGATAGACATACTTAAGTTATTATGTGCCATACACATCCTTATGGGCATGGTCCAAATTTTGGTTATCTGTAATATATTTCTATTGCCCGTGACGTATTTCTACTTCTAATAGGCACATGCTAGCAAAGCTCAATTTGGCAACCTCTATACAAACAATTAGGCTGGTAAAAGTTTAATTGATGACAAGGGAATGATTACAGCAGTGTTATTAAAGGTTTATACTGCATTCAGATGACAAACAGTTTCATGCCTAAAATAAATTTAGCATTGAGTAGTTCCATTTCAAAATTAACGCATCTAAATATAGTAGGCAGATAATCTAAGCTACAACCATATTGCACTACTTGTCTTCAACCAATTTCATTCTATACCCAATGAGGAATATATTAAACCGACCAATAGAAAACTGTTGGTCTCTGTAGATAAAATCTGATTACCAGATAAAAGTGCTAGCAGCCCGAACAGCTGAGGCACCTGCAACACCTAGAAGAAGGATCATATGCAACGAAAGCATAATTGTAGACAGGGTGGAGGAAAATAACCTGCACCAACAAAGATGAATCATGATTGTGACCAGTGGTACCAGATTGACTTCCATTATTTCAGCAATAAATTACCTCGCCAGGAATTTTCATGTGAGATGCAGCAAATGAGAGCATCACATCACAGCAAGATACGACAACTGTGCTTCTGTCAACAACAACCAAACCCATGCTTTGGGAGTGATATACAATAACACCAGTTCCAGAAAACTCTTGTAGTACACCCCATCAACCTGACACGGTTGTGGAACATGAACCTGCAATAAGAGATAAAAAAGAAAAAAAAAAAACACAAAGTCAAGGGACATGCCACTATAATATAATATCACACAACATCGAAATACACAAAGGATGAAAAATCAAGAACGGGGACTTATCCATGGAAAGATTTGTAGGTAATTACAATATCCATCAAATATGGATACGATGGGTACTATTTGGCTTTAGTTTGATATTCACTTTTAGGATAGTGACCATGTATTCGTGTTCTTCCTTCGGGTTCTTTTCAATAATATGTTGACATTTATATCAAGACAAAAGCGACTGATGGATACCAGTGATACGAATCAGCTTTCTCTACCAGATAAACAAGATACACGGAGATAATAACTATCTACTTTCCAGAATAATGTAACTGACTTACTTCACATGACAAGAGTCGGCTCTAATACTCGCTCAGCAACTGAAGCATTAGCAGCTATACCTCCTCGGTCACCTAATTTCCCAGTATTGTTTAGCTCTCTTTATGTCTGTCAACCTTTCATCTGCAGGTTCGTGTAGGGCGTGGTCTGATAACACAATTTCCTTAATAGATGCATCATCCTCCAGATATTGCTTCATCGTTCCAACATTGGATTCTCCAAGAGAGTGTATCCCCCAACAAATGGTTCATCTGTCCGATCTATGATTGCATCTTTAGCTCTAGGTTTTAATGTGCCAACCTCACTTATGGTCAACAAACTAGCTTTAGATGGTGGGTCATTTTTGTAGCAGTGGCTTGAAGATAAAAACTTTGATGCATGAGGCAATGCAGGCCTTGCTGTCCAAGCCAGTACTATCATCGCGTAGTATATATCTGAGGAGGGCCATACCATTCATGCCGGCCAACAGTGACTAAGACTGACTGCAAAACCCGGGAAACATAACCGGAAAAAGTAAGACATTAACTCACAAGCAATCATAAAAGATAGTCACTTTGTTACCAAATACTACTGTATTATATAAATGGAACGTAATTCTATCAACAAACATCTGTTTTATGACTTAATTACAGGGAGTCAGGGACCCTCCTGTTAAATGCTTGTGCGTGCAATAACACACTAGGTTTGAGACTAAAACACTTTCTTTCACATTTAATTGCAAGTAGTTCACAAATATACATCATTGTGTAAGTGCAAAATGTACCTTGCTGCGACGGCGATCCAAGTGGCTTATATATTCCAAAGGCACTCGGGCACCTGTAGACAGCTCAGATAACACAGCTATTAGGTCATCCATCTGCGATATCTCTCTCTCCGCAAATTTCTTTATTATGGCATGACGAGAACAGCAGCTCTAGAAAGCATGTATCTGAAATTTGGAATGCAACAGTTAGAAACAATAATACACGTACTACTTACTGCAGTTTGTTGGTGATATACAACATTGATATTATACATAAACTTAGAAGTTCTTGAAAGTAAAACATATTTTTTCTCAAGATTTCTCTATGGAAGGTGAAAAAGAAACCTACAAAGCATAATACTGCAACAGATTTCATCAACACTATCAACTTTCAATATATGGCAGAAGAGATGTGGATTACTACAACAAATTAAATTAAGGTAGACTTACCCTGGTTTAGCAACAACATACAGAACACCACATTTGAACGGAAATTTCTAGCCTGAATAAAGAACAAGAACACAAAGGAATCAGATAGCTTGTAAAATCAGATTACATATAAAAATAAAGCATTTATCACACAACTAAGACATTCATATTTTTTGATGTGGTCCTAATACATTTGATCCATGATGTAACACTCCAATTAAACTCTGGTATTGAGAGCACATCTTTAGCTATGAAAGAAGTGGATATTAAAATTTCCTAATATGTGCATTTTAATATGATCCCAATAAGACAATACCACATGATTTCTTACATTACAAATCGAAACTCACCTGTTGGTAGGAAAAAGTATGGATTACTGCACCACTTACTTCAAGAAGGAATTGGGGTTATGGAATGCAAATCTTGAACCTAGACAACCAACACAAAAACACATCAAAGACTCTTGGCACAGAATTAAGTTTGTTTGTTTTTTTTTATCAAATAGTCACATTACGTTTTTTTGCATTTCACACATAATAAGTATTATCTAGTATTACAGAATGCAGATGCATAAGAAGCTAAAAATCTAACATAAGCAAAGGAAAAACGCTTCTGCCAAATTACCAGTAAATTTACAGTTACTGAAATGTCACCCCTTTGAATGAACAGATCGATCTTCTGGTCACGCTATCATCGAGTATAGTTTCCAAATTCAAGAATTGAGTAATGACCTGTACCAAATAAATATGATTCTTAAAAAGTAATTGCATATTGCTTTTACAATTCTGATTTTCTTGTTTGTATTTTACTTTTTTAATCGAACACAATCTAAACTAAATCTGAGTTCTTAATTCTCATGCTAGTGGTTTGAATGATTATGTGAGATATTTCAACATTACCTCTCCATTCACTCGAACAAGAATATCACCTGGCTCAACTGTTTATGGGCGGGCCATCCGGGTACCTGCAACATATAGTCGCATCGCCTTAGAAACCTCTATCTCACGAACTTTATCATTAAGCATGCAAAGTCAAATAGGTAACAAAAACCAAATGCACAAAGTTCAAAATGAAGTTCTCACCAAAGACTCAACAACAAGCATTCCTGTCTCACCAGCTGGTGATGCATGCCTAACCATCTAGTCAAGTCAGGGAAGAATTAAGTAAGTTTGCCTAACAAGAAAAAACACAGAAAAAACTCCAAGTAGTGTTTAACTACTAGAATTATTGAAACTACCTGAAGCTTCCAACAACAAACAGAAACCACACAACAAAATTGATGAAAAGAAAAGAAAGGGCACCTGTTCGGTTTCACTTTTGAGTCCAAATTCGTGTCTCATTAAAGCCCTTATGAAGAAATGTCACCTACAAAGTAAATGAGAAAATAACTGTTTCAATAGGAAAGAATAGTATTTTGCATAGTCAAACATTTCTTCTGCTGAAGTAAAGCAAATTGTTTGCAAAAATGATTTCCAGTCCACCCATACAATAATGTAGAAATTTGGATTATAACAATAACCAGGGACGTGGTGATTGAAGTTGAACCAACTGACCTAAAGGCATACCACGAGGAATAGTTACAGCCTTCCATCCACATCCAGACGAGTCTTTACTCTTCTGGATAAAACTTAATGCCCTAACAACCTGTTACGTAATATAAACGATAGAAACACATTAGGCACAGTAAGGTAATTCATGTCGTGTAATCTATAACATCCCTAGCTATAATATATACATATTTTTTGAGATCTTCTATAACCAATCTTTCAACAATACAAGACCTATAGGGCCTCATTGTACTTTTATGTTTCTCTTTCAGTAGAGATCTTGTTATATTCGGTTGAGGTCTGAAAACACATGACCCCCTCAAAACCCTCTACCACAAAATAAAGAAGTTGCGTTGCTAATGGAGAATTCAATAACAAGTCCTGAATATATTAATTTGACATATGATAAAACAAGCACAAAACATACTTCCGCTCTAAAGGAAGAAAATATGCTGTAGCAGATTCGTTTTCATTCCTCCAGCATTCATAGCCACTGCTCTTCCTTGCAAATCGATGATTGGGGAACCACTCGAACCACTCTTTGTCCCAGATGCAGCCTGTAAAGTAAAGAGGAACAACCAAAAGCGTAACAACTGATAAGCAAAAATTCAGCTCGACAAATAATGGCTTTTGACATGTCCTAAAACCACAATACAATGCATCAGCCTTAATATCAAGTTGCTTACTTGCATGTAGAACGTATTGAAGTCATTATAACCATCACTGCACAGAAGTACAATTTCCACGGCATGTTAGCAAGAATATAAGATAAATTTTTCTAACTTCAAGTTTCATTTATTAATACGGGCAACTATAACGAACTACATACCTTGTGTACTTAGGTGCATCCCTATCCAAACGAGCTATTGTTCCTGCCTGAATTGAAACCTAAAAATGTATTCAATTACTCATTAATAAACTGCCAAATTGGTTGTATAAGCAGCATATGACATTTGTAAGGAAAAGGTGTTATGTAGGAATCTTTTGAACTATGAGCAGTCACTGCAACAATGCTAAAGACTCAACCATGAAGATAGATATAGAAGAATGAACTAGAATACAAAAACATTCAATTTTTTAACGCGCAACTTCTGCTAATTTTGCCAAGATGCAGACAAATACACCTTCACTTTCCTGTAGTCCAAAGTTCAAAAGGTAGCTTACTCTCCCTAGTGATGCACACAAGAATGAGCGAACACACAGACATTGACTTAGAGAATACCTTTTCACCGCTATCGTTACCCACAACCCTAATCTCTAGTCCTACAGAGGCAACTTCAGGTGCTAGAGGAATCTCAGTAGCTCAGAAATTTCACGGCTCCCCGGATCATATCGAAAGAAACCAAAATCATGGACCTAAAAGAAAGTTTATCGGCATTAGTCTGATGCAATTTCAACTTAGTCTCATAATCCAAAACCATCCAAGTATAATTACAAAACTAGAAAAGTGTAATGATAATAACAATTATAATAATAGGACACTTACGGGATCTCTATAAATAGGATAAACTGGAATCTCTTCCATGTTAACAAACATAACTTCAACAACAACAGGGCCTACAAAGTCCAAACAATAAACAATACATAAATGAACACCTGGAAGATGAATCATAAGTAATAAACAACTGAAATGAAAAACTAAATATAAATTTCAAAATCTAAAATGAAAATGAACACAAACAAATTCAAGTAGTACCAGGTTTGACGACATGACGATTAGTAAGTATAATTCCTCGTTTCTTGTCAACAACAAACCCTGTCGCAGTCGACTCACCCTCACAATAAGTATCGAATGCTTTACAAGTTGTAACTCTTAAAACCACCACAGCTGGTATCACTTTCTCTACTGCTTTTTTCCAATCATCAGCACTTACAGAAGCTAAATTCTCTTCCAAACAAGACCCCATTTTACTTCTCTCAGGTCAGAAAATCAAGTTATCTATGTTCAAATCAGAAATTGACCACCTCAGTATAGAAATCAGAAATTCAGAGAAGCAGCAGTAGCAACTAAGAAGAGAGACAGAAATAATTGGAGGTGAAAATTATGACAAAATCATGAGATTTACATGTGAATGAGTTTGTTGTTGTGTGACTGCTGGAAAATTATGACAAAAAATCAGTCAATTTCAGCAGTACAAGATTCTTCCCAAGTAATAATTCAAATTTTGCAAGAAAAAAGTGACAGAAATTTTGGAAAGAGAATGGGGGATTTTTAACTTCCTGTGAGCAGCAGAAGAAGAAAAGATAAAAGTAGAAGCCATGACAAGGAGATGAGACCGACCACCATGACAATGAAAGACATACCAGTAGTATTATTAATTTGTTGTTGACGGAGACTGACTAAGGAGATCATCAGAGGGGAAAAGTTTTGTTTCTGTTCTCGTGTGTTGGATTTTGGTTGGTGGGCTGGTGGCCCGTGTAGGACCATCAGAGAAATAAAGTGTCCAAACAACTACCCCCACTGTGTCTGGTGGGAGTCAAACCCGTAGCTTCTTTTTTGCTTGACTTTTTTGTTCCGGTGCGACGACTTGAACCCGAGGCCGAGGTCTACAGGTCTAGTCTGTCTCTGTCACAAGTGGTTCAGTACTTCTGTGTCCAGTGGTGGTCCTCTCTCGAGTCGACCTTTTAACTTCACCCATCCTCCTCGTCATCATGGAATGGTGTGCCTGCAGAATTGTAAAGCTTTGCATGGACGTCGTAATTTCTTGGTAAAGCTCCTGGAGTAAACTTACCATTCAATATGGCTATGAATGCGAATGACTAGCTTGCCACAATTTTGATTTACATGCAGTAGTTAGTCTTGTCCTGAGATTCTACATTCACATAAATTCTCGCATACAAGCCGAAACTTGAGCATGTTTGTCTTTTTGCCGACTCGGATGAATCGACTCGAAAAGAGATTAGACGTGGGGCAGTTTGTTTTTTAGTAAAGATCCAACTAGCGATTTGAGTCGGATCAAACCCCGACTTGGTCCGTATGAGTCGGAGTAATAAAATGCCGGATTTATGGGAGACAAGCTCATCGACATAAAACAAACACGTTGAGTCGAATCTAGACGAGGCGGGTGAGTCGGGAGAAACAAACAAGGCAGATCCGGGAGAGTCGAATCTTAGACAGGCGGGTGAGTCGGGAGAAAACAAACAAGGCGATAGTGTTTTTTTTTTTTTTAACCTTGAGGCCATACAATTGTGAGTTTCAGCTTAAGTATATGAAGTGGAGGGTTCAATTAGCATCCTTCTTGCTTGCAGCATGAGGAATAGTAAACCCATCTTCAGGGTGAGGGAGTTGTAAACCCATTAGACAAAGCAAGTTGGAAGCTGGTCCAGGAGTAGACCATGTTGAGAAAGAAAAAGAATCAAGGAGGCTGTTCAGTAACTTTACATTTCAAACCCACATGCTATTTCATTCCGATTTCAGCTTCAACATAAACATCATTCATAGATGGCATTGGATAACATTTGGGTGCTTAAAAAGTTTGTTGAACTGATTGTGCATGCAATGCCCTTGACATCCTTCTTAGAAACCCCAACAATCTCTTCCCTAGTTCCGCCACTTAAAATTTCTCACTTAAGTGAATGTTACTGATTCTGAAGTAACGCAACACATCTCATTGTCTTCTTTCTTATACAAGATAAAAAGATCACAAAATGAAATTTAGCCTTTCCCGTCAGAGTTCGATTCAAATTTCCATTGGAATATATGACAGCATGCAGTAAGCTAATGTGCAGAAGAAAATCATGCTGGTAACTTGATTCAGGTGTTCATGTTTTCGATGCAATAGACTAGCGAGAGTACAATATTTTATATCAAGCTTTGTCAAACAGAATATATTACTGGATACTTGCATCTAGTGCCTTGATTGTTACACGACGCCAGATTAATGTCCCTGTGTCGAACTTCAATTCCCATGAAGGCCAGTAGTGAAGATCCTGCTTGAGGTTGTGTACTTCAGGTTTCCCATTTAAGGTCATTGTTCTGACACGAACAAACTCCCGTGCTCCAAACCCTGTATGTTAGTATTAAAGTTATATAACTAAGTATATAACTATCATTATAGGATCCGTTAACAAGGCATGCAAATAAACACCAGTATTTATATCATGGTTTATCATATGTAAGATTTTGTAGAAACCATATGTAGGATGGTAAATTGAAACACACCTTTATCACTTCGACAAAAGAATCCAGATCAGGAGTTAGTTTCTCAAGACCATATCTATAAGCTAGACTTCCATCAGGACTTCTGCAGAAACAGGCGACAGTTTATTTGAAATAAGTAACCAAGCAGTACCCGTTAACTTAAACCTTTCAGGCAAACAGTTGACTAATATAACCAACGATATTAAGACGGGCTAAATCTTACCCAGATACATACACACATCGCCCTTCTTCAGGAAGAAATCCAAGTGCACGAACTGCAGGGTGAGGTTCCTGAACAATACATCCACACCAGTTCACCAATCGTGTGGTGCCGTTGCCATCTCTTACATCAGTCCCCACAATAACCTCAATTTCTTGTCCCTGCCAAAAAATAGAAGAAAATATATAAATTAACTATTTACTTGTGACTTACCTCAAATAAGGAAAGCATACAACCAGAAGATGGGAGCAGGATCTGGTTAAGTGTTTTACTCTTATTTATGTTAAGATAGCATAGCAGAAAATCTGCTTGTACTCACCTTCCGGAAAATCGTCATACTAAGTGTGCCATGGCTCTCTTCAGACACATCTACTCCTTGGCAAGCCTTTTCTATGTCCCGGAAACAAGTAACGAGCTCTTTGTTGATACTTAGGACCAAGTCATTAGTTTCTAACTTTTTTGCAGCTTCTGATCCAGCCAAACAACCTTTAACACGTAAAACTTGACGCCTTATTGGATCTTTCTTCAAAAGAGCCTGTGCACATTAAGGGTTGTCTCAAAAGCACAAAAAATGAGCTGAGCCAAAAAAGAATGCAGAACTAGACAAACTCCTAACACTCAGATAAGAACCAAATACCAAGGAAATATATATCAAGAAGAAGATCTTTACCTGGACCCAACTGTCACTCAATCCAAAACTGCTAGCTTCGGAAGGTAAAATCCCGTACAGTTCAGCATCTAAAATTCTAAAACGCGTTGGCCTTGTGATGCCATTTATGAATCGGAGTTGTCCCCCCCTTTCACCACGAGTAATCTTGTCAAGAACTTCACTGACTGCATAAATTGGAATTCTCGACACCAAAATTCATCTGCTTGAAATGCTTACATTAAAGTTGTTGCTAAAGGATAAAGAAGATTGTAGGATTACATGAAAAAAAGAAACAGATAAAACTAACCCGAGAAAATCTTCCCCAAATTGCTTGAACAAATCCACGCTCATCAGCGAGCACACCCGAAAATGACTCACCGAAATCTAAGGCAAACAAGATTATGGAAGGATGTCATAGTCAGTACCGAAAAATACATGCGAATTTATATGATTAGGATCTAGTCAATGAGGTAAAAAGATAGAAGTACCAGAATCAAGTTCAATCACTTCCATATTGGTCGCCATGTACATAGGCCAGCTTTTATACGGGTTGGGCTCCAAAGCAGCACAAGGATCAACAACATTTGATTTCCTTGATTTTGCTCGCAGACTTTCGGTCAAACCCACAAGGAACACTGAATCCCCTTGTAGTAAAGCAGGTTCTGTCACCGGGATGAAAAAAAGCACATAGCTGATATGTTAGAGATAAACATACTTACAGCAGCGTTGTTAAAGGTTTGTACCGCATTTTGCTGATGAACACTTTCATGTCTAAAATAGATTTAGCACATGTATATTTACATCAACTAAATATAGTATAAGCTACAACCATCTTCCACTGGTTGTCTTATACTAATATTTTTAACAATAAACAATAAATTATTGGGCTCTGTGGACAAACTCAAATTACCAGATAAAAGTTTGGCAGAGCGAACAGCTGAGGCTCCTGCAACACCAAGTGAAGAAGGATCATATGCAACGAAAGCATAATTGTGAACAGGGTGGAGGAAAACAACCTGTATCAAAAAAGATGAATCATGACCGTGACCAATAATACCAGATTCAATACCATTATTTCAGCAATAAATTACCTCGCCAGGAATTTTCATGTGAGATGCAGCAAATGAGAGCATTACATCACAGCAAGGTACGGCAACTGTATATTTGTCAACAACAACCAAACCCATGCTTTGGGAATGATATACAATAACACCAGTTCCGAAAAAGTTTTGTGAGTACACCCCGTCAACCTGACACGATGGTGGAACATGAGCCTGCATATTTAGTATTCTACACGAATCAGTGCATTGCCATGTAATAAGCACAATTGTGTAACAGGTGAATAGTAGCTAATCACATCTAAAGTTTGTAATTTATACATCATAACATGCGATAAACACAAAGGAAGAAAAAAATCAAGAACAAGGAAACACTTGTACAGTATGTACATTATTGTATCTATCCAGATATAGATGTAATGGATACTATTTAGAGTTAGTTAGATGTTCACTTTTAGCCGAGTGACCCTGTATTTTTGAATAATTTAAACAATTTATATCAAGAAAAAAAATAATGTACATGATGGACACCTGTGACATGAATCAGATAAACAAGATACAGGAGACGATAACTATCTACTTTCCAGAATAATATAAAAATGTCTTACCTCACACATGACAAGTGTGGACTCTAATACTCGTACAGCAACTGAAGCATTAGCTGCTATACCTCCTCGATCACCTTTCCCAGTGCTGTTTAAGTATCTTATGTCTGTGAACCTTCCTCTGCAGGTTCGCATATGCCGCTGTTCGATAATACAACGTCCTTAATAGATGCATCATCCTCCCGATATTGCTTCTTTGTTCCAGCATTGGATCCTCCCAGAGAGTGTATTTCTCCACCAACATTTTGATCTGTAGGCACACTTCTACAAAAACCATCTTTCATATCTTTGTTTGCGACTTCAGCTCCAGGTTCTACCGTGCCAACCTCACGTGTAGTGAACAAATTAGTTTCAGATGGTGGGTCATTTCTATTGCAGTGGCTGAAGATAAAAACTTCGATGCAAGAGGCAATGCAGGCCGTGTTGTCCATAAGCCAGTACTATCATTGCGAGTATATATCTGAGGAGGGCCATACCACTCATGCCGGTCAACCGTGACTACAACGGACTGCAAAACACAAGAAACATAACTGGAAAAGTTAGACTTCAACTCACGAGCAATCATAAAAGATAATCAAATCATTACCAAATGCTATAATATATAAATGGAAAGTATTTCCAACAAATGTCTGCTTCATGTCTGAATTACAAGGACCCCCTCATTAAATGATTGCACGCGAATAACACATTAGGTTGTAGATTAAAACAGTTACCACATAACTAAACTCTCAATTCGTTCATAGAATCATAATATACATCATTGTGATACTACGACATGTACCTTGCTGAGATAGCGATCCGAGTAGCTTATATATTCCAGATCCACTTGAGCACCCCTAGACTGCTCAGATAACACTGTTATTAGGTCATCCAGCTGCAATATCTCCTTCCCGCAAATTTCTTTATTATGGCATGCCGAGGAACAGCCGCTCTGGAAAGCA
Organism: Papaver armeniacum; assembly: GCA_023531295.1. Classification (NCBI taxonomy): domain Eukaryota; kingdom Viridiplantae; phylum Streptophyta; class Magnoliopsida; order Ranunculales; family Papaveraceae; genus Papaver; species Papaver armeniacum. The sequence continues at coordinate 136,842 of JAJJWW010018406.1, forward strand.
TGTATCTGAAATTTTAAAATGCAACAATGAATGGAACTGTTAGAAACAATAAGATACATAAGCCTTACTGCAGCTTATTGGTAATATACAACTTTGAAAACAAACTTACAAAGAGTAATACTAAACTAGTTACAGAAATTAAAGTATAGTGGACGGGGTAATGCAACAGATTTCGTCAACACTATAAAGTTTCAAAATCAGGCAGAGGAGGTGTAGATAAATTCAAAAAATTATATTAAAGCTGACTTACCCTGGTTTAGCAACATACACAACACCACATTTGAAACGGAAATTTCTAGCCTGAATTAAGAACATACACGAATTAGATTAGATAGCTTATAAAATCAGATTACATATGAAAAGCAAGCATTTATCACACTTTTTTTTATGCGGTCCTTCAGACATTTGACCCATGATTCAACACGAATTAAACTCTGTATTGAAAACTTAAACTTCTTTAGCTATGAAAGAAGTGGACATTACCACATTATTATTTATTATTACAAGTCGAAACTCACCTGTTGGTATGAAAGCGCATGGATTACTGCATCACTTACTTCCAAGAAGGAATTCGGGGTTATCGAATGCAAATCTTGAACCTAGACAGACAGCACAAAAACACATCAAAGACTCTTGGCACAGAGTTCACTATTTTTTGATCAAATAGTCTCATCACAAGTTTTTGCATTTCACGCATCGAATTACTACGGGCAGATGGACTTTGGATATAAATGAAAACTAATGCAACTGTCCGATTTGAAGTTCATGTGTAAGAAGCTCAAAAGTAAAATGTGCCAAAGTACAACTGAGCAAACAAGGAAGCACTTCTGCCAAATTACCAATAAATTCACAGGTAGCAGAATGTCACCCCTTTGAATAAACAAATCGATATTCTGGCCCACGCTATTATCTAGTACCGTCTCCAAATCCAGAAATCGGGTGATGACCTATACGGAAAAACATGTATCAAAATAAACATGATTCTCAAAATAATTGCAAGCTTGGGCTATGCTTGCTTTTACAATTCTGCATTTCTTATGTTACTGTTTCTAATCACACAATTAAAATCGTCTATGCTAGTGGTTTGAATGATTATATGAGATATATGTTTCAGCATTACCTCTCCATTCACTCGAACAAGAATATCACCCGGCTCCAATAGTTTATGGGCTGGGCCATCTGGCACCTGCAGTATATAATCACATCGCCTTAGAAACAACTTTCACCATTAAGTATGCAAAGTCAATTAGGTAACTAAAATCAAATGAGCAAAGTCAAGTATGAAGTCCTTACCAAAGAATCAACAACAAGCATTCCAGTCTCACCAGCTGGTGATAAATGCCTAACCATCTAGTCATGCAAGGGCAGAATAAGTAAGTTTGCCTGAACAACAAAAACCGCAAAAAACTACAAGTCGTTTTTAATTACTAGAAATATTCAAACTACCTAAAGCATCCAACAACAAACAGAAACCACAAAAAAAAATACACGAAAAGAAAGGAAAAAAAAAGGGCACCTGTTCTGTTTCACGTTTGAGTCCAAGTTTGCGTGTCTCATTAAAACCTTTATGAAGAAATGTTGCCTAAAAAGTAAATTCGAAAATAATCGCTTCAGTAGGAAAGAATAGTATATTGAATTGTCATTTATCTCTTATGCTGAAGTAAATAAATTATGTAAAAAAAATGATTTCCCAGACCAGCCATACAACAATGTAGAACTTTTCATCAACGCAGTAATAGTGGAGTTCAACTGACTGACCTGAAGTGTACTCGAGGAATAGACACAGCCTCCCATACACATCCAGACAAGTCTTTACTCTTCTGGATAAAATTTAATGCCCTAACAACCTGTGATGTAAAAATAAACGATCGAAATACATGAGACACGGTAAGTTAACTCTAATAATGTCGTCTATCTGTAACATTCCTCGCTATAAGTTATACAAAATTTTGAGGCCTTCTATCACCAATCTGTCAATGACACAAGACCTACAGGGCATAACTATACTTTTATGCTTCTCTTCCAATAAAGATTTTGTTAAGTTCGGTTTGAGGTCTAAAAACATACGACCCCTCAGAACCCTCTACCATAAAATAAAGATATTGCATCGCTAATGGAGAATTTAATAACAAGGCCCTACATGTTTAGGAGGCACCCTCATATGTCAAGCCAAAAGTAGATCAAGATAAACAAGCAGCAAACTACGTTTCATTTAACACAAAACTGAAAACATACTGGGCTCTAATGGAAGAAAATATGCTGTAGCAGATTGCCTTGACTTCCTCCAGCATTCATAGCCACTGCTCTTCCTTGACAATCCACGACCGGGGAACCACTTGAGCCGCCCTTGTCCCAGATGCAGCCTGTAAAGTAAAGAGAAGACAACCAAAGTGTAACAACTGATAAGCAATGGGTTTTGACAAGACGTAAAACCATAATGCAATGCATAAGTCTTAATATTAAGCCGCTTACTTGCATGTAGAACGTGTTGAAGTCATTGTAACCTTCACTGCACAAAAGCACAATGCCCACAACATGTTAACAAATATGTAATTCAAACTTTAAATTTTAGTTATCAACACAGTAACTATAACAATGAACCACGTACTCTGTGTACTCAGGTGAATCCCTATCCAAACGAGCTATTGTTCCTGCCAAAATTGAAACCTGAAAATGTACTCATCAATAAATTGCTAAATTGGTTATATAAGCAGCATATAACATTTGTAAGAAAAAGATGTTATGTAGAAATCTCTTGAGCTGGCTATTAGCAGCTGCACCATTGATGACAATTAAAGCCCAACAAAAAAGATAGAAGCATGTAAACAAAGAAATAAAGGAAAAACTATGATACAACAACATTCAACTCTCTCTGACTTCTTAACATGCAACTGCTGCTAATCTTCTTGCGACGGACACAAATATACCCAAATTGTCATAAACTTATTTTTTGTAGTCCAAAGTTCCAAAAAGGTAGCTCACTCTCCCTAGTGATGCACACAAGAGTGAGTTATTTATAGTAGAAATAGACAGATGCACTGACTTAGAGAGAGTACCTGTTCACCCCTATCATTACCCACAACTGTAATCTCTAGACCTACAGAAGCCACTTCAGGTGCTAGAGGAATCTCCTCGTAGCTCAGGAATTGCACCGCTCCAGGATCATATCGAAAGAATCCAAAATCATGTTCATGTACCTAGAAGAAAAAAATTATCTGCATCAGTCTGATGCAATTTCAACTTGGTCACATACTCAAACACCATCCAAGTACATATCAAATACATAGTTCCTCTCTGTGATATGAATGATTACAAAACAAGAAAACTGTAATAGCAGTTATAATACAACTTACTGGATCTCTATAAAGAGGAAAAACTGGAATCTCTTCCATATTACTAAACATAGCTTCAGCAACAACAGGGCCTACAAACAGAAGCACCATAATCTAATAAACAAGCTATGAAACCACATCAACGAACAACTTAAAAGATAAAATCATTAGTAAAACTCAGAAAACGAAGAGATTCAAGTAGTACCAGGTTTGAGTATAATCCCTCTTTTTTTGTCAACAATGAACCCTGTTGATGAACCTTCACCCTCACATTCAGTATCAAATGCTTTACATCTTATAACTTTTAAAGCCACCACAGCTGGTATCACTTTGGCTAATAATGTGTTACTCCAATCATCAACAGAAGCAAAATTTTCTTTAACTGACCCCATTTTTACTTGTCTGAGTGTGCTTGAAAGTTGAAGAAGAAGTTAGGTTGAAGTCAGAAATTTTTTCTTTGGTGTTATAAGAGTACTGAACCCCTGCTGCAAGTTTGACAAGATTCTGCCCCAACCAATAATTCAATTTTGAGACAGAAATTTGGAAAGAGAATTGGGGGGATTTCAACTTCACTCTGATGAGTAGAAATAAAAGCAGTAGCAATAGCCATGACAACGAGATGAAACCACCACAACCAGTAAGTAAGAAATATGGGGATTCATTGATTAATGAAGACATATTATTATTATTTTGTTGATGGTGGTAATTTGATTCCTTGGTTGCAGAAAATGAAGAAGCCATGAATGAGGAGAATTGAGGATGAATAATTTTTTTTTTTTTGAAAATGAGAGAAATTTATTTTTATTTCTATTTTTACCCTTTTTTTTCCAGGCGAGATTGGGGTATACCTGCATTAATTGGGATATACCCAATAAGACAAAATCAGGTCATTTTGAAGTAAAACCAAGCCACCCCTAACCTTGTATTTTCAAAATGGCAAAATTGCCTCGTTTAATTAACACTAAAATTTTGATTAGATTAATTAATTAAGTTTAAATTGATTGAATAGATTAAAACTTATGAAAGTTATTAAATTTTGTTTTTGATTGAACATTTGTGGGATGATTTTGATGATTTTTTTTTTTTTTTTTTTTTGAGAATATCTCTTGCAACGAAAAATGAAGCACACAACCGAAATACTTCTAAAAAGGAGATCGCAAATCCGTTATATGAAATCATACTCAAAATCAACGAATAAATCAACACTTTCGCTCCGAAAGTATGAAAAGTATTAGAAGGTCGACTAATGAAGATCATGCCGCCAAAAGTGGCCTACAAGATCTTCATCGTCGAACTCGTCTCGCCAAAAGTGTCCAAGAAGGTCTTCATCGTCGACCCGCCTCGCCTAAAAAAAAAAAAAAAAAAGTGGCCAAACATGATCTTCATCGTAGACCTTGCCGACTTTTGTTTTTTGACATACAACAGGAGATGACATAAAATTTATTGGCCCAAGAAGGTATTCAAAAAATACCCTTCCCGTTGTTTTTGGCCTAAGAAGGTATTCAAAAATACCCTTCCATTTGCATTGTTTGGCCTGCAAGGTATTAAAAAATACCCACGGCCGTTGAAATTTTTTATACGCGCCATGGTCGTTATGAAAAGTCTAAGAAGATATTCATGTCACGACCTTTGCTTGGCCGAAGACACGTAAATCATAATTTTCGATTTCTAACCTAATATAACAATCAAATCACACAACACAATGATGGGTTTGAGTTTAAACATCATTTATAGTCTTCTTTTTCATTTGGTAGAGTCAACAATCTTTTTTGAAAATCAAAGTTGAAGATTTTTATATGGCTTTGGTTGATGGAAGATGAAGATGAAGATGAAGAAGAAGAAGAAGAAGAGAAGAAGATGAAATGAAGAGAATAAAAACGATTTAGGGTAATTAAGATTATTAATGGGTAAGGGGGTAGTTTTGTAACTTACCCATTTGGCCTCCCCCTAAAAAACCCACAAAAAGTGTCCCTTTAAAATTGGGTATACCCCAATTAGTTTGAGTATACCCCAATCTCGCGGTTTTTTTTTTTCTTCCTTTGCTAGATTTTTTTCTTTCTTTTTTTTTTTTTTTTTTCGGGTGGGGTGGGGGGTGTAATTTAGTGCCTTTACAAGGACTTGAACCCGGGACCTCTACTGGACTGTTTTGGTTACTCTGTTTGTTGAATGGGACGTTGTGTTAGTCAGGAGTCAGCTAATGACGTGGTGATGTGACCAAGTGCATAAAGGTGTGGGTTCCAACGGCATCCACATGAGGTCTACAACTAGAATGCCTGGGTAAAGAGTATAGGGTGGGTCTCTTTTCTCGTGTGAGAGGGATGATGGACCAAATGCTTCCTTCACCAACATTGATTGAGACTCGCATACAAAGCAACACCGACTTGAATTTCAATTACCACGGCAAGTCTCAGAGCGATGGCTTCAGCTTTCAGGATCTAACAATCTTCGTAGTGATCGACCGAGGATATGACCAGACTCGCATTCCTCTACTTGGACTAAAAAAAGTATGAAATCGACACTCAAATGTAGTCTACGCTACAAGTTGGCCTCAAGAACAACTCAAATCGTCTCACAGAGAAGATAAAAAGAAAATAGGGTTCTTAGATTCACACCGATGCTTCTCTACCTACTGCGGAAGAGGAATAGAAAGATAAGTGTGGATTGGGCACACGCGCCACTCCCACAAACACCAACAATAATTACCAACGGTAATTAACAAAACAGTAAATGAATTAAAATGATCAAGGCACCCAGGCGCAGGTGGCCCTTAGCTGGGACATGACAAATGCCCATCCTTCTAGAGATCCTTGTCCTCAAGGATCAAGTTTTGAAATTGCTCTTCCATAAACTGCTTGTCTTCCCAGGTTGCTTCTATTTCAGTCATGCCCTCTCACTGTACCAATGCATGTATTACCTCCTGATGATTCTTCTTGATTTTTCTGGAGGCTAAGACTTTTAAGGGTACAACCTAAATGTTTCAACAATCATAGTGTGTAGTCGAGTTTGAGGAACCGTCCCTTTACCGATCTTAAGCTTGAGTTGTGAAACATGAAAAGTGGGAGTGAATCTTAGAACTAGGTGGCAAGTCCAATTTAAGCAACAGCCCCCACATTGGTCAACACTTGATATGGTCCGTAAAACTTAGCAAAGAAGCTTCATATTCTTCTCGCTTGAATCAAGTTTGTCTATATGGTTGCGCCTTAAATAAACCCAATATCCCATTTCAAAGGATCTTTCAGACCTCTTCTTATCAGCTTGTTGTTTGATCTTGTGTTGTGCCATTTTCAATGCCTCTTTCAACATCTAACTCATCATTTGTCTCTGTTGTAAATAATCTTCTACTGCCGCATGAACTCCAACTTGAGAAGACAAAATTCTAAATTGAGGAGGTGCAAATCCATACAGGGCTTGGAATGGTGTCAGTTTCAGACTAGTATGGTAGGAAGTAGTATACCACCATTCAGATAATGACAGCCATGTGACCCATTTAGTAGGTTTGTAGCTGGCCATACACATCTTAGGTAAGTTTCTAAGCAAACATTTACTCCCTCTGCCTGTCCATCTGGCCCGAGGATGGTAAGCAAAGACTCATGTGTAGGCAGTTCCCACTTTTGCAAATAGGGCTTGCCGTAAAATCACTCATAAATACACTACCCTCGTCGGGATACAATTAACTTTGGTAACCCATGTAGATTAAAGACAAGTGTCAATGAATACCTTGACCACCGAGGATACAGTGTATGGATGGCTGAGAGCTAAGAAGTGACTGTATTTGGTGAATCTTTCTACCACTACTAAGATCATTGTCCTCTCTTCAGATTTTGGTAATCCTGTGATGAAGATCATAATAATATGCCCCCATGCTGAGTCTGGTTTTGGTAATGGTTGTAACAGCCATGCTGGTAATGTGTTGAAGCTTTTATACTGCTGGCAGATATCACATTCTTGCACAAATCTTAAAATTTGTTGCTTCATCCCACTTCAGTAGAAATATAACTTGGCTCATTGGTAACTAGCTTGGGAGCCTGAGTGTCCTCCAATGGTTGATGTATGTACTGCTTCTAATATTTTTTGCCTGAGACCACCACTTTTACCAACATAGATTCTATTTTTGAACCTCGGAATCCCTTGTTGGTAGTTATAATCCTTCACAAAGACGGCTTGAATGAGCAACTTGGAGATGATGTCCTTTGTCATTTGATCTTCTGCATAACTTTGTTGGATTTCCTCTAACCAAGTTGGTTGCACCTGAGTTATAGCCTGACAACTGGAGTCTTCATTTAATCCACTCTGGACAATGCATCAGCCACCTTATCGTCAGTACCCTTTTTGTATCTCACTTCATAATTATTGTAAGGACCCTCAAGCTCGTCAACGCTATTAGACTAGTCAAGAGACGTATTAGCCGATAATAACTCGATTAGTTTAACACGAACGTTAATTATTAGAAACTAATCTAAAAACGATATAGATACGAAACTAGTACCGTTGAATAGGTCTCGAAAAGTTACGCCGGAATGGACTACTCGAACGCGTCATTCCTGAGACCGGACGCAGGAGATATCATCGCATTAGTGTGACCTTAGACCGAACTCTTCTGCCCTTATCCGAAGCCTGGGTGCCTTAATCATTTTCGGGTCGGCCTTATCACCAAACGTGTTGAGAGAAGATTTCATTTTCTCTTTTGGTTCTTCTTTCTTCTTCTTCTCATCTCCGTTTCTTCTCCTTCCTCTTCTTTCCTTCCTCTTCATCTCTGCTCTTTCTCCGGCGATTGTAGAGAGATATACATTGGGAAATTTCTAAAGGAAATTATGAATCGAGGATGGTGGTGATGGATTTGGTTATATGGTTCGATTTAAAGTTTAAAGAAGATTAAAGGGAAGATGAACCGGTAGAGAAGCGTTAACTAGGGTTCTTAGAGTGGATTGATGTTCAAGATTTTGAAGTTGATGCATATAGAGATGTTGTTAAGGAGGAAGCTTGGGTAGATGTCTAATTGAATTTATGAAATCGTTTTGAGATGAATCGTAGAACTGTAGTTAGGGTTTCTTATAGAATCGAATTGAAGTTCAAATTAACGACGTGTAAGAGGAATTAAAGGTTGAGTTTGGCTGATTGAGGAAAGGTTTGGTGTTAAATTGATAAAATGAAGCTGTTATGAAGTTGAATTGAAAAGAAAAGATAGTTAGGGTTCTTGATAAAACAGAGGCATGGGGTTTCATAAGAAGAATTCGAAGAAGAATTGGAAGATGAAATTGAGAGTTTTGGAGATGATTAGAGATGGGTTTGTGATGAATTAAGGTTTAGTGTTAAAGAATCACTCGAACTGGATAGTTAGGGTTGGAGCAGTGGTTCCGAACATCAAGATGAAATGGATAACTTGAAGTTCTTGAATTATACTGATCAGGTGTTGAATCAAGTCAAGGCAAAGAAGGTTTAATTCAATTGTTTGGGTGAAACCAATTGAGGTAACTTATTTATCAGTAATTTAGTAAAGCTTTTGATTTCAATTAATGAAATTATGAGTATGTTAATTGAACTAAGTATTGAGTTGTATGGGTGTGTTAGAATGAACATGAGGCTTTGAGAATGACTGGTGGTATTGATGTATGGAGATGAAACAGATAGTAGTTGTTAAGATAGGTTTGAGCTTGATTTAAGTAAGATGGAGATGTAATTGAACTGAAGTTGCAGGGGATATGAGTGATGTCGATGTGCGATTATTTGAGATGATTTGTGTTTAATGGATTTGCAGATGGAATTAAAGTTAGTTTGGTTGTGTGTTTATGTTCAAAAGGGTGTGTTGTTTGTGTAATTGAAATTATTTAAATTGATTGCAGTGAAGTCTAAGGTGTTATATTGAATTGCAAGTAAGAATGGGCTAGTATGGATGTGTAAGCACAGTCGAATGAAGTTGGGTGTTGAACTGTGGAGTTAGGTCTATATGGAATTGTATGTTTGGTCTCGGGAAAAGAGAGTGGAGTTGTAACTCGGAAGATGAGACAGGTGTTGCTTTGTTAATGACAAGAATGTAAATTTGGTGGTTGTTTGTATGTATGCATTGGGAAGGTTAATGTAGGAATTGGATAGGTTATCTCGATTGGTCCAATTACTACAAGTGTTGGAATGAGGGTTAGATAAAGGTGTTGAATTGAATCTCTAAGGAAAAGTTTTGGTACCGCAATTGCAGGTGTAGAGCTTAGAATGCAATTGTATATTTCCTTTCGTTGAATGAATTATTTTGTAGTGATCAAATGAGTATAATCAAAGTTGTGTTTTTATAGTTGCAATAGATTTAGGCTTGTTAGTTATCTTAGTCAGGATGAGTGGTGATTTGTTGTTGCTCGACTCGGTTAATCCATCGATCAAGTATGAACCTGACTTAGTTGAATCGGTCTTATAGACCGAGTTAACTCACTTAGTTTCCCTATCTTGACCCGAGTTGGATGGTTGACCCATTCATGTTTGACTTACTTGACCTTTCGAATTCGGACTTTGACCTCGACTCTGACGTGGATTGTTAGTTGACACTTTGACCATTAGTGACCGTTAGTTGACTTAGTTGGATTGGGCCTAAGATTAAGGGGCGGTTTAGTGGACTTGGGGCTTGACCTAGTATTCATACTTTGATGTATCGACCCTTATGGTCCACTCTAGCCATTGACTTCTTCCACAAAGTTGCTAGTTGTTGCTAGACTTATTTAGTGGGTGGAGAAACAACCTAACTGAATTACTAAACCTTATATGGGCTAGTTAGGATAAGCAAAGGTGTAGAACATAAATGGCCTAGAACCATTAGATAAATTTGTAGATTCTTGTATGAGCCATTTTGGCTAAATTTAGAAGTTCTCAGATGATTAGTTCATATTAACAACGCTCGATTCAACGATCTAACCAGGGATCGTGGATCGAGGTAGGAGTGGTTTGTCATCAAAAGAGGTGGAACCTTGTAACCTTTCTCGGTAATCATTAGCTTTTTATATTCTCATGAAGGATGATGAGCCTTTACTATTCGGTAGCATGGTGCAGATAATTTTGATTTCTTATTCATGTATCCTTGAGTGTAATGTATATATTTGTATTTGTATGTACGATGTTTGTTACGATGTGTTTCGTGTGATATGCATTGTGAGATTTCCCCGCAGAAGAGCTGCTGTGTTTCCCGACTCTTAGTTGCTGTTGCCAGAATTCATCCGCTTCGATTACCATTATGTAAGTAGGCGGTAATTCATCCGTTTAAATATTATTATATCTAATTTATTTAGTAGTCATGTAATTCATCCATTTTAATAGTATTAGTAGGGCGGTAATTCATCCGTTATAATAGTACCGCTATTAATATAAGTAGGGTGGTATTTCATCCGTATGCAATCTTATCTTAGTAGGGGCTTAATTAAATCCGTTATGATATTATATATACTATTTTATTTGAGGGAAATTACCTGTGCATATTATGCTTGTTTGACTAACTTCCGATCTTGATGGTAATATTCTCAATCATAGTTTGTATGGGCACTCAGGTGGATGATATTATTAATATTGGTTAGGGTTGTTCTCGCGTCGTCTTCTCCATTGGGTTTGGCGAGGTTAGGATAATACTTGCTTCTTGTTGCACAAATGGCCGGTCTTAGATTTATTACTCTTCTTTTTCAATTTCATTTCTTTGAATTGTGATTCATGTTAGTGATTACTTGGAAGTTATATGTTTCTTTGGGAACCCTTTTGGGACGATGTGCTCACTTTCGTTCCCACTTGATTCAGTTGCAAAGAAATGGTGCACGTGAAGATATTCAATTTCAGAGCAAGCGTACCGAATTGTGTTATATTTATGTATATTTTTTAATATGCATTTACTATTTATTGTAAACAACATACTAATTTATTTATATCATTTGAGAGTTATTCACATATAAATATCGTAGTGTTGGGTTCAAGTTGTCTTTAGTTCACATTATGTAATTATGATTCTTAAAAATCATAAAACTGGATTTGATTCTCCAATTAGGTGGTAATCCTATCATCTAAGCAGGTTTAAGAGTTGGGGCGTCACATGTTGGTATCAGAGCTCACTATTAGATCTTATATGGGAAAAGATAGAAATAGCCAGTGCCAGTTAGTGAACTAGAATAGCTTAGAACTGGGTTGGGTTGTGAGATGAATCTTAATCACTAAAAGCTATCAATAATTAAAAGATTTATTTGATTGATTGATTTGTTTGCTTATGTAGTGAAGTAAAAAAAAAAAAAAAAAAAAATTGTAGGGTACACCAATAACTTTAGCTAATAAGGATTTGAGAATAACTAATTTAAAAAGTACGAACATGTACACAATCTAATATTAGAAAAAATAGTGAGATTAGCAATATTGATAAATTTTAAAATTCGCATATAAACTTATTAAGCACCTTGATTTATATGTAGGGTCAATAATTTATAATCACATAAACGTCAATAACATTTTTGGGTTTAATAATATTTGTAAGAGTAGTTATAATAATAGCCAATCATCAATGTCTATAATCAAAATATTATAATAGTAATTATAGATGATAATAATAATAATTTTGATCAAGTAATGTTAGCATTTCTCAATTAGTAACATATTGAATTTAATGTAACTAAAATTTCAATAAGGATAACGGTAATAATAATAATTATGGTTAAATAACTATGGAAAATTATATACGCTCATCTACGATTAAATTTTATAAATTAAATTAACTACAAAGTATCTTTAATCTAATAAATGATCCAATAAATTTATAAAATAAAACAAATATACATGAAGTAGTGATATGGTCATTCAGTGTTGATGTGCATTTTTAAGAGTGAAAAAAATATAATTTATACTTTCAATGGTTTTGCTTTTGCTATTGTGAAAACTCATAAAATTCATTCAGTTAATAAGTACATGAAACGCGAAGTTTCGATCTTGAAGTAATAAATTACCAATAGTTTTGATAAGATGTCAGAAACCACATGTTGTTTGCAATTAACCAAATCTCATCTCTTGTTGTCTAGCCAATGAGTGCCATTTAAGGTTAAAGTTATATAACTTGGATATAAGCAGGGCAGCAGAAGAAATAATATTGGGTTGATAATATATTGAAACAATTGAGCTAAGCTAGGAAAGTTATTTGACCTCATGTTTGGAAGAAAACTATATAAGTTTACTGGCCAGAAAGTAAAACCTCCTGGGATATTATCTGTTGACAAGATGGGTGGATGCCGGCTGACAAACAAACCAACTATGATGACCAACCGATAATAAATAAAAAATAAAAACAAAAGTAGATGTTTGATTAAGACCAACTTTGATAATTCTAATTGGTGTCATATATCATTTACCCAGAAGTAAAAAAATTTCATTATGCTTTCCAGTATCAAGTTTTGAAACTCCCTTTAATCTTGTCTAAAACAATAACAATTAAACATATTCTTCAGAGAAAATATGAAGTTCTTGTTTTTCTCTTGTGTGCAGTATTGTTGGATAACCAACATGGCAGCCATTTGCATTCAGGAGATTGACAAGTCATAGAAGTATATTTAATATAATTTGAGAATAAATGATGCAGATTATAGAAGACTATGAAACCCTATTTTTGTAATTAAAGTTTATTCTTTGTAAATTGAAAATGTTGTAGAACTTAAGACTTTGCCTTTGATAAGAATTTAAAAAAATACAGTGTTTGACTAATTCTCAATTTAGTTCTGCAGAAATATATAGTTTTATAGTTTTGCATATTATATTTGTTCACTTTGATAAGAGGTAAAGTTATTCTGCTAAGTGAAGTTTAGAGGCAAATGGTTTTATTTTAAGGGCAGAAAACAAGTACTGGTGAGAAATATGGGACCTCAATGTCAGACATGTGTTAATGCGAGGACATGTTAGCCACGTCTTAGCTGAATTTAGAAGTTGTGCAGGCGTTGATTATTAGAGCTGTCACAGACGATATGAGACTCCGACCAATGCATTTTGCGATGAATTGAAAGATTACATGAATAGACCTGACAATATTCATTAAATGCCAGATATGAAGATATCAATGATTAATTGCCAACGCCAATGTTTATTGTATATATCTAACTTTAATTAATCATTTCAAGTTGACACTATATAAGCGTGTATGAAAGAAGATTCATTTCTCTACTTTTAGTTCTCACTCTTCTATACCTTTCATGCAGTTATGCATCATTTATATTTCTTTCTCTTCCTCTTTTATTACATTCTTTCCTCTGCGTTCAGAAGATCTGTGGGAGATTTCCCAAAAGGAAATGAATAGGATGGTATTGAGTGATTTGGGTTATATATAGTTAAATTTAAGTTTAGAAGAAGATTAAAGGAAGATGAATCAGAAGAAAGCGACCACAGGTTCTGAAGTGATTATTGAGTTTTGCTGGGGATTGATGTACTTAGAAGTGTTTATATATTTACATAGAAGTAAGGTATTCTAATTGATGCAAATGTTTAAGGTGATAGAAGGCATGATTGGTTCTCAGAAATTAATTAGAAGTTCATTCTTTGGCATGTAGAGAATTAAAAAAGGGTTAAATTTATTTTGATTAGGAAAAGTTGTTATTAAATTGGTAAACAGCTGTTCAGAAGTTAATTGAAAAAATGATTAAGGGTTGCCAGTAAAAGCCTTTGACATGGTTTTCTCAGAAGAATTAGAAAAATTGAAGGGTAAATGAGGTTTGCAGGGGTAGTTAGAGTAGTTTTGGTAGTTAAGTTTAGTGACAAAATCTGCATAAGCTACAAGATCAATTAAGATTGGTGATGATTAAGGAAAAATGAAAATAAATAGATAACAATTTCTTGAATTATCACAGTGAATTATGTGATAAATTAGAAGAAAAGTTAATTTAATTCTTTAGAGTGAAACAATTGAGTAACTTTATTTCTTTCTTGATAATTTGTCAACTTTAGTTTCATTCGTAATTGTGGCGTGTGTCATTCGAAACCAGTGCTCAGTTGCCATGAATATGTTAAGTGTTGCTTCAAGGCTTTGAAATGTTGTGATAATGGTGCTGAATGGCATGAATAATGAATTATTCAGAAGTAGGTTTGACGATTTAGTAGATGAAAATGTAATTGTTTGGAAATTCCAGGGATACAATTGTTCGATGCCGGTGTTGAATTAATTTCTGTTTAGTGATTATGGGTGAGTCAAAATTCTTAGTTTATTTGTGCATTTATATTAGGAAAAGTTATATTGCTTTATGCCATAATTAAATTCTGAAATTGATTCTGAAGTGAAATAAGGGTATATATTGAATTGGTAAGATGACTATTATGATTAACTGTAAATAAGGTAAAGATACAGTTGATGTGTTGTGGGGATTCAGAGTGCCATATAAATTATATATGTTTGTGCAGAAAAAATGCAGTGAAGTGCAACTCAGAAGATGGGAGCAGTGTTCTTTCATTGACAACGGTATTGTCATAGATAAAGTTATTTGTGTGTATTGGGAGGAGGTTGATGTAGAAATTGGATGAGTTATAGTTAATTGATTACTAAATGTGGAGATGAAGTTGAGCTAAAGTGAATTGAATCTAAGAAAAAACTTGTCTTTGCAATTGCCGAACGAGCCCGAGCGTGAAATATATATTTAATTCAATTGATTGTTTGCTGCAGCGATCAAATAAATTAATAAGTTGTATTTTTATGATTACAAATAATTTAAAAAAAACCTTTGTGATTATCTTGTTGAACCAATTGTGGTATTGTTTGTTGCATTGATTAGCCGGTGATCGAAATATGAACTTGCGACTTCAAGCAGTTCAGTCTGCCTGTTGAGTTCTTTCAAACCGATTTTCTTCTATCCCATTTCAAGTTGGATCGTTGGCAGTTCTTCTTGACTTTACCATGCCGACCTGGACACGACCTGCTGGCGCAACGTGATTGTTAACTAGTTGTTTGCTAGACTTATTTGGTGGACTAGAAACAACCTAACCGAATTACTTCAAACCTTAGATGGGCTAAAGACAGATAATAAAAGGTGTAGAACATAAATGGGCCTAGAACCATTAGATAAATTTGTATGATTCTTGTATGAGCCATTTTGGCTAAATTCTTAGAGTTCTTGTATGATTAGCAGTTCGTTATTAACAACGTTCGATTCAACGGACTAAACTGGATCGTGGATCTAGAGGTAGGAGTGGCTTGTCATCAAAAGAGGTGGGAACCTTGTAACCTTCCTCGGTAATCATTAAGCTTTCTTATATTCTCATGAGCATGATGAGCCTTTACTATTCAAATGAGCATGGTAGTGTATACTTTGATTTACTATTCATGTATCCTTGAGTGTAATGTATATGTTGTATTTGTATGTACGATGTTTGTTACGATGTGTTTCAATGTGTGATATGCATTGTGAGATTTCCCGCGAAGAGTGTCTCATGTTTCCCCATGCTCTTAGCTAAGTTAAGTGAAGGCGTAATTCATCCGTCGACAATATTATGTAGTAGGGCGGTAATTCATCCGTTTAAATATTATTATATCTAATTTATTTAGTAGGGCTGTAATTCATCCGTTTTAATAGTATTAGTAGGGCGGTAATTCATCCGTTATAATAGTCTTGCTTATTAATATAGTAGGGGCGGTATTTCATCCGTATGCAATCTTATCTTAGTAGGGCGGTAATTCATCCGTTATGATATTATATATACTATTTTATTTGAGGGAAATTACTCGTGTGCATATTATACTTGCTTGACTAACTTTACGATCTTGATGGTAATATTCGAATCATAGTTTGTATGGGCACTCTGTGTGGATGATATTATTAATATTGGTTAGGGTTGTTCTGCGTCGTCTTCTCCAATCGAGTTTGGCTATGAGGTTAGGATAATACTTGCTTCTTGTTGCACAAATGGCTGAATGCTTAGATTTATTACTCTTCTTTTCAATTTCTGTTTCTTTGAATTGTGATTCATGTTAGTGATTACTTGGAAGTTATATGTTTCTTTGGGAACCCTTTTGGGACGATGTGCTCACTCGTTCCCACTTCAGTTTCAGTTACCAAAAGAAATGGTGCACGTGAAGATATTCAATTTCGTAGTTAAAGCGTTACCGAATTGTGTTATATTTATGTATATTTTTTTATATGTGTATTCTTTATTTATTGTAAACAACATACTAATTTATTTATATCATTTGAGAGTTATTCACATATAAATATCAGAGTGTTGGGTTCAAGTTGGCTTTAGTTCACATTATGTAATTATGATTCTTAAAAATCATAAAACTGGATTTTATTCTCCAATTAGGTGGTAATCGTATCATCTAAGCAGGTTTAAGAGTTGGGGCGTCACAATTATAACCCAAAAGTTTGTAGAACCATTTTTGTTGTAGAGTTGTATGAATTCTCTGCTCCAAAAAATATTTAATACTTAGGTGGTCAGTGTAAATGATAAACCGATTTCCCATTAAGTATGTCCTCCACTTAATAACTGCATAACTACTGCCATCATTTCTTTTTCATATGTTGAAAGAGCTAAAAATCTGGTTCTCATTCATTTGCTAAAATATGCAATAAGCATCTTGTCTTGCATCAGAACAGATCAACTCCATTGTCATAAGCATCAGTGGACAACTCAAAGGATTTTGAGAAGTATGGTAATATAAGAATGGAAGTAGTTGTCACAGCTTCCTTCAATTTTTCAAATGCCAGTTGTGCTTCCTCATTCCAAAGAAAGTTATTCTTCTTGATGCAAGTCGACTAAAGGATTACAAATCATCCCATAGCCTTTTACAAACTTCTGTAGTATCATGTGAGACCTAAGAATCCTCTCAATTCCTTGATAGTCTTTAGTGTAGGCCATTTCTTCATGCAAGAAATCTTCTCAGGGTCTGCAACTACACCATATCCACTTATGATGTGTCTTAAGTACTCAATCTGTGGTTGTCCAAAGGAGCACTTGCTTAGCTTAGCATACAATGAATGTTCCTTGAGGAGAGACAGTGTGGAAGTAAGATGTTGCTGATAAGTCTCCATGTCAGGGCTGTAGATCAAAATGTCATCAAAGAAAACTAAGATGAACTTTCTTAGAAATGGCTTGAACACATCAATCATTAAGGCCTGGAAACTGGCAGGTGCATTAGTGAGTTCAAAGGGCACCACTAGAAACTCATAGTGCCCTTGGTGACTTTTAAAAAGGTTTATGAGTATCTCGAGATTGATACCCTGATTTGATGGTACCCTACTCTTAAATCAATCTTAGAAAACACACTTGAACTCTTTAGCTCATCTAGCATCTCATCTGTCACTGGAATTGGGTACTTATCCTTTATCGTTATATCATTTAGTTTCCCGTAATCTACACGAAATCTCCAACTTCCATCTTCTTTTTTTTAACTAACAGAATTAGTGAGGAGAAGGGATTGTGAATTGGCTTGATAATCCCAGTTTTTAATATTTCCTGAACCAACTTCTTTACTATCTCCTTTTGTACATAAGGGATTCTGTAAGGTCTCTAGTTGGGAGGAGTTGAAAGAGGTTTTATAGGAATATGATGATAATGGCTTCTGATTGGAGGTAGGGTGTTAGGTTCTATGAATACTGACCCAAATGATGTGAGAATAGGCTTGAGGGGCTCAGGTATGGAAGTGTCTGAGTTAATGGCTCTGATTGAGAATAAATCCTATGAATACTTGTTTCTTCTTCTCCTTCTTCAGAAGCTTGTTGCATTCTTCTCCTGTCATTAAAGAAATGCTAGGAGAATCTGACATTCCAGTTAACTCAATATTCTCACCCTCCCTATTGGAAGAAATTGAGAGTTTTGAAAAATCAAATTTCACAGAGCTAATAGTTTTCATCCAGTCCACTCCTAAGACCATATCACAACCACCTAGGGGTAATAATCTCAAATCAAAACCAAACTGATGGCCTTTCATGCTCCATGGAAACCTTGAACACTTAGCGGTACTAAGTAGCTTATTCCCATCAGGAACATCTACTTGAAATGTAGGAGTAGGCTCAATACAATAACCACTTACTCTAGCTACTTCAGGATCTAAGAAACTGTGGGTACTTCCACTATTTATCAGTATAGTGAGTGAGTTTCTGTTTCTAGATCTGCCTTGAATTTTAATAGTATTATGAGAGATACTACCTGAGTGAGCCTGCAATGATATTTCAACATCTTCTTCAGATATTTCTTGAATAAGAGGTGAGCTTCCAGGTGATTCTTCTTCAGACTGTGTAAAGTCTTCTTCATCAGCAGCTAACATAAACAATTGTTTCTTAACACATTTGTGACCTTACTGAAAACCTTATCACAGTTATAACACAAACCCTTCTCCCTACTAGACCTCATTTCTGCATAAGATAACCTTTTAATGGGGGGTAGTCTTGTACTGGTGGCATTACCTTGTCTTGGTAATGGAGTGCTTGACTTTGGAGAAGTTACAATACCCCTATTATTGTTGGGAAAGTGTAGGGGTGGTAACCTGGCTTCAGCTTTACTCTTCTTAGCAGTAGTCTCTAAAAGAGCCTCTTGCATTCTGGCTAAGTGAACGGCTTGTACCAAGCCAGTTGGGCTAAACATTTGCATAATTATCCTCATTTCTTACTTCAATCCACCGATCCAACTGGAAGTAAAGTATGCTTCAGTGAGATATTTATTTTTGTCAATCATTAGTGCCTTCATGCTCTTCAAATATTTCTTGATACTCTACTACTGTACCAGTTTGGCTCAGTTTATTGAACTCACCCACAATGTCATCATGACCCAGCTCCTGGAATCTAGAGGTGATATCAAGAATGAACTCTTCCCATATTATTACTTCTCTACCCTCCTGGTAATCTTGGAACCACACATCATCTTTATCTTCTAGGTACAGGGAAGCCATATGTACCTTTTATTCTTCATCCATCGGATGGAGTTGAAAATATTTCTTACATTTTCTAGTACAAGACCTAGGATTAACTCCTTCAAATCTAGGAAAATCAACCTTTGGCTTATGATGATGTGAATATTGGTTGGTGAATAAAGAATTATGGTTAACTCATGTATTAGATCTACCATTAGAATTCGATCTTGATGGTTGTACAACAGATTCCGCTTCCGGTCCGGTTTTCCTCATAGCTTTCTCCTTGTACAACAGATTTCGCTTCCGGTCCGGTTTTCCTCATAGCTTCCTCCACCTCCTGAGTGATTATAGCGAGATATTCGGCACTCTTGTTTTAACTAGCTTAAGTTTATATCGTGAGAATTCTTTGCTTGTATTTCTTCGTGACTTTTGATGAATGTTGTAACCTTCCTGTTAAGATCATCAAAGTCTTTTTGGCTCACCATCATAACAGGTCACTCAGATCGAGTGCTCTGATACCAATTGTAGTGATCTATAATACAAGTTGGCCTCAATAACAACTCAAATCGTCTCACAGAGAAGATAAAAAGAAAATAAGGTTCTTAGATTGAATAATTCGATGCCTCTCTACCAACCAGATAAGAGGAATAAAAAGATAAGTGTGGATTAGGCACACGCGCCACTCCCACCGACACCAGCAATAATTACCAACGTTAATTAACAAAACAGTAAATAAATTAAAATGATCAAGGCACCTAGGCGCAGGTGGCCCTTAGCTAGGACATGACAACAAAACATGGCGAATGTTGCTTTTACTCATTTTCAATGTAATGCTAGCACATCTTCTCAAATTTTCATTGGAATATATGGGTGTGCAGTAAGCCATTGTACAAAAAAAATCAGATGGTAATTTGATTTAGGTGAACATATTTTTGAAGCGTTAGACTAGGGAAACTTACAACATTTTGTATCGAACTTCATCAAAAAGTTTAAATTAGTCTATGCTTGCATTTAGACATTTAGTACCTTGATCATTCTACAACGCCACACTGCTGCCTCCATGTCAAATTTCAGTTCCCATGCAGGCCAGTAATGAAGATCTTGCTTGAGGCTATAGTGTACACTTTAGAAGTCCCATATAAGAGCACTGCTCTGACACGAACAAACTTCCCGTGCTCCAGTCCGTATATGTTAGTACTAAAGTTACACAACTAAGAACATCTCATTTAAAAGTGAAAAAATAAAATAAATAACTATAGTTATGATCTGTTAATAAGGAAAATAAACGCCAATCTAGATTCGATAAACGAAATTTTGGAGACTAAGTCATGGTTGTTAGAATATCAGCCTATAATCATGCTTTTAAACCTTTATTAGCTATAAAACATGATGTTCTTAAACATGGTTAATACTGTATGCTGATATAGTTCAATACATGCTTCTGGATCATATATTCTGCATCTGTATAACACTAAGATAGAAGTAGATAGAAATTATAGGTACATACCTTAGATTAGCTCACAACAGTTGAAAGGAAAAACATAGAAATTTCAGTTGTTTTCTATCTAGGTAGACACTTCCACTACTATCTTCTCTTGTCCTTTGATAATGGAAAATTTTCTTTTAAACAAGAGCTAGAATGGAGTCCACCTCATGCTAGAAAAGACATGTGTCATTCAACCTTCCATCAAGAGTTGAAAAACAGCCTCACATAGCATTATTATAACTAGTATGCCATTCAAAGTAGTCTAAGAGATACTTATCCTGATGTACCCTTAAACTTACATAATCAACATGAACAAACCTTAACCTCATTGATTAGGATTAGTACTAATCCAGTTTAAACAAAAACAAAACCTGTTTTGTTGCTAAACCAACATAGAGACTAACATCTCCCACTTTGGGCAGCAACAAAACCTTTTAAGTTTAAGAAAACTTTACAAAAAACAGACTTGGATTAGTGAGATAGAAATCTGTAGGTGTCCAACCCTTTTTTCTTAGAAAATATAATCCTACAATGAGCAACTATTCATGTACAACCTTATCCTCAAGACCAACAATACGCTAGAATTCGACTATGAAGACCCAAACACCATTTAAAAGATGCACAGGCCGTTTTCATAATTAGAAATCTAGACAAATTATTGTTGAGTTAATCTTTAGGCATACTTACGTAAAGGACAATAACATTTTAATCGTCACAAAGATCCCTTTATGCCTTAAACAGACTTCCTTGTGATCTTATAAAGATTTGCTAATACCTCTTTCAAGAGACTACAACATTCTTATGACCTCAAAAGAGATCTGCCAACATCTTTTAAGAGACTACTGCACTCTTATGACCTCAAAAGAGATCTGCTAACGTCTTTTAAAAGATTACCGCATTCCATTTTAATCTTAAAAGATATCTGCGAACTTTAGAATGTATCAATTAAGACATTACAGCAAAAACAAAATAGCAAGAGCAATCATAACAAAGTATGTTGATATGCAAACTGAGATATTTGATTATACAATCAAAGTCATACATCTATGACATATCAACAACACCCATAGTAGTTCCATGCTCTTTAAACGCCTTAGGGTTCAAACCTTTAGTCATAGGATCTGCAAGCATATTTTCAGTCAAAACATAAGAAATATCAATTTCCCGATTCTTAACTTTGCGCTTTACCAAGTAGAATTTAACATCTATATGGCTCATTCTTCATGTCCCTTGATTATCTTTCGCAAAGCTAATTGCAGATTGATTGTCACAGTAAAATTTCATAGGTCTAGATATAGAATCTATAACCAAAAAACCTTTCATAAAATTTCTCAGCCAAACTGCATGAGTTGTTGCTTCGTAGAAAGCAATGTATTCTGCCTCCATTGTGGATTGAGCTTCAACAAATTGCTTTACACTTCTCCACGAAAAAACACCTTTAATTAGCAAACATAAATAAATAACCAGATCTAGATTTCAGCTTATCCGAACCCATAAAGTCAGAATCTGAGAAACATTCCACTTCCAATTCATTAGATCTTTTGTATACAAGCTGGAAATGTTTTGTTCTTTGCAAATAGCGAAGCACTTTCTTCACTGCTTTCCAGTGTAGTTCACCTGGATTTTTCTGGTAGCGTCCCAAAACAGCAACGACAAAACTAATGTTTGGACGGGTGCAAATCATGGCATACATCAAGCTGTCAACAGCTGATGCATACCTTTTAGAGTCTATTCGACTCCTTTCTAAGTCTGATTTAGGACACTGCAGGCGGTCGATAATATCACCCTTTATAATAGGTGCTTCACCCGGTGCACAATTCTGCATCTCAAATCTCTGGAGTATCTTCTTGATGTAGGCTTCTTGAGACAAACCCAATAAACCTCTGTTTCTGTCCCGATGTATCCGAATACCAAGAACATATGAAGCTTCTCCCAAATCTTTCATCTCGAAATTGGTTGAGAGAAAATTCTTAGTGTCATGCAACATATGAATGTTGTTGCTAGCAAGTAGGATATCATCAACATACATAACTAGGATGATAAATTTGCTCTCACTAGTTTTCGAGATATATACATCTATCAACTTCATTTTCAACGAAACCGTAAGATGACACTACTTGATCGAACTTCATATACCATTGCCTAGAAGCTTGTTTCATCCCATATAGAGATTTCTTCAAGCAACATACTTTTCCCTCTTGATCTTTAGATGTTAAACCTTCCGGTGGTACCATATAAATTTTCTTATCTAGATCACCATTCAAGAAATCTGTTTTCACATCCATTTGAAACAATCCCAGGTCGAAATGAGCTACAATTGCCATGATAACTCTAAAAGAATCTTTCTTGGAAATAAGAGAAAAGGTTTCTTCATAATCAACTTTGGTTCTTGAGTAAACCCCTTCGTAACAAGTCTCGCCTTGAATCTTTCGATACCCCCATCAGCATTACGTTTGATTTTGAAAATCTATTTACAATCAACCGTGATCTTGCTGCAGAAATTGAAAAGCATTAGGATTTGAAGTCAAGTGTTAAACAAAGTATATGCTTTGAAAAACTTGATAGAAGGAAGAACTTCTTAAATAAGAGTATTGATGTTAACCCTTGTATGTTTTGTGAGTCTCACAATCTTGCTCAACATACATGTACATGTTTTCAGAAAAGTATAAAAGTTGTGAGCAATCTTCACAAGAAAGCTGAACAACTGTTTACTTATTTGAAAAGGTGTACAATGCTAACAAGAAATTCTAAACAGAAAAGTAGTGTTAGTATGGGAGCTTTTGCTTTAAAATCAACATCGCTTTTTCAATGGTTTCTCGATAGTGGTTGTAGCCGACATATGACTGGTGATCTTTCGTGGTTTGTTTCCATAAGCGATTTTGAAGGAGGACCAGTTACGTTCGGAGATGGGAGTTGTTGCTACATTAGCAAGAAGGGTACAATCAAGCTTCCGGTGTTCCAGAAATCCATGATGTAGTCTACGTCAAAGGTATGACTGCAAATCTTCTTTCTATTAGTCAAATTTGTGACAAAGGCCATAGAGTCGTCTTCAATGCAAATGGATGTGACGTTGTATACAAAACTGGAAAAGTAAATTTTCAAGGAACTCGTGGTAAAAACAACTGTTATCTCCTCGATACTGATGAGTGCTAAATAGTGCATATTTATACACCTTTTTATTGGCATTTTACTCGTCTTTTGCGCTTAGAAATCAGATATTATCCCAGATTCTGTGTTTTCTTTGTTTTCAAGAATAAATATTTGTATTAATTAATTTTGTGTTTTTAGGTAATAAATAAAGCTCCTGAGCATCCGAGGAGCCAAAAGAGCGAAGAATTGGAGACAAGCGTCTATGGAGCAGAGATAGCCCAAGCCCGCGCGAAATCGGCTTGCAACCCAATAAGGAAGACATGGGCTAGAGCTACCCACGACCCGGATCCGAACCCGCTCATTCCGAGCCGTTGAGATCTCACCCAAATGCATCACACAGTCGCTCCTTCGCTCACATCCATTTCTCGATGCCCCGCTCAACACTAGATCAAGCCAAAACCGCTCACCTCCCTGAGCCGTTCAGATCGCACTCCTATGCATCCTACGCTCGCTAGGCCAGTCTCATCAACTCCCGCTGTACCTGCTCAACAACGAAACCTCCTACACCCTATACCCCCATCGACAAACCCTAATCCCAACTTCATTTTCTCTTTCTTCTTCTCCTCCCTCACCCCGACGCATGACAGAGCTCGCTGCCGCATCTCCATACCTCCCTCTCCGTCTCCTGTCTCTATCATCACCATCCCCATCTTCTTTCACCTCAACAACCGCACCATCAACCACCTCAGCTCCCTCTCTAGGTCTAGTTATCTTTCTTATAGCTTCTATCAACCCTAGAAGCTAAATTAAAGATAATTGGGGACTAGGGTTTCTCACACATCAACTCAGTCGATGCATGGCGTTCTCAGAGCCAATTTGACAGGAGAATAGCTCGATTCAGAGGCAGTTCAGAGAGTAGAGGGTATGGGTATGATTTAATTTCTATTTTTAATTGAATTAGGGTTTGGTAGTTTTGGGGTATCCTTGCATGTATAAATAGAAGGGATAGAAGCTGTTTTTGGGTACGCCTGGGTTAGCCAGAGTGTCAATTAGGTTTAATTTTGTTCTTTGTATTTTAATTTGATGTTTTAATTTAGTGTTAGGGTTTCAATGAAACCCTGATTCCAATTTGTGCTTAAACTCTGTTGGATTGATCTTGTATGCTTAATGTTATCAATTGTCTTCAATCACAAATACCCAATGTTTTTTCTTTCACAAAGTGTATACCGACGCCATGGATACATTGTAGTCAGGTCATAAATGTGTTGAGTGTATTGCAGCTCAACCTTAGATATAAATGCTAATTCCTTTGATTAGTTATACTTGATTAGATAACTAATGCTCTGGGTTAGTACCCTTAGCTGGTAATTGAAGTTTTACATGGAGAAACTCCTTAGTTAAGTGGCAGAATTGACACACTGCCCTTAGCTACTATAGGAACAAGACATTTAACTTAGTTGAAAGCACAATAGAAGTTAGTGGTGGAATTGCAGACCTTAGCACCCTTTTCTCACTGTGTTATACCTTAGTTTAGGTTCACTTGAAACATTATCAGCCGTTTCGGCACAAACACTTTTGTTACCTTGTCTCTACACCATATCAGTTGAAACTCAGTTTAGAAAGCCCTTAGATCACACATCGAGCACCACAAGTCTCGTGGTTCGACCTCGCACTTGCTCGGTCCTACAACCAAGACACCGTGCACTTGCGGTATCACCGTAGGCCATAAATTTACCCATCTTCGAGGCCTACCAGATACTCAGTTTAGTAATCGTTGCAATTTGACTAAGGTGGAATCTACACATCTTTGGCATGAGCGTTTTGGTCACATCAATTATCGTCTCTTAACTACGATCATTAACAAAGAACTTCTTAGAGGCGTTCCCAAAATCAATGCAAAGATTGATAGTGTATGTGATGCCTGTCAAAAGGGTAAACAAACGAAAGTTCACCATAAGTCATCTCGAGATATTCTCACTAAATCCCCACTTGATTTAATTCATATGGATCTCTTTGGACCAATCCAACAATCTACTGTTGGAGGAAAGAAGTATGCTTTAGTTATGGCAGATGACTACACCAGATTCACCTAGGTAGCATTTCTTGCTCATAAGAATGAAACCCTTGGTGAGTTTAAGATTATTGTTAATAGAATCCAGAATGAACAAGGTCGCAAACTAAAAAAAATTTTAGAAGTGACCGTGGAACGGAATTCAAAGACACCAAATATTTGAATTTTGTGATAAACTGGGGATTATTCAACAATACTCACCACCTATTACTCCTCAAGCTAATGGAGTTACTGAAAGAAAGAATAGGAATATTCAGGAAATGGCCAGGGTCATGCTCCATAACAAAAACCTACCTCTAAGGTTTTGGGGAGAAGTTGTTTTCACAGCTTGTTACTTGATCAACCGTGTGTACCTACGGTCAAAAACCCTAAACACTCCATATGAGTTGTGGTATGGTAGGAAACCCAACTTACACTATCTTAGAGTGTTCGGAAGTAAGTGCTACATCCTAAAAGATCCGGAACAAAGAGGAAAATTCGATACTAAAAGTGATGAAGGTATCTTTTTGGGGTATGCATCTGATAGTCATGGTTTTCGAGTGTTTAATCTCAGAACCCAAGTAATGATGGAATCTTCAAATGTCATCATTGATGATATTAGTGAATTTCATCATAATTTTTCTCCTGCTAAATTTCCTCCAACTGAGACAACTGAGAAAGTCAAAGAAGTTCCAGATTCAGTTGAAGTTACACATACTGTTACTGATCTTGAACTTTCGAGTGACGAGGAGAAAAATACTGATCAGACTGTACCCGTTGAACAAGAACGTGTGCCCCCACGACACCTCTGGGTTCAAAGAAACTATGATCCGAACAATATCATTGGAGGAAGAGATTCTACTGCAAAGACTAGAGGACAACTTCAAATTTTGTGTAATTTTGGTTGTTATCTTTCTCAAGTAAAACCAAGGAATATTGATAAA
Source organism: Papaver armeniacum (assembly GCA_023531295.1). Taxonomy (NCBI): domain Eukaryota; kingdom Viridiplantae; phylum Streptophyta; class Magnoliopsida; order Ranunculales; family Papaveraceae; genus Papaver; species Papaver armeniacum. Next base: position 163,558 of record JAJJWW010018406.1, read on the forward strand.
GCTCTTAGCGATCCCTTATAGGTAAATGCAATGCATGAAGAGCTAAATCAATTTCAAAGACAAGATGTATGGAAGATTGTACCTTGTTGTAAAAGACCGGTGAATTTTCCCTTCTAACGGGCTGGGTTTCAACCCGTCCAGCAAGGCCAAACCCTGGTCACGCTACTCAAAAATGAAATTGAAAACAATTAAAAGAAGAAAATAAACGAAATAATTTACACAACAAGAAAATAGTTTACACAGTGGGAAAAATATGTAATGCTTGATTGAACAAATCCAACATATAGTGATAAACAAAAACAGGGTCTGCCAACATATATATAACATCAAAGTGCAACAAAAATGACATGGGATCAAATCAAGCAAACTGAAAACCACCCAGATACCCCCCCTGTGATATACAATATCATAGGCTTGCAAAAATACTAACTTTCGAAATGCTAAAAGCCTGTTGAAGCTCTCCCTGGCTTACCGCTGCAAGCTCCTCTCGTACTCTGTGGGGGAAAAACAAAACAAAACAAAACGGGGTGAGCGAACGCCCAGTAGGGGTTACGGCAAAAAAATAATAATATCGACATGAAAATATAAATACAAGCAGCAAAAATGATAAAATAGAGAATGAAATTCTTACGCAAATGCCATTCAAACAAGATTGAGCTATCAATAAATTTACTCTACTTTTCATGGCCAGTGCCACTATCAGGGTAGTTCTGGTTTGACCATCATTGCCGCAACGATCTTCCGGGTTGCCACCGAGGTGGTGGGGTACCACTTAGGCCCGACATTCCTAAAGTAAAGTCCTCTAGTTTCCACATACAATTTTTACTAAGGAAACATCCGTGAATCAAGTCATGAAGACTTGCTTAAATACAAGCATTGGCACCATTCACATAATTAGTAATAAGTTCTTACTAAATCAGACAGTGAAAATCACTTATCAGAAAGTATGAAATCATCATGAACATTAAGAAAAACATAAATTAGTGGAAACGATAAGTGATTTAAGATACCAAACAGTACTCAAAGCAACAAGGAGTAAAAAGACTTCATAAAATACAACAACACATTTTAGGTTGGGGACAAAAGTATTGATCTGTAAAGTTTTTCGAGAACCTAAATGCCGAGAGAGGGAGAACTGAGGGAGAATTCCCAGTTAGATATCATGGCAAAAACACTCAAGTAGGTACCAGTGAATCAAAGAGAAATATCAGTACAAAAATGAAACTAATTTGTTGATAAGAAAGTTGTAAAACCAAATGCTCAGCCAATTAAATTTCATTATCATTTTAGTTCAAAGAAATCATGAAAATAAGATTTAAGGAAGTGTCAGTAGCATCCAAATTAGATAATAAGAAAGAAAGCTAAAACTGAAAGTGGCGTTTGATTATAAATCATTCCACTGACCAATTATTAAATACAAGGTTAAAAATAAGAAACCAAAATTAAGGAGCCTACTTGAGCGAACCAAACTGTAAAACAACGGGTCTACTTTATAAGGTCGTACATTTCCTTTTAGTCGAGTAGAACACACCAGCTCAAGCTAGTGACACAAGACAAATCAATGAGTTGAAATCTTGAAGTTGCATAGTGGGAAAGAGGTTAACGATATACAAAACAAATCTAGTAAATGAGTCTCAAATTCTCGGCTACAGGTGAAGTTTAAAATGTGAAATTCATTGGGTTATTTTTACAAACAGAATCAAGGCAAATTTAAAAATTCGGAACATGGCTTGGTTTATGAATAAAAACTACTACTTGCATGCGTAAAAATCATTGCTTACTTTTCAAAAGAAAACGTCATTTAACCCATTCAAGCCGTACACAAATCATTAAGCTTGGGGTTAGTAAAGAAAATGCTGGGGTTTCAAACCAATAAAGTTAGGTCGTAAAATTCAAGATTTTTGTTAAAGGGAGAGCAAAAATGGATCCGAGGAGAGCAAAAATTGTAGTCGACTCGCTAATCATGACCTAGTCGAAATTTTGCTCCAACTCAGACAAGACTACCCCTGTTGATTATACCTAATATTATTTCTTTAACCTAAATCTTCTTCCTCCACTAATCGTCTTCTCTGCGGCACCACCACCATCCTATTTACCGAACGGTCAATAACTTCATTGCGTGTGACATGTAGATCGTGGCTGCAATATTCACCATTACCAACAACATAGGATACTCAATGAGGATAACTCTACTTATATAGAGACAAATGTTCTGGTTTTTTAAACCCATCTAGACAAAAACAATCATTAATTCACTAATCATCTTAGGCATAAAATTTCATTCATCGAACTTTTCTTATTAAACCCCTCTATCAACTGAGATTTAAGCTAAAATTAACCCTCATATAATCATAGGTCGATTTGATGCCCGGTATATGTTAGAATCAAATGGTACAACAACTAATGCGATGATACTATTGAATTTCCTCTAATTAATACCAAATGCGGAGATTTGGCAGAAGTTTTTTTTTTCTTCGTTTGATGGATATTTGATTATCATCAGTTTCGTGTTCAATTTCAGGATATTAATGAATTGGTCAGGGCAAGGGTTGATAAATGCTGAAATAAGTTATTTATAAAAAATATAAAATTATTAAATCAAATCGAAATGGTACATAAACAATATTAGGTATAATCAACAGGGGTAAATGGGATGGTGGTGGTGCGGCAGAGAAGACGATTAGGGGAGGAAGAAGATTTAGGTTAAAGAAATAATATTAGGTATAATTAATAGGGGTAGTCTGGTCAGAGTTGGAGCAAAATTTCGACTAGGTCATGATTAGCGAGTCGACTACAATTTTCGCTCTCCTCGGATCCATTTTTGCTCTCCCTTTAACAAAAGGATTGGGATTTTAACAAAACTAATGAGATTAAACCACAAAATTACATACTATAATTTAACTAAGGATCCACAAATTCGTAAAAGGATAAACATAGTTATGGAAGAACCAGTAACATTTCTCTCGGCAACTACGACAAAACAAGTGGAAATTTCAGGGAGTCTCAAGTTAAGAATTCAACAAAATTTTAAGAAACACAAAACCAGATGAAATTCAAATCACCCATTCTTTGATTTTTTTATCAAAAAGAAATAAAATCAAACATGCACTAGCAATACTGATTAGCACAATTGGAACCCGTAGTTCAAAATCAAAAGGTAAGAAAATCCCCTACTTTTTCGTTGTCGATCCAGAAACATGCCAAGCTCAATCCAAGGAACCATCAGTAGTATCTTCAAAAGAGAATGAAATTTGTTTCTCTTGGTTTTGGTCAAATTTTCACAGCAAAGATAATAACAAGAAAAAAGATGAAAAAGACTCCTTAGAGAAACAGAAAGCCAAGTTGTTGCTGGGTTTAGGTTGATTTGTGTTTCCTTAAAAGGAAATTTTGAAAAAGATTTTCTCCCTTGGCCACGTGTCTTTAATGCTTAATGCTTCTAGAGCTCTCTATAGTTTCTACTAATCAAACACCCTAATACTACTAAGGGATTATTCAGCTAAAAGCACACAACACAGGTTTTAGGGCACTCACCATTGCTACACACATTTATATTCGGATCGCAGGCGCACACTATCCAGTTCTAACTTTCCACTCAAATGGGTTGAATTCGAATCCAAAGCTAAAATGAGATTTTTGTGTCATTACACTTGTCCTCCAAATATCATTATTGTGGGCACCAAATGGATATTTAAGAACAAGTCTGATGAATTTGGCACCACTGTCAGAAACAAAGCAAGACTTGTCACTCAAGGATACTCACAAATCGAAGGAATCGACTTTGACGAGACCTTTTCTCATGTGGCACGCCTTGAGTCCATCATATTATTATTAGCTCATGTTTGTTTTCTTAAGGTAAAGCTATTTCAAATGGACATCAAATCCGCTTTTTTAAACGGTACCTTAAAGGAAGAAGTCTATGTAGATCAACCTAAGGGATTTGAAAATCCTGACTTCCCAGATCACGTCCTTAAAATCAATAAGGCGCTGTATGGATTGAAACAAGCACCTCGTGCCTGGTTCGAAAAACTGACCTCGTCTCTTCTTGGGAAGGTTTTTCGAGAGGGAGAGCTGATAAAACACTGTTTACCAAGTGGAGTGGAAAAGATGTTATTGCTCAAGTTTATGTAGATGATATCATCTATGGATCAACATCAGAGAAACTTGCACAAGAATTTCAAGTTTCCCTTGGAAATGAGTTTGAAATGAGCAATGTTGGTGAATTAAAATTCTTTTTGGGTTTACAAATTCAACAACACAAGGATGGAATCTACTTATCTCAAGAGAAATATGCTAAATATCTCGTCTCAAGATTTGGCCTCGATAAGTCCACTCCTAAACTAACTCCTATGCCTACCACTGGTAAACTATATCGAGATGATAAAGGAGTAAATGTGGATCAAAAACTCTATTGATTTATCATTGGAAGCCTTCTATATCTTACAGCTACTCGACCTGATATTGCTTTTAGTGTTGGTTGCTGTGCTAGGTTTCAGGTAAATCCAATGGAATCTCATCTTGCATCTGAAAGAAGGATTATACGCTACATTAATCACACTGCAGGGTATGGTCTATCTTACACTTTTGATACTAACACTGATCTTACTTCCTATTCAGATCCGATTGGGCAGAGCATGTGTGGAAGATAAAAAAGTACTTCAGCGGGTTTCTACTACGTAGGAATGAATCTTGTGGCTTGGCATATCAAGAAAAAAAATTCACAATCCCTCTCAACATGTGAAGCAGAATACATTGCTGCAGGCTCATGTTGTACTCAACCTCCATGGATGAAACAGATGCTTGCTGACTATGGAATCAACACTGGAGTGATGAGAATCTTATGCGACAATACCAGTGCAATTCGCATAACGGAAAATCCAGTTGAGCACTCAAGGACTAAGCACATAGACATAAGGTATCATTTTATTCGAGATCTTTATGAGAATGGTATCATCACTATGGAATTTGTGCCCTCAGGACAACAATTGGCTGATATTCTCACCAAACCATTAGATACTGCCACGTTTCAAAACTTACGGTAGTATATTGGTGTTGTTCTGGTCCATTAGTCATTCATAACTCTTGCCCCTGTGCTTATCTCAATCTTTTAGGCAATTGAGTTTGAAACTTCTTGCGGTGTAAAGTTGTTTTCCATATTTGTTTCTAGTAGATGTATCTTCTAAGTATCTTAGTAGTCCAATAAAATCCTTCTTTTCTTGTAAATGTAAGGTCGCTCTTGTTGGTCTCTTGGCAATGACATCAAATGGGGGAGAGTTCTTTTGAACTTGCGCTTAATTTCCATATCTTTGTGGGGAGTGCGGCTGTGGAATTATTTAGGGGTTATCTTGTATCTTTATAAACTCCTTGATGAATGCATTTAGCCTCGGCTTTATGATTGCATCTAAACAAGTTGTTATGTACTTTTCTTTGGTCTTGAAGCATCTTCGTGGAAATTTCATTAGGATCCCGTTTTCGTACCTTTGCCAATTTTATTGACAAAAAGGGGGAGAATTAATGTGTAGTTCACACTACAAATACATATGATTTACGTGCTTTACGGGTCATTATGTAAGGGGGAGTGGTTTTCATGTTGAGACGAAAGTATTAACTAAGGGGGAGTGATACATATCAACATAGTATTGTTGTCGAAGTTGTGATATGAGAACTTTGATGCTATGTAATAATACTATGACACTGTATAAAAATGATCGAGAGATTTTGTTTTGTCATTGTCATGGCTACGGAACTTCAACAACTATGATGCTGAATTGAACATCTATGGAATCATGGGAGTACTTGGAAAAGACGAAGTTTTCAAGTAACGTTGAAGCACCAAGGAGATCAAGCATGTGGACGAGAAGCTACAAATTTTTATTTATTTTGTAATCCATATGTATTGATAGTTTTGTCACTAAAATTGACAAAGGGGGTGATTGTTAGAGCATTGCTCGGTCGAACTCGCATGCGTTGCTATCTCAAGCATGTTTGTCAATGTTAGTGATCAAAACTATATGTCTTGATTTCTAGTATACTTATGACTAAGTCTCGTTCTAGGATAGCTAGGAATAGTTGAGCTCCAGACTCCATGGCGATTATCTTGCAAAGACGAAGAACTACTCAAGGAACCAGTGGAACTTCATCCGACCAAAAGGTATGTGGAGACTTGAACTCATCTTGTCACTCAAAAGTCTATCTACTCTATCTCCTACCCTTGATACAAAAGTCGTATAAGTATGATAGTTTTCATACATACACATTTGCTATTTTGAGTCGAGTTTACTCGCCTATCTTTTTCTCGAAACACGTGTTGGTAAGCTTTTGCTTTAACCATCTTCATCTTTACCCGTGACGAAAGTCATGATCACGTTTCAATCTTGAAAATAGCTTTGATGATGATAGTCGATTCTTTATGTCTAACGACTGTTATAACATTATAGAAGAATGTTTCAATGATTGAAATGTAGAGTTGAGAATTTGTAACCACCTATGGATGTAAGTATATAGTGTGATCGCACATTAGCGTATAAATCCATGTGCCGGAAACCAAGTGCGTGCATATGTGTGCATGCGGTATTGGTGAAGGAGATAGGTTGGGTACGCGTACTGGCAGAAATTCACGTCCGTGAAATTCTACTGAGTTTGAAGTTTACGAACTCAAAAACCAGTCACCTTAGGTACGCGTAGTGGCGGAACTTTTTCACTCGAAAAAGTCTGCTGAGTTTGGAAACTAAAACCAACTCAAAATCCGGTAGCTAAGGTATGCATACCCGTACACGTACCCAAACTAGTTATTTTTCAAATCGGTAGTTCATGGACTTAAAACAATAAATTATAAGGAATGCAATCTTTGCAAACCGTGGGTATATTTTTCATGAATTGATTCAAATGAATCAAATCGATTTTGTTTCAATTGTGTCTATGTATATGTTGATGGTGGATTTTCATTTAAGGTTAAAATTGTAAATTATGCGCTAACATCTTGTAAAAGATAAAGCCATTAATAAGTGTTGAATACTTCTTCACTTTACTAATTCACCTTAGAATGGAGCATGTGGAAACAATCCCATTCTGTGAATTAAATACACGAAATTCATCCAGGTTGGAGCATGTAGCAACAATCCCATATACCCTGTGAATTTATAACATTATTAAATAATGAGTGAGCAGCCTTGTATTTCATGTACTCATTATCAGTGCGGCATGACGACTGAGTGTTGCTCTCAGAGAGCAACACGAACCTCCAAGCATTATAATGAAATCATGTACGAAATACCCGTACAGGCTGCAACTCTCGGTGTGTTATACTAGCCCGATTGAAAACTCTCGGTGTGTTATACTAGCCCGATTGAGCATCCGGACTGTCTGTATCAGTCTAGATATGATCTCGATCATCCAACCTCACCAGCATGATTGGATGGCCCAGATCAATTCCATAACCCCCAAGTAGGTATGGAATATTCACTACCGAACCAACGCGGACCCCGCATGGTCGGCCTCCCCAAAAGATTGGCATAGCTTTCCAAAACGTCCAAACCAGAGCAGTATGGATGGAAAACCCTAAATTAGGGTTTGCGACATATTACATGTGTCGCAAAATAGTCTCAACCATCCATCTTCGCAGGTATAGATGGAGGGTGTAGATGTAGATTCAAAGGGCCCAGAGCATGTCAACATAATCACCGAGGGACCGCCTACATACCTGACCAATCGGTCAGGACCAACCATGGTTGGTATCCCAATTCGTGCGCCCGAACGAGCACGGTTACACGGCCGTGAAAGCCAAAATTAGGGTTTCGAGCATCACGAGCGTCCATCTTCTCGGCACGAATGGAGGGTCCCAGTTAGATTAAGTAGGTCCGGTCATACCAAAGCATGACCACCATGGGCCCGTCTCTCCCTTCACCCGATCGGCCAAGGCATATCATGCCCGGCTATCCCAAAACGCGTCCAAACTAGCGTGGTCACACTTCCTAAACGCAAATCGATATCTACCACTCAACTTCATAGGACGATTTGAGTGGCTTAGATCACGTTTTCATGGGACGATCGGGTATAGGCGTGAACACCATCCTACCACCTACACTCCAAAACCGATCGGCCAAGACCGACCAAGAATTGGTTGTCTTAGAACGCGCGCCCGAAGATGGCATGATGTGCGGCTCTTGCGGCACTAGTTTTCTGTCACAAATTGATCTCGAACACTCAAATTCACGGACGGGTGAGTGGCCCAGATCATACTTTCGTGAGATAATAGGGTATAGGCGCCTACACCGTCATGCCGTCTACACGCATGTACGATCGGCTTGGCCAAAATCGTATCCCAAGCTTGGATTCGACCAGGTTGAAGAGGGATGCTTGCGCACCTCCTCTAAAACCCTAATTTCATCAACGATCATGAGATGAGTGTCTCAAAGATTATCTCGTCCGTGCAACTTCACCGGCTTGGTTATACAACCCCGGTCGGGAGTTAATTGGTCGATAAGGCGTCTTGGTGATCACCACCCGTCACTTTACCACACCATGATGCAATGCACACATAAAATACACACGATACTTCACAAGTATCGACCTCCCGAATAACGGCAATTATTCAATTATTACATGCTACTTCTCGTGGGTTCCACGATCCACACACTCGAGACATCAATCATGTCACAAGGCGGGGGATACATACTGATAGACACATTTTTGTGTTTGATATAATCTCAATTGTATATATTGTTAGTGCTCGATTTTGTATTTGTTATGGCTTTTTATGTTTTTGTAGGGTGTTTTTGGAGAAATAAGCTTTTGCGGGAGAATTGGCTCGAAAAGTGGTTTTGCGCCACTGAGAAATTACTAAAAGGACCCCGAGAAATGAGTTATTGGCACCCGGAGAAAGTTATAAAGGCACCCAAGGTTTTTGTTATTTTCACCCAAAAATTACTATTTGTGATTGCTAAAGGGAGACCAGCCACGGATAAGGGGAGGTCATCTTCCCAATTTCAAATTAAGTTTTATGGAAATTATTTTATTTCACGACAGAATTAGGGGTGGATTTTTGAAGGTTTTTGAGAGAGATTCAATCGCGGATTTTGGATTGGTTGGACTTGTTAGAGCATAACAGGGATGGTATGGTAGTTTGGATCAACTAGATTGGGCTAGATCACTGAGTTTGATCAAAACAGGGGCGTGGAGAGTTTCACGTTTTCTGAAGCAGTTGTGAAGAAATTCAATCGGGTTTGGTCTCTGTTTTTGATTGGGTCAAGATGTTTGAATGAAACAAGAGGTAATGGCCCATTGAATCGAAACAGAGGTCGATGAAAGTGGTGGTTTACACGGACTTTCTATAAAACAGAGAGAGGAGACGAGTTCTTCACGGGTTCTCAGGTGCTCTTAACTAGTTCGTATGTGTGTTTGGAGCGTCTTTGAATCGCAACAGAGGCAATGTGGAGTTAACCAAAGATGTTATTCGCATAATAGACTCTGAGACGCGTGCTTCTTCGCAGAAGGAGGGAAAGAAAATAACCCGAGAATATATTTTCTTTACTGAGAGTTATGGTGAAGATTCGGGAATATCTAGAGGAGCTGTGAGTATTTAAACGAGTCTTGGGAGTTTCAGAGGGGGGATAGAGAGATTTGGGAGAGTTGGAACGTCACAGAGTCAAGAAAATCGAGTTCCAGGAGAACACCATTGTTCTTCTTTGCTACACCTCAAGAAACACGAAGAACAGAGCAGCCAAAGACTGTCGTTTTTCTACTCTGATGCAAAAGACTCACATACGTGGGTCGTAGTTTATAAGGCAGACTTAAAACAACAGCAGCAGACTTCATCTTTACCGTTCTTTGTAACGGTGTTTGCAACGTTTATAAGTGTTGCAAACACCCGATTTACATCATTTTCTCCATTTCATCATTTGTAAGCACCTTTGAGCAATAAAATCATATTTTGAGCGTGTTTCCAACATGATGAGCTAGACTCCAACACTGGGACGACGGAGGAAGACGAATTTCATACATGGGTAAAATTATTTAATTCTTTTTAAGACTTTTGCATTAATTTAAATTGAAATATGATTTGAATTAATTGGTTGTCATTTAATTTGATGATGTATGCTTAGCTTAAATGTTTTGATACATCATGCTTAGGATTTACAACCAATCTTTTGAGAATCTATCTTGGCAAAATAAGAGTCCCTGTTTTTATTTGTTGAGCGATAATTGTTAAAAGAATTAATATTTGAACCTTTCGTTATGAGTTTGGCCGAATCCTGAGTCCCAGCACATCTCTTCATCCTGTGACAATATTTGTATATATTTTTATTTTATTTTATTTTATTAATTCTTAAAATCAATCCCATCAAGTCCGAGTGAACGACAACCCTCATTACTACAACATTATTGAGTCACATCACATACTGGGGTATTGGTCTGGCGGTTTACAGCGTGCAGCGCGCAATGCCATCACAAGAACGTGTTAGGAAGTCATGGACGGTTAGTGATGATGGGAGAAGTGGGCAAGACTGGTCGTGTGACACTAACACACGACTCCACTACTCCATCACTTCACTTTCTCCACTTCCCACGAGATACGAAGGTTAGGCTAAAGACTTGTATAAATAGGTTCTCCTCCCTATTTTCCAAACACAGGAGAAAGAAAACAAGTCCAGACAACAGAGGCAAGTGTTGATACAATCATATTCAAACACCATAACTGATAGCTTACATCCTGCAAGCCAGTTCATCTTTCTGATACAAGTCATTCATAGCCAACACCTTCACATTCTCAACACCTTCTTCGCTTCCCTCCCTAAGATCAACCCCATCTCCTTCACTTTGTGACCGAAACAAGTCTGGAACGGCCATTTCTTGGTTTAGTAGGACTTTGAGATTGATCTCTCGAATCTACAAGCACTCACCGCGCAAAGTGCATTTGTTTAAGGTTTAGACTCATTTCTCATCCACACACCCCAAATTACCAAAACCGGCAGAAGTAGTTTTCACCCATAAACAATTGGCGACCACAGTGGGAGGTTAATCTCTCGGTTGTAAAGTCAATTTCTTCAATACTATTCATTCAATTTTGAGATGGTTGGTCTTAGGACCACCTCGACGGTATCAAATCCTGATGGTTCCTCCAACGGAGATACCCCTCCTCCTAACGGCGTATCTGACGACATGATCGGGGAGATTCCCGACGTTAAGTTTAACTAGCACGGGTACATGAGATTCACACGAAGAACATGGAGCTAATCAAAGAAGCGGTAAACGACATACTCGATCTCCTCATCAAGATGACATCGGAGATGAGCGTTAGGAGACCTTTACACAGGACTAGTTCCCTCGGATCACGGTTTTACTACGAACCCAGAGGCCACTTGGATCGAAGCGGCATCTCTAGTGGAAAGCTTGTGTGAACTCTTGCACCTCTCGAAGAATCAACGGCAGAGACGTTTGCTGCAGCTTAATAAAATAGCTCAACGTACACCGACTCCTTCTCGTCCGTAAGTCTTAACTGCGCATCGAAACATCTCAGAATAATATTACATTCACGAGAAGACGATGGAAGAGGAAGGTCACAAACGGGCCCTACATGTTACCGCTCACATCAAGGGTTCGGAGTTCGGGAGGGCCCTCGTCGACACGGGAGCATCTTCGAATGTGATTACTCTCAAGACTGACCAAAGGTTAGCCTATGCAAGATTGTACGATAGCCCACCACGATGACGGACTTGAAGGAAATCGGACCAAAGACATACGGGTATGTCAATGCAATTTATCAGTAGGACCCGTTCGATCAAGAGCAAAGTTTGAAGTCATAGAAAAGGAGCCGGACTACCATATGATCTTGGGAGACCATGGCTTCACGACAACAAGGTCATTCCCTCAACGTATCAAAGTGCACAGGAAGACCATGTTTGAATGAGAAAGTCATCCGCATTCTGCATCATTGTCTCCGTACGCACCAATATGCGGAGTGGAGATGTTCGAGCCAAAAGATACCTCGCAGGGAAGATCCGACAAAGTCTTGTGCACCCCACTACCCACGTGGTCTTCAATCCAGGAAGAGGACCGACTTGCATCACTGAGGGCCAAGAACCACGACACGCCTTCTCTGACGAGGTGTCCATCTTTATCCAGTAAAGCTTCAACCCACGTTCACACCAAAAGGGAACGCACTTTTGAGGTGAAACGTGACCAGAAGGGGAAGACAATATACCGGCGCCACTGTTAGAAATTAGCAGGAGAGACTGGCACCCAGTCTCTCCGCCCAATTGAATGCTGCAGGAACGATGAAATACAAGAGGAGGTATTGGATGCCCCGCGACAACTACAAGATGGAACCAATTCCACGACTGACGAGCTCGAGACTGTTAACATCGGGAGTGAAGAATATCCCAGGCCGGTCTCTATCAGTTCGACTCTGTCCACAGACAAACGTACGAGTCTTGTTCAATTACTCAAGGAGTACCAAGATGTGTTCGCCTGGACATACGAGGAAATGTCTGGCCTAGATGAAAAATTGGTCACCCATCACCTACATGTCATACCTGGATCCAAACCAATCAAGCAATCTCCGAGGCAATTAAGACATGAAGTAGAAGAACAAATCAAGAACGAAATTCGAAGTTATTATCCGCCGCCTCATCGACCTATTCATCATCCGACTGGTTAGCTAATGTGGTCCCGGTAAAGAAGAAAAACGGACAGATTCGGTCTTTGCGTGGATTTGAGACTTGAACAAGTCTTTGCCCCAAGGACGACTTTCCTCCGCCTAACATCGACATGTTAATAGACGCCACTAGCGGACACGGCATGTTTTCATTCATGGATGGTTACGGTGGCTACAATCGGATAAGGATGTATGAGCACGATGCAAGTAAAGAGCCTTAGAACCCCTCTTGGCAATTTTTACTATACTGTTATGCCATTCGGTTTAAAGAACGCCGGCGCAACGTATCAACGTGCTATGACGGCAATCTTCCACGACATGATGCATAAACAAGTAGAAGACTATGTAGATGATATCATGGTCAAGTCAAGGGCTCGAGCAGATCACACCAGCGTTTTACGGCAAGTGTTTGAGAGGTGTCGAGAATACAAATTGAAGATGAATCCTTTGAAGTGCGCTTTCGGCGTCTCTTCACAAAGGAGCCAGCTTCGTTTGGACCGCAACCCAGCAGGAAGCTTTTCGAAAGATTCAACGAATACTGTCATCTCCAACCATCATGAAGTCTCCTGCACAAGGGAAGCCGCTATATCTCTACACTGCCTTCAGTGACACCGCCGTAGGGGCTCTACTCGCTCAGGAAGACGACGAGGGAATCGAACGTCCCATATACTACTTCAGCCGAATATTGAGAGACGCCTTTGAAATCGATACCCCAGAGCGGAAAAAGCATGTTTAGCCATGATCCATTCCATTCGAAATTTAGGCATTACCTCTCTTGTCTAATAGGGTGATACTTGTGTCTAAATCTCGATCTGACAAGTTTTTACTTTCAAATAGGTCCCGAATGGAAGGACAGGCAAATGGCTTCTCCAAATGTCAGAGCTGGACATAACGTGCGCGTCACCTAGAGCTATCAAGGGTCAAGCAGTTGCAGACTTACTGGCAGCATTTCCTGGAGAAGGCACTACAAGGCTACACGAAGATCTCTCTAGAGAATTTCCAGACGTCTCTGTTTTGGAATAAGAAGTGTGGCTCTTGTATTTTGATGGCTCTGCTACCCCTAGCAGTAATACTGGAGGAGCGGGCGTGGTATTAGTATCTCCAGCGGGGGAAGAATTCTCACACTCCTTCAAGCTGGAATTCGAATGCACCAACAACTCAGCAGAGTATGAAGCCTTCCTTATAGGGCTGTCAATAGCCAAGCAAGCATGAGTCACGCGTCTGGAAATAAGAGGTGACTCCAAGTTACTGGTGAATCAAATGAATGGGGTATACGCACTGAAGGAAGTAACGCTAGCTTCATATCGATCAGAAGCACAAAGGTTACTGAACTACTTTGCTGATGCAACCATAACCCACGTCGATCGCAGCAACAACAAACACGCCGATTGTCTAGCAACACTGGCTTCCAAATTGAAGTTCGAAGGTTTGAAAGAAACCCTGACAGTAAAGAGGAGAACCATAGAATCGACATGGTTGTCACAATACAAAGACACCAAGACCGACGATTGGCGAACTCCAATCATTCAAGAGCTCAACATCTCACTCTCCCAAGGAAAGGTCAGTCTTAAAACCCTGCAGAACTTCTTCATGCTTCATGGTATGCTATATTATCGGAACCCAGATGGTTCCCTGTCAAGATGTCTTGGAGATGACAAAGCACAACTATAGTTGAGTCATGTTCGCAACGAAATTTGTGGACAATCCTTGGTGGTAACGCTTTACCGACGACTTCAAAGCACAGGCTATTGCGGCCGAGATGGAGACTCAATCCAGGACTACTTCAGAAGTCCTGCTCAAATTGCCAAGCACCGCCACATCAATTGGAAGTTTTTAACGTGAACCACACTAGGGACTGGAGAGAGCCATACATTAGTTATCTCCGTGATAGAACGACTCCTGCCAATCAAAAGGACGCTATCAAGATAAAACAAAAGGTCAAGCGGTTCGTATTGCACGAAGGGATCTTGTATCGCAAAGAGCTTCTGGGGTGCTCTACTACGATGCTCGGCGGGGAAGAAGTCCCAGTCATCTTTGAAGGAGACACACGAAGGAGAACATTAAGGAAAGAGGAAATTGTTTCTCCGTGTACACGAGAAATACTATTGCCGACCATGGAGGATGACGAGCCGCTTTGTTCAAAGCTACCACAAATGCCAAATTCATGGGAACCTTGTTCATGCGCCTTCCACTCCTCGCACTCGATAAGCGGTCCATGGACATTTTACAAATGGGACTGGATATTATCGGGAAAATCAACCCTCCGTCATCAAAGCAACACGAGTACATCATAAGCCGCGATGAATACTTCACCAAATGGGTAGAAGCCATTCCCCTGCGAGGAACTACGGGAGCAACGATTGCGGCTTTCATTAAAGAACATATCATTTGTCGTTTTGGTGTGCCTAAGCATATCATCAACGATAATGGCACTCCCTTCGCCAATAAACAGTACGAGAGTTACTTGAAGAGTATGGCATTAAACAGGTCTTCTCCACCATCTACTATCCTCAAGGGAGCGGGCAAGCTGAAAGTACCAACAAGACATTGATCCGGATCATCGGTCGAACAAGACACGATAATCCTAAGGAATGGCATGACCAAGTTACCAATGGCGCTATGGGCATACAGGACATCACCCGAAGCTCCATTGGAGTTTCCCATACTCACTTGTTTACGGAGCGGATGCAATTCTCTAGCAGGAGATCAAAATCCCATCGGCCCGGGATTGCGCGGCAGCGGGATCTCCGGAACGAGGTGAAGCCTCTAACTCCCGAGTAGCGGAGTTAGACACTGGATTTAGAAGAAACAAACGGAAGAACGCACTCGGGTGTACATGAATAGAATTTCGGGCGTACAACAAAGCTGTGAAATCACGTGTTTTCAAAGTGGGAGATTTGGTTTTGAAACGGCCAAACACATCCAACAAGACATGTCCGCACCAAAGTTCTCACCGAAATGGGAAGTTCCTTACACAGTCACCAAGGCTTACAACACTGGCTACTACAAAATTATTAAGGTGGACGGAGGCAAATTGGAAGCAGTCATCAATGGAAAGTGGCTCAAGGAATATCATGCCTGACCACTATCTGCTCTGTCAACAATACATGCATTTATCTTCATTACATATTTGAATCATCAATTATATTCAGAGATGCATCAATGAAAAAACCCGTTTCACCAATCAAAACCAATGCAATTTATTCTCGCAAAGGCGTTCAATAAACTTTGACATAAACAATAAAGGAATACTGACTGAATACGACTTATAAGAGGCCATCTAGAAGATTATAGTTCCTTGAGAGCATCATCTCCATTCTAGCTTGATATCTTTCTGTTCTTTTCTTTAAGTCTGTATGCCCCGCTCTACCTCCTTTGATTCTCGCATCCGAGCCTTCTCCTCTTCCAAGATAGCTTTCGCAGCATGAACAACATTCACGAGGATGCCCGCTCGATCGACCTTGATGATATCAAGACACTGCCGCAACCAGCCCACGTTGAACTCCATGGATTCTCAGATAGATACCATATTCTCCCATTTTTTGAGGCTTGATTCGGCAACGTTGCAGATAGAAATATTCTCCATCTCAGCAATCATGGGAAGAAGGCAGTTTACCGCGGTGACCAGAGCAGATGAACAGTGTCGGACCACATTCCTGGTGGCCATAATTTCTCCATAACTTTGTGTACAAAGGCACAAACTCCTTCCGCACTAAGAATCCACCGACATCTCAGTAGCTGGAGGATAAACATTTCATGCGAACATCGAATGAAAGACTTGCATTGGGGTATTCATAAGATGAGATACCCAGATCAGCATCTTCGAGGTCCACAGGGGTAGGCGTGTTTGATTTTGAAGGAAGGAGACTGTTTAAGTCGTCATCATCGATTACCGTCACACATGTTCCGGTAGGATATCTCTGCAAAAATGAGAGGATTATTCACCGATCATTATGAAGAACAAGCAATTGTTCGAGAAAATGAAAAAAGAGACGAACCGGTATGATCTTCTAGACTCGGAGAACACGAGCGGGGATTCATCATGAAGCTTAGACGTGGTCGTGCACGTTTAACGGAAGATCACGGACGGTATGAAGAAGATGATCCTTTGGTGTTCGACATGATAAGAAAACGAGTTTCTGAGAAAGCCCTATTGTAAAATCATAAAAGTGGTTTGGAAATCTCTACACCCGCATATATCTTTGAGGAAACCCTAAAATTCTGGCGCCGATATATGGGGATTCGACACCGACCAAGTCGGGATTTTTTTGAGCCTAATCAAGAATCGAAGAGTATCTGGATACATGGCGATTCAACCAGAAGTGTGTGAGCACCCACGCCGGAATCCCAATAAAAGAAGAATCTTATCCCCAACTCAAGCACCTAGGGGGAAGGAAGGTCCATCAAGGCCCATGGTCACGCGTGTGTGGAGGATTGCCCACGATTGGTCGAATCCCTCGGGTATACTTCCTTTATCTTGTCTTCTATGCTTGTATATGTCACCATCTCATGCCTACCCCACAATAGTGTAACCATTATGTGCTAGCAGGGGACTTAATGTTGATGGTGGATTTTCATTTAAGGTTAAAATTGTAAATTATGCGCTAATATCTTGTAAAAGATAAAGCCATTAATAAGTGTTGAATACTTCTTCACTTTACTAATTCACCTTAGAATGGAGCATGTGGCAACAATCCCATTGTGAATTAAATACGAAATTCATCCGAGGTTGGAGCATGTAGCAACAATCCCATATACCCTGTGAATTTATAGCATTATTAATTAATGAGTGAGCGACCTTGTATTTCTTGTACTCATTATCGGTGTGGCATGACGACCGAGTGTTGCTCTCGTGAGCAACACGAACCTCAAGCATTATAATGAAAGCATGTACGAAATACCCGTACAGGCCGCAACTCTCGGTGTGTTATACTAGCCCGATTGAGAACTCTCGGTGTGTTATACTAGCCCGATTGAGCATCCGTTTGTCCGTATCGGTCACGGATATGATCTCGATCATCCAACCTCACCAGCATGATTGGATGGCCCAAATCAATTCCATAACCCCCAAGCGGTATAAAATATTCACTAGAACCAACGCGGACCCCGCATGGTCGGCCTCCCCAAAAGATTGGCATAGCTTGCCAAAACGTCCAAACCAGAGCGTATGGATAGAAAACCCTAAATTAAGGTTTGCGGCATATTACATGTGTCGCAAAACAGCCTCAACCATCCATCTTCGCAGGTATAGATGGATGGTGTAGATGTAGATTCAAAGGGCCCAGAGCATGTCGAACAATCGGTCAGGACCAACCATGGTTGGTTATTCCAATTCGTGCGCCCGAACATAGCACGATTACACGGCCGCGAAAGCCAACATTAGGGTTTCGAGCATCACGAGCGTCCATCTTCTCCGGCACGAATGGAGGGTCCCATATTAGATTAAGCAGGTCGGTCATACCAAAGCATGACCACCATGGGCCCGTCTCTCCCCTCACTTTGATCGGCCAAGGCATATCATGCACGGCTATCCCAAAACGCGTGTCCAAACTAGCGTGGTCACACTTCCCAAGCGCAACCGATCTCGACCACTCAACTTCACCGGACGATTTGAGTGGCTTAGATCACGTTTTCATGGGACGATCGCAGTATAGGCGTGAACACCCGCCTACCACCTACACTCCAAACCCGATTGGCCAAGACCGACCAAGAATTGGTTGTCTTGGAGCGCGCTGAAGATGGCATGATGTGCGGCTCTTACGACACTAGTTTTCTGTCACAAATTGATCTCGACCACTCAACTTCACCGGACGAATTGAGTAGCCCAAATCATACTTTCGTGAGATAATGGGGTATATGCGCCTACACCGTCATGCCGTCTACATGCATGTACGATCGGCCTGGCCAAAATCATATCCCAAGCTTGGTTTCGACCAGGCTGAAGAGGGATGCTTGCGCACCTCCTCTAAAACCCTAATTTCATCAACGGTCGCAGATGAGTGTCTCAAAGATCATCTCGTCCGTCCAACTTCACCGTCTTGGTTATACAACCCTGGTTGGGGAGTTAATTGGTCGATAAGGCGTCTTGGTGATCACCACCCGTCACTTTACCACACCATGATGCGAACACGCATAAAATACTCACAATACTTCACAAGTATCGACCTCCCGAATAACTATAGTTATTCAATTTATCATTACATGATACTTTCGTGGGTTCACGATCCACACACTCGAGACATCAATCATGTCACAAACCGGGGATACATACTTGAGGTATTGGTCGCGGTTTACAGGCGTGCGGCGCGCAATGTGCCATCACAAGAACGTGTTAGGAAGTCATGGACGGTTAGTGATGATGGGAGAAGTGGGCAAGACCGGGTCGTGTGACACTAACACACGACTCCACTACTCCATCACTCCACTTTCTCCACTTCCCACGAGATACGAAGGTTAGGCTAAAAGACTTGTATAAATAGGTTCTCCTCCCTATTTTCCAAACACACGGGAGAAAGAAACAAGTCCGGACAACGAGAGGCAAGTGTTGATACAATCGTATTCAAACACCGGGCCCGATAGCTTGCATCCTGCAAGCCGGTTCATCTTTCTGATACAAGTCATTCATAGCTAAAACCTTCACATTCTCAACACCTTCTTCGCTTCCCTCCCTAAGATCAACCCCATCTCCTTCACTTTGTGACCGAAACAAATCTGGAACGACCATTTCTTGGTTTAGGCCGGACTTGCACAGATTGATCTCTCGAATCTACAAGCACTCACCGCGCAGTGCATTTGTTTAAGGTTTAGACTCATTTCTCATCCACACACCCCAAATTACCAAAACCGTGAGAAATAGTTTTCACCCATAAACGGTATAAAAACCTAAGCAATTGAACAACTCTTGAACTAGTTATTATGAGTCATTTGAACTAGTTATGAGAAAGATGAATACGGTTAATATGAAAGCACTCATATGGCTAACCATTGGTCAACCATTTGTGAACCAACCAATGTACACGTTTAGGTACGGTTACTCAAATCTAAATGAATACATTTCATTTGTATGTGATGATAGACGCATTTATGTGTCTATAGTAGTCTCAATTCTCTGTAATGTTAGTACTCGATTTTGCGCTTAATTTGGTATTTTATGTCTTTGTAGGTGTTTTTGGAGAAATAAACATGTATGGAGAAATTGACTCGAAAAGTGGTCCTAGAAGACGTACTACAGAAAACCCGGAAGTAGGTTAGAGACGCCCCAGAAAAATTATATTTACACCCAAGAGAATTGCTAAAGGCACTCAAGTTGATAAGGGGCACTCAAATGGATAAGGGGTAACCACCTGCTATCAGCACCCATCAGAGGATAAGGGGCATCCCTTCTTCTTTATTTCAAATCCCAGTTTTGGCGGGAAACTGAGTTATCATCTGCGAAGGTTGCTGTGAATCATTTGGGAGAGATTTAGTTCGGTTTTTGCTTGGATTAGAATTGTTAATATCTTGTTATGCTAAAACAGGATAAGTGTGTGCCCAAGAGTCGAATAAAAAGAGGATTCTATGGTTCTCTCGGTGAACAGAGTAAAGAGGAAGTTTCGGTATTTCTGTTGGTTAATGAAGGAAGGTACGCAAGCATTAAGGGAATATATGGTTCATAAACTTCTTACCCATCTATTTTTGGAAGTTCAGGAAGCTCGGATTGACGCGTGAAATAAAACAGGGAAAGATATGTTTCCTCTCGGCAAAACAGGGAAGGTGGAGAAAGTAAGTTTCGAGGAGATACGAAGGATTATATTGTCTGTTAGATTCTTTTCTGACTGAGGGGAGATTTCTTAACAACTCAGCAGCCGCGTAGAGGATAACAAAAAAGGAAAGAAGTCTCGGAACTTCCGGTGAAAGAAAGGGAGGATACGAAGATATTTTTGGGGTTTGTTCGACCGGTGGGGGTATAAAAGGTTGTTGGGGTCATAAACAAGGGTATCGTGGTACTGGGGGTCGATACAGAGGTTAGGTGGATCTCAGGTAGAAGAACCAGTAGTTGCAGAGACGAGTTCTACACCAGCAGAACGAGGAAGAAGAAGACAGGAACCGTCACCTTTTCTTTTGAGTTTGTAACACATTTCCAACAATTATTTCTGTTATAGCATATCTGCAGCAGTGGTTTCTGTAACAGTGGGTATTGTAACACCTATATCAGTAACAAAATCGTTGTGTTATACAATTTCTTCAATAGAAACACCTTTTGAGCCATGACTTATTATTTTGAGCGTGTTTTCACCATGAAGAGATAAACCCCTTAGCTGAGGTGACGGAGGAAGCTATTATTCCATGAAAAGTGGTATATTTCTATTTTAATTAATTTTTCAATTTCTTTTATGATTATTTGCATGAAACTAATATTGGAAACTGATTTTTATTGAATGATTGTGATTCGTTTTGATGGAGCATGCTTAGTTTAAGACTTTTGATGTTTCATGCTTAGTGTTTACAATTGTTACTTCGAAAATCTACTAGAGGCAATAAATTAGAATCGCTTCAAACGCAAAGAATTGCATGAATATTAATTAGATTGAATCACTTAATTGGTCAATGGTGGAATCCTGAGTCTCGGTGCTTTTTAAAATCTTGATAACAACTTTGATTGAGTTTTTTATTTTACTTTGAGTCTAAAACGAATCTTTACAAGTCTGAGTGAACGATACTTTTCTTACCACTTTCTACAACTTGTTATAAACCACATCAATTTTTGGCGCCACCGACGCGGACTTGTATTTAGGTTTTAGGTTTTAGAGTTATTTCTATTTTTATTTTTTATATTTTTTGTTCTATTTTACTCCTTAGGGATTTTTCGATTCTTTTCAGATTTGGAGCGAAGCTACAAGGAAGAAAAAGTGGTATAAAAGGAAAGCATATTTCAAAGAAGGAAAGAAAAGAGGAATTCAAAAGGAGTGGAGAAGAAGATTTTGTATATAGCTATTTTGTTTTATTTTTAGAAACTGTACAAATGGTTGTATTTTTGTAATTTTTCTTTTTATTTTTGGACATTTTTATTTTTGGACTTTTTTTTGGACTGGACATTATTTTTAAAACCCTAAGGAAGGTTTGAAATTAAATATAAATTGTTTGCAGGGAAGGACGATAGTTACGATACTGTCTCGGCCCCTCGGGTTCGTACACTGACATAGGAGTCGGTGGCCTGAGTCGACTTCAACGGTTCATCGCCCGTCTGGTACGGGAGGTAAGACCACTAGTACAGGATGAGACTTTTGCCACGCCAAATTGGCGTGTCCATAGGGGTTTTGACACGCCTATTTGATTTGGACTTGGCGTGGCTTCTGCTTGCGTAGTTTTAGGTAACACGTCGTGGTTTTAGGTAGCTTATAGCCACGCCAGAGCCATATAGGCGTTGCTATATAGTGTCCCAAAAACTTAAGTACTGGTACTCTATAGACACACGATTTATTATTTTGGCGTGGCTCTTTGGTTCCCTATAGACACCTAAGTGCTTGGCGTGGCTATTTGATTCACTATAGACACACAAATTGCTTTTTGGCGTGGCTATTTGGTTCACTTTAGACACGTCAATTGTTTTTTGGCGTGGCTATTTGATTCACTATAGACACCCAAATTTCTTTTTGGCGTGGCTATTTGGTTCACTATAGACACACAAATTGCTTTATGGCGTGGCTCTTTGGTTTCCTATAGACACGCTAATTGCTTCTGGCGTGGCTATTTGATTTACTATAGACACACAAATTGCTTTTTGGCGTGGCTATTTGGTTCACTTTAGACACGCCAATTGTTTTTTGGCGTGGCTATTTGATTCACTATAGACACCCAAATTTCTTTTTGGCGTGGCTATTTGGTTCACTATAGACACACAAATTGCTTTATGGTGTGGCTCTTTGGTTCCCTATAGACACGCTAAGTGCTTTTAGGTGTAGCCATTGGTTATCCGATAGACACGCCATATAGGTTTAACGTGGTTATATGTTATGTTTTAGCCACGCCAATTTCACTTGCCTTCATCCACGTGGTGTATTAGGAGCCGTTGAATACCATCCACATGTAACGTTGTGAGCCGTTCATTGAATATCCTATAGACACGCCCCATAGAGTGTGGCTAAATGTGATATTTAGCCACGCCCATTTCCAATTACCTTGATCCACGTGGACGTATTAGGAATCGTTGGATCTAATTTAAGATGATGCAATATTGACCGTTCAGATGTAACGTTCACCATCCACATGTAACATTGGGAGCCGTTCATTGGAGAACCTATAGACACGCCATATAGCGTGGCTTTATGTGATATTTAGCCATGCCAATTTATATTTGTTTAGTGTGTCTTTATGTTATGTTTATCCACGCCAATTAACCTCGAAGCATGTGTATTACGCGTGTGACGCCTCTAAGCCGTTTAGATATGACGCATCTAAACCATCCACCTGGCACTATCCAAATTTTCTTATACTTTATATAAATTGTGGTTAAATCTGAAATTCATATTATTCTTAATAACACAGTAAAAAAATGTTGAGCTTTGGTCTAACAGTTTGCAAAATAAAACATTAAAGAGCATTTATCCAAAAATCATCAGTTTTTCTTCAACTTTTTTGATGGTGGTGTCTCTTCAAGCAATTGATCGGGTTTGTGACATTCTCGACGCGGCAAACCTTGTCATCCTCTGTTTCCCATCCGGAAGTTGGTATGCACGATCTACACTTTGTATATAAAACTTTCTGCACCTTTTAATCTTCTTTGGAAGCTTGTCGAGGCTGCATGACTCCCGAATGTGGATTGACTGCTAGGTGCTCCTCATTCGATTTATCTTCCGCAAGGTTGCTTGTTGTTTTAGTCCTTTGTCAATTTCTTCTCGGAATCTAAAGCTGGTTACGGTTGCTTATGAGGTTTTCCATCTTTGTGGAGTTTCTGCAGCAAGAGATTAAATGTATTATATATATATATATATTCTAAATCCAAGGCGAATCGTCCATCATGTGAATTCTCAACAAGACAAAAGTCATTTTTCCAACAATATAATAAAGCCAACTTCACTTGAAGGCCGTGGCATTTTTCACATACCGACGCCCATAATAAAATCCGTAACCAAATATCAATTTTCAAATTTACTTTGGCATTCATGTTCCATTTAGGTGTTAATATATTTCTATCTCGTACTTATTCTTTAATCAAACCGAATACACGATTTATGTAAAACTATTTATATACTTGATTAACAAAGCAAAAGAGCTAAGAAACTAACCTTGTCATCGAGAGATGGAAGGTTATCTTTCGGACATACCACAAAACCATCTTTAGCTTCCCTAATAACCTAAACTCACCACTTGGTTCGGTTAACACGAACGATGGAACTATAACCTCCCGAATATTGACAACATAACGGTTTTTAGGAAGATCTTGTCCATGTATTTTACGGTTAGGCAGCGTAGGTAAAATACTCCCTCTAGCAACTACGTTTCCCCTAGATCCATTCCAAAAGTCGTATTTTGCTTTCTGTGGAGATACGGCATATGAACATCATATAAAAAGAAGATGCTAGAATTAGCAATATAGATTTACGAAGAAAAAAAAATCAAAAAAAACATACTCCATTAGATGTCTTAGCCAGAGGTTCTGCCGTAGATGTGCACGACTTCTCTAGAGATATTGAAGGATTTGGTTGGGAATTCTTTGGTAGAGTTCTCGCATAATATTAGGAGGCGCTTCTTAGATCCATCAAAAGGGTTGCTACGTGAAGGAGACTTCCTCGAGAGAAGTAGTTGGTTGTGAATTCTTTGGTAGGGTTCTCGCATAAGATTAGTTATTAGTTACTTTTGAAAGTTACACATGTTTTTATTTTTCTAGGTTCTCTAATTTACACTTGGATGGGTGATTCATATAATTGATAGACTGGTTTATGTATATTCGACTTACAAATCAAACAAGCCAAGCAACTAACCTTCTTAGCAGGCTCGGTAAAGCCAACACCAAACTTTGGCCAAGGAATCGCTTTTCCAAGAGTTTGCCCTAATGTTTCCATACCAGAAAATCGTACGGGTAGACAGAAATTCAGTTTTATTAGTTCATCAATCAGGATTTTGTGGCAATCAACCTCCAACCCATCCTTTCCATGTAATTGTTGTTTTCATGTTAAAAGAAAAGCTCTACCTCTAGCAAGGATGTTTGCCTTAGAAAGCTCATCAAAAAGGTTACACCTTCTACCCCGCGGAAATATATGGCATATGAACATCTTCAAGCGAAAACCTCAAAACAAATTGAGATTTAAAATGCATGTAAAAATAAAACAGTCTGGGAGAAAGCTGCTTTAGTTGTCGCGATCTCGATTGGCTCGAATAGGTGGATCTTTTGGACGTCATATCCAGTATGTTTCCCGAATTTTGTTGACTTACTGCAAAGAAGTGAGTAATATTCCATATTTGGGTGACAAATATGCCAAATTCCACCGTGAATGCGAAGACACGAGATGAATAGGTAAAAAATATACAAGGTTCTCATAAATACACCCTAGCATCCGTGATTCATATAGTAATTGATGGCATATTTCAGACTCATATGGTCTTAAGATCATGTAACTGGTTTAAAACACATACCTTCGGAACTTTTTCAGATATTGCGATACGAGATTAGCTTAGTTGAGTAGATCCGGTGATTTCATGACCTCAGAATGTTTTGGTTGACTTACCGCATCGAGAAAATTGAAATGAAAGTTGTACCTTCTTTTGCGGTGAAATAATTTAAGCAAAATGCTGGCTTGAATCACAATCAAATAGCTAACCACATAGCTCGTTCTATAAGGTTCTCTAAAATATACACTAACATCCGTGATTCATATAGTGATAACATATTCGTCTCTTATATCAAACAAGATATATATATAAAACTGGTTTGTGTAAAAACATATCCAATGACTTAATAAAGCAAACAAGCATAGAAACCAACCTTTTGATCCAAGATGGTTTGATTTGATGGCCAACTAATTTCAGCATCACCAACATCTTTTAAAGTGTTTATCCCATAAGATGTGCCAAAGGGTAATTTGATGGTTTCATTTAGTACTTCACTAACCATGACGCTATAGCATGTAACCTCACCGTCATTCGACTTCATTTATAAGATACCTTCTTTGAAGAGTAAGCTCTACCAATGGCAACAATGTTGTCCTTTTCTCCAAACCAAAGTTTGCATCCTATGCCTGCGAAACACAAGGCGCATGAGAGATAGTAAATGGAAGATTGGAAATTTAAACGTGTTGGAAAACCATACATCAATGGTAACTTTTTGGATGGCACATTCGAGATTCCCGGTGGATGGAGGAGACGAAGACTTCTTTTTGATACTAAAGGCGGGCGTGGATTCGGTAGAAAGCGGTCGGCGTTTTAGTACAAGGAGAGTCCCGCTTTGCAGCCCTTTGGTGCTTTCGGATGACTTCGCGGACCGGATTTCCCATGTTTTTTGGATGTTTCTTAGCGATTACGGACCTACGTTATTCTTAGATCGATTGGAGGCGTTGCTAGGTCCGCATCCTGTGATTTGTAGTTGAACAAATTATTTGAAAAAATCGAGATCTTTGTCTGCCATTTTTTAAAAAAAATTACACAATCTAATCAAAACTCAGTTCACTTACCTCTCCTCCGGACTTGCCGATCTTGTTTCCCACAATTTTCGCAATGTCGACTCCTTGAGATAACAAGTTATATGTTAATCTCGATACGCATTTTTAGTAGACTCTAATTCTTTCTCCTTAGCTTTGACTTTTCATGCAGTTCATCGTTCTCTTTCGAGTGTCTTGGTTTTCTAACATTTGGAAAGTAAAGGGTTTCCATCACTCCAAAGCCAGCCCCCTTGACATGTCCACCCTTATCCGGGCCGATCGCAACTGTTAGGGCATCCTCGTTATGACCAACCGTTAGAGTTCCCTCTCGAATCATCTTCCGCTTCTCTTCATGTTCAAATAATGTGTTAAATTTGATTTAAACCTTGCGCAATTACTTTGCACTTACTTTGGTTAAAAACATGAGGAATGTAAAGTTTATGTTTTCTCACAACTTGGATGTCTTCCCCGACAAACTCGTCGGAACAATTCCGTCTTTGTTTTCGCGTGCTCTTGCCCACATGAAGCACGGTCTTCAAGATCTTCTTCGGCAACTTTTCCTCTTTGGACCTAGTAGTTACCAGAAACAAGTAAGGATTTACATCAACACGGATATTAGCTTGTGTTAAACGAGAAAACCTATTCAGAGCATCTAATGTGACAAAATTACGATTGGTGTAAGAGGACACATCCCTATACCGTTGTAAGTTTATGCATATATGAGACACGCAACCACGACATACAAAATAGATATGGCGGTTTCACTTGCGAGTGTATAATAAATAAGACAACGAGACTTACTAATTTTAGTTTTAATCCGAGTATCCTCCTCGTCCCGTCCGATGTGGGAACTTGGATTGTGATATTACCTCTTTTCCCCTCTCCGAATTTTTCTTGCAGAGGAAATAAAAATAATTTCATTAGTATGCTGGGATAGACAATAAGAACGAAACACAAATTAGAAAAAGCAATGTGTATTCCATACCTTAAATATAGGCGATTTAGTACATGATTAAGGTAATTGTCCCAGTTTTCTTGGTCCATTACCGTTTCGTACTTTTTAGGGAAAGTTCTTAGTTTGTGCGGCATTTCCAGGAAGGGTTTTACATGATTTTTGTACAATTTCCTTCTAAAGTCCCATGGTGAGCAGTAGACGCTTCATGACCACTCGCCCGGCTCATGGGAACCTCATAATGAAGCCGCAATAACATCTAATTTATGTTAATCACGGACTCATGATTAGACAACAAAAGCAGCGAATTGGTAGCATATGCATACCAGAATTTTCTCCCACATATTTTCTTTTGTTGTTGAAGGGACTTCCTTCCAACATAAATGTTTTATGCCAACCATATCACGGACCAAATAGCCTAGGTAACTACCGAATTCAATTCTATGGCTACCAATAGGTAGGAACATTTTGTCAAATTCAATATCCCTTCTTTTGGAATTTTTATCCGAGAAGTATCTATGCGGCTTCAACATTCTTGTCATTCCCTCTCTTTTATGATCACTTATGTAGAGTCTTCTTGTTGTGGTGCTTTTCCTCGGAGCATTTTCCAATTCTTTTTCTTCTAACACCTCCAAATCATCATTTTGAGAATCTTCGACTCACGGAAATAACCGAGGCAACATATGAAACCATGTGATGTTTAAGTAGAAACAAGTAAGTACAAGGTTTCGCACATTACTGTTAAGTCTTCAAATCTAGCGAGGTGTGGAGCATATGTTCACCATCATCGTCATCGATTGTACAATGTCATCATGAATCTCATCTAAATCCATCGTTTCTTCATCAGAATCCACCTCATAATCTGATTCCCTCCATTGGTCGTAATCATCATCTTCTCCCATTACAAAAGCTGTGTAGGTACGTGCATCTTAGTTAGTAATTTGAGCTTATTTTGGAAAATATTAGCTAAACCTAACAGGATAGGCAACATGTGTTACACCTATTTTCTATTATATGAAAAGAAAACAAACATGAACTCATTGATGCATGTAACTTGAGGCTAAAACATCACTGCAACACACAAAATCTCCTCATGATTATTATGTTATCCACAAAGCGAAAGGTACTGGTTAAACGGTCTTATATAACTTTTTGTTACAAAATCCTAGAGCACTAAAGCACCAGATAGTGATTATCCAATTTTAGCTTGAAGATATAGTCAAATTGGCCAACTAAACAACATGGTATTATTAAAAGTGGCAATTTAAATGCGAGCGTTACAAGGCTAGCCAAGTAACAAAGACTCAAATGATTAAATCTTGAGAAGCCTTGTATATAAATATGATTGACACAACATCGTCGATCAAAGTAGAGTTATTAAATCTCAATCAAAATCCAACCCAAACAATAACAAAAACCCTAGAAAATAATTAGCATCGTTAATTTTTTTTTTTGTTTTTTTTTTTTTGTAAAACCTAACTAACTAGTAAAGCCTAACTAAGTAACATGAAAGAAATATCCTTACCTAAATCTTATAATAGTTCATGCATGTAACTTAAGCCTAAAATATTATTGTTGTAACAAAATGAAATCACATCTCATCGTACAACCCGTGATTGTCATTAACAAGTTCTTTGATACTGTTAGAATAAAAACCACGATCATGTTTTAACTAGTAAACCTATAAGATCTAACATCTCGATTCCATGAGATCAAACAAAAAATCTAACATAAATTTAATATTCATTCGATAATGGGTTGTAGAAATAATACCAACAACAAAGATCGAGTTTAAAGAGGTAGATTCCTTGTAAAGATTAGAGATAGTAATAGAATAAAACCCTACTCATGCTTTAACTAGTAAACCTATAAGAAGTGATAGAATAAAAACCCTAATTATGCTTTAACTACTAAACCTATAAGATCTAACATCCGATTCCATGAGATCGAACAAAAAATCTAACATCAATTTAATATTCATTCGATAATGGGTTGTAGAAATAATACCAACAACAAAGATCGAGTCTGAAGAGGTAGGTTCCTTGTAAAGATTAGAGATAGTAGTAGAATTATGATTTCATAGAGAGAATGAATCGAGTAATAAAACGAAAAAGTAGATCGAACTCATCTTTCTTTTTCTTTTTGGAATTTAACCAAACTATCGGCGGGAATTGATTTTCCTTTTGAAATCATCCCGCTTGAAAATCCATTTTCATCACCCGCCAAACAAAAGATTTTTGGTGTTTTTCTTTTTATTTCTAAATTTTTGAGGTGTAACCAATATGGTTAGTTTCCTTATTTTATGAGAGAATATATCGTAGACAGTTATGATAAAATTGTTTCCCAAAATTTTGAAATTTTGTTTCCGATCTCTAACCAACTCGAGAAGAGGCTATAGAAAAAAATTACTTTCCTATTTGAATAATATTTACCTTAATAATTTTAATCGGGTTATCTCTGTATTATTCTTGGTTTAGGGAGGAAACGTATGAATTATTGGTGGCACCTATGTAGGAAACACATACTGATAAGCTAATAAAGATAAATAAACAAAACCCATCCATTTTCATGTTCATCATTTCAGGAAAAACATAAAAGTTCAACGTGAATCATTCATCACATAAATGTCAACCTATCTATCGGCGTAAAAAGCCTCCATCTAGTGCAGTACTTAAAAAATAAATAAAACCACCATTGAAAACAAAATGGTCATCAAAACCTCGGTACTTTGTCGATTAGTCCTGGTTCCTCATTCTCATCCAACTCCACGCAAAGATCATTATCATTAACATCGTCAGTATAGCGACTTTCTTTACTTTCAATAGCACTTTACTTGTTCAAACTCGTATTTTTGTTAAAAGTATTTGCAAGGAGATAATAAGATCAGACCTAAAGTGATAAATTGATTCTTATTGTTTACATGGGGGAAAACTGTATTTTTCTACATTTCCTCAGTTCTTTGGCTAATTATATTTATTTTTCCAAAAGAATGCACACCTCATAAATAAATAAATTTGCAAGAATATATTGCATTCTGTAAAGTCTATGAACTTGTAGTTGCAGGATTTCCTACAACACACCCCTTATAATATTTTCTAGATCTAAATCTATTTCATAATCAAAATAAAGGTTAAAGTGCTAAAATTATAAAATGGACACAAGGATTTTTACATGGTTCGATCAATGTGATCTACATCCATGGTTCTTCACTATGATTGTTGAGGTTACATTGATATTACATTTAGAATCTCCATTAATGAGTATTTGGAGCTTTCTAGATCTAGTTTTTGGGGAAGAAGATGATAAAGAAAATAAACACTCTCTCTTTCCTGATTGTGTATCCACTCTCTCTTACAAAATTGTGTCTCCACTCTAAAAAGATCCCCCATTTCTCTCTCCTACCTTTCTCTTTACATAGGTGTTTACATAGTGGATGACAGCTCACATACAGCTCATATTCTCTCAGGCTCTGCTACATTCTCTCAAGCTCTCCTTATAATCTCGCGGGCTCTCTCTCTCTCTCTATAATTTATGTAAGCTCTGCTACATTCTCTCAAGCTAAGAAAATAATTAAATCTCGCACACTAATAAAATGTGTTGTGCGATATTTGGATCCTACATCTTGCCTCTTTTTCCTTGAATATTGCTTGAAGAGCGATCTTTAAGGAAAAATTTGTTGTTGTAGTAATCTTTGATCTTTGTTGATGAAGGAACGAGCGAAAGAATCTTTGGACTTGAAAAGTACGTACTTGCCTCTATTCTTTTGAAGTCTAGAAGCTTTGAGAAGTAATTAGAAGTATCATCCCGAAGTATACGAAGTATGAAGTATCCTTGAAGAAGTATAAGAAATACTTAATCTTTGAAATATATAAGAAGTATGAAGTATCCTTTGAGAAGTATAAGAAGTATCCGTCCTTGATTGTGAGTAATAAGTATTGCCTCTATTCATGCGAAATTATTACTTTATTTTTGGTGAGAATTCTTGTCCATTTTGGAAATGATTCTTGCCGAGAAGATAAAGAACATAAAATGTTTTCTTGGTAATCCATAGTTGCCTTTGTTCTTTATCTATGAAGGTAGAATCCTTGAGAAAATGTTGAATGGGAGAATCGTTTCTTTATTCTTATCTTGCCTCTGTCTCATGCTTTGTGCTCATGCGATAGTATAATCTCTTCAAGTTGCTTATAATTTTGCGAAATAATTGTGTGAAATAACCACATTTTGCAAAATAATCACATTCTGCGAAATTATGAATACCTCTGCGAAATTATGAATACCTCTGCGAAATTCTGAATAATACCCTGAGAGATTCTGAATAGTACTGTTGAGAGATTCTGAATAATACTTCTTTGTTATTTTCGCTGTCTCAAACTCATTTCCATGTATATGTTCGCAAACTTATTTGTTTACATATAATCATTTTCGCAAGCTTATTTGCTTACTCACTTTCTTATGTGGTCTTATTTTGCCTTCCTAGTTAAAGGTCTTACTGTGCCACCTCTTGTCATTGCGACAAAATCGCAGGACGTCTTTACACTTTCATGTAAAGACCCATTGATCTTGCCTTATCATTTATTTAGTATTGTTGCCTCTGCAAGATGTTTTTGTTGCGACAATATGACAGGCCTAGAAATTCTTGCGAATATGAAGCCCCATGACATTGCCGTCTTGCGACGAAATCGCAGGACGTCTTTACACTTTCATGTAAAGACCCATTGATCTCGTCTTACCCTCGCGTTTTGTATTATTGCCTCTTCAGGATCATCGCACAAATACGACAAGCCTAAATTTTCTTGCGAAAATAAAGCCTCATGACATTTGCGTCTTAAGACACTTATCAGCTCCCTAATGGAGGGTGTCGCCCTTATCATCTCCTGGTTGCCCCTTGAGGAGGCGTACATCGGCCATACAAGACTAGCTCCTCCCATCCGGTCTTAACAACAAACGAGTGGTTTTCGCAGACCTCTTATCCCTTTTACCTATAGGGCTTATGGTTACGAGACTACACCTAAGTGGAGTTTTCTTCGGGCCGAGTGCAACATATGCCAAGACTTGCCAAGAATGGCGAGACACTTCAAATTCCCAGGAGTCTTGGCTCAACCGTGTACCTCGGCGCCTTGATCATACGCCGACTCCTTAGAAGAGACCCTCGGTCGTCCAACCAGGGTATAACCTTATATATATAGTTGGCAATCCAAGGTATCTCTCCTGGATGGGCTTTATTGACCCCAAATCTCCATGACCCAGTTCCAGGTGGGTGTAACCTTTCCCGAGCCATGTAAAGAGATACCCCCTTATATGTCGCACTTTAGGTCTTACATTTGCCTCTTGCGAAATTTTATCCATGAACTAGGTGTATGCCATAAAGGTTCGTCCCATTCTATTTGTTTCTCTGCGAAATTTTATTCGCGTTTCTTTATTCTTTCATTCATTCTTTCATTTCTGTCAATTCTTTCAATCATTCTTTGCGAAATAATCATTCTTTTCTTCATTATTTGCGAGATAATCATTATTGTCTTCATTCTTTGCGAGATAACCATCAAGTCTCTTCTTTGCAAAAAAAGATGGGAAAAATTCGCGAGAAGTGGGATTTGAACTTGCGTCCTCAGACTCATTATTCTTGCCTCAAACCAACTTTGCTGGCTCTTGTTTTGTGAGACAACGGGACCGCACCTCCATTTATCCTGATCTTCATATATCAAAAATATACAAAAACTTTGTGTGTATGTGAAATCGAATGCATAACCTCCGGCTCATATTCTCAGAACCTTGACCCATACATTGCTACTGTGTTGGTGTAGTAAACTTGCGAAAATATAAATACTATTTAAGAGATGTGCATCACTTGGTTCTGCCTTTTATGTTCTCACGTAACAAGTTCAAAGAAAACTATGAACTCTGGATCTGTTTATGCTGTTTCATGAAATTCTCAAGATATCATCTTTGCCATTAATAGTACCTGCAAAAAAGGTCAACCTCAATTGGAGTTTAAGATATAATCTTTTCAGGAAATTCAAGCTTTCCTTCGCCGGTATATCTTTTCCCCTGCGAAGTTGTTCGCTTGATTTGCGATCTTTGCCTAAAGTTTCTTGTGAGAATTAGTTGTTGAGAGATTGTTGCTTCGCTTTGATGCTTTGTGTTTAATCTTCACGTTGTAGCTTTGGTTCTACTTTTCGTCCCTTTTCTTTTCTGCCGTGCATGATGACCTAGCTTCTCCTTCCTTTCTCTTAGCGAGAACTATTAATTTTGAGAGATTGAATTGTTTGAACTGCGAGAATGTAGGTGGTGATTGACTCGAACTTAGTTGTTGCTGGATTGATTGCCCAAATAGAAGATTTTCGTGTCTTTGCCTTTTGCTTTCTCCTTGAAGTTCTGAGATGTTTTTAATCGCCTTATAATTTATCTTACGGACTCGTGCTTGGTAAGATATTCGATCCTACAGTTTGCAGAAGTACACAGTTTTGTTTATTCGCTGCTAACACATTGTGCTGGGAAAGAGCCATTGTTTAGCATAAATGAGAGTTGATGATGAGAGTTGTGGGAATTAATTATCGAGTAGAAACTTGCTGCTATCCCCATCTTCTACAACGTGCATGTTGAGCTATTAATGCAAAAGTTTGTTGTTTAATTCTTCGCAAGAGTCCGGGGGTTATGCTTCATTTGCTTCGCTAATCGTGTCTTCATGCATCATCCTACAAGTTTATCTTCATGCGGTTTGTTTATTTTCTTGGTCCATGCCTGTTGTTATTAATTTTTCTCTTAGCGATTCGCAAAAAGCATCTTTCACGTAACAATTCACACTAGTGCTGTAAACATGAACATTTCTTTCATTCGTAGATAGTGGTTCTTTCCGTTTTTCAGGTGAAGTAAACTTCACAGACACCCAATCTTCCATAGTCCCTTGAATTCTATCACATCTATGAATACTCTTCTTTTGCCATCTGCTTTCTTTCTTTTCCTTCGATCACTTTAGTCCTTAGATGTACCCATGCTGTGTAGCTTTGTTCCTTCCTTTCACATCTGCGTCTTTCTTCATCCTTTGGTTATCGGTAATTTCTATTAGAAAATCCCTCTCTGCCTAGATGAAATCTTCATGGTTTGACTTGCTACATAATCTTGGATGAGTAGTTTTTTGTTTGACGGGTTACTCTCGGTTCTTTGGCAACCTTGTTCGTCTCGGTATGGTTTCATTCTCCTCGCTTGCTTCTGGTCGGTCTCCTTTTGATCCATTCCTTTGCTCTCGCAAGTTCTATATTCCTTTGTTGATCTCCCAATGAACATATCCTTTCCCTCTCTATTCTGAAGCTTACATAAATAATTCATTATAATTTCACAAATCATCTTTGTGGCATTTTAGTATGTAATTATTGTCTTCCTACATTACATAATGTCCCGAATTTAATTGTAATGTAAACTTGCATCTCATGCTTCTTTTGTCAGCTTCGTATTTCTCAAGGATTGCTCATTGGTTTGAGTTAATACGTTGTTAGTCAACTTTTCTCATTGTTACTTCTTCAGTTTATCCATACGTGCACCTTCCTTTGTGCTATAAATTTTGTTCTTCTCTTCGCTAAGGCTGGATTTTCTCCCTTCTTTTGAAGCTGCTTTCTTCCATTAATATTTTTTTTTGTTGACATGATGATGCTCTTGTCCATCCCTCTGTGCGTCTTTCTTTTAATTATTTTCTGACCATTCTTTCGCAAGTTATCAAACAACTAAATGGACAGAGATGACCTCATAGCTGGTGATAATTTGATCGCTTGGTACTCTAAGCTTTCTTAACGAATAATAAAATAATTGTTCTTTCCTGCACATTAATAAAATAATTAGAGAGATAAGAGTGGAATTTGTCCTTCTGATGCTAAATGTCGATGAAGACTCTGTTGATTTCATGGGAGAGGTAATCTTCCAATCTACTCCCGTTTGCCTTCTTTTAACTATTGGTGCTATTCGTTTATGCGAAAGTATGAGGAAATCACTAGAACTCCCATATTTTCCCTTGTATGTCACGGATCTCATTGAATTCATCACCAACAATTGCTAATTTCTTTGAATCTTCCTCAATCCAGCAAGTAGGTAGTGTTTCTAGCGCCAAAATGTAGTTGCAGGATTTCCTACAACACACCCCTTATAATATTTTCTAGATCTAAATCTATTTCATAATCAAAATAAAGGTTAAAGTGCTAAAATTATAAAATGGACACAAGGATTTTTTACATGGTTCGATCAATGTGATCTACATCCATGGTTCTTCACTATGATTGTTGAGGTTACATTGATATTACATTTAGAATCTCCATTAATGAGTATTTGGAGCTTTCTAGATCTAGTTTTTGGGGAAGAAGATGATAAAGAAAATAAACTCTCTCTCTCTCCTGATTGTGTATCCACTCTCTCTTACAAAATTGTGTCTCCACTCTAAAAAGATCCCCCCTTTCTCTCTCATGCGTTTCTCTTTATATAGGTGTTTACATAGTGGATGACAGCTCACATACAACTCATATTCTCTCAGGCTCTGCTACATTCTCTCAAGCTCTCTTTATAATCTCGCAGGCTCTCTCTCTCTCTCTCTATAATTTCGCAAGCTCTGCTACATTCTCTCAAGCTAAGAAAATAATTAAATCTCGCACACTAATAAAATGTGTTGTGCGATATTTGGATCCTACAAAACTTGTAAATAATTATTTGATTTATTTCATGATTCCAATACCTAAATAATAAAATAATTAAATTAAAGCAAAGCTATGGAGGGAAACTCTTTCCCAGTTCAACTAAAAAATAAAACTGAGAAGGGAAAATAGGGTTTCCAATTTCAAAAAGTTTGATGGATACCTCTACAAGAAGAAAAAGAAGAAGGAGAGTAGGCTAAGCTATTTATCTCAAGCTCGGGAAGAAGAAGAAGAAGTATCTGTCTCAATTTCATCTTCATTTTGGTTGTATTTCATAGCTTAATGGTTAGTAAAATCTTGTGTTTTCCCATTTTCTTCCATTTTTTTTTTTGAGGTATAATTTGATTGCATGATCTATGTTAATTTGATGTAAATTTTGGATGGGTTTGAGAGTTAGATCAGCTGAGAAGAGTTGGGAAATTAGGGTTTGGCATGCGTAATGTTCATGATCTTGAGTTTAAGTCTGGATTTTGTGTACTTTTGGTTTACTTTTCCTAGATTTGGTTTACTCTGTTGAATAATTATTGTTGTCCTTGTTGGGATGATCAGACTTTCGAGTTTGTTGACTAATCTCTTGTGTATGAAATGTTGGGGGTAAGGGGTATACAATTTTTCTTGAATAATTATGTACTAATTGGAAGTATTTGGTGGATTTTCTTTGATGAGGATATAATCATCAACAGGGGTTTCAGTGATTTTTTTTGTGTCATTGTGAAATGCAGTAATACAAAATTTCGGTGTTGATATAAGTTATGGTATCTTCTTTCCCTTTTGAGTACTTAAATTGTAGTTGAAAGCATCCAATTCAGTTCTTAGGTAACAGTTGCTAATGGAGTGGTCGAGATAATCGTGATCGACCACATTATTGAAATTGAAAGGAGGTCTGGTACTTCTTCTCTTGGTCAGGCCGCCATCATGATGAAGAGGGAGATTCTTCTAGCGGGGCTTTGTCCATTCTTGATCTTCTTTACCTTATTCGAATGGTGTAAACTCTAGAAACTCGTTGTCCGCAAGGAGAAGTGAAGGGAGTGTCCCCGTCGCGCAGGCACCCGTTCAAATCTGGAATATGGATTTTGATTGAAGTAGTTTTTGCTTTGAGTCGATTCGGCCTCGCCATTGTTTTATGGTTCTCGATACATGAGAACCATCAAGTGTTTGCATGGGCTATTATATATGCATACGGATGTCTTGCTACCCTTCCTTTTACGTATCGGCGTTTTATGCATCGCAACGAGTACTGCAAGGTAATTCTATTGTTGTTCTTGTAAAGCGAGATCATGGCCTTCTATACTAACCAGTTTCTGTTTATTGGAAATATATTAAGTTCTAAGTTATTGAATAATCTTGACTAACTGGTATATTGGTTCATTTGATTCATTTTTCTTGTAACAATTGCGATGTACTTGTATGTTCGGTGATTTTACTAATCTTTGTTGCGCTAGCTGGTACATGGACTTTCCAATCCGTCAAGTTTCATAGTAGCATGTAAATAGCTTCGATTATTTAACAATAAGGGTAGTGTTAAAGAATTTGAATTTAGGGATAGAAGTAAAGCGTAGGAAAACATGCATGATCGTATCACTCTCAAGATGGCTAAGTTCAACTTACCCATGTAGTTTACGGAAGTGTCAATATTGGTGCGAGAAAACCAACAAGTGGACTCGAAGTAGCCACTGTGGATTGTTTTGACAATACAAAGTAGTGTTAAGGATGAATTCTTGATTTAAATAGTTTCGTAGCAAACCATGCATGATCGATATCGATCTTATGATGGCCAAGTTATGTAGTTTGTGAAAGTTTCAATATCAGTGCGGCAAGCAACTAGCGGAGACTATAGAATGCCCAAGACCCTTGATTCTAGTGTTCCTTTTCTGTTCTTTAAGAAATCACACATATGATATCGTTTAATTTTTAGTTAATTCCTATAGGATTTTAGTGTCATCTCATTGCACAATCCTTCGGTAGCTAGCTTTATCTTTTTATTTTGTAGTTGTTGATATGTTTTAGAAAGTTACGTGATTTAATAAATGTGGCTTATTCGATAATCGGGACCATACACAGATACTGGATCGATCTGCTTCTTTGGGTTACGGCTTAGTGTTGGCTGCATTTCGGCTAGTTATATTTGGAAAGCACTATCCTTGGTGGCGCTTGACTTGTACATATGATGGCGAGATCTTACTTACATTAATCAATAAATTTAAAAGTTGAATAAAATGAGGCCTTTATGTGATAAGTGTTAAAATAATCTTGTTTTCCCAAGGTTTTCCTTCTTTGTTTCTTATGATTTCTTGTATTGTCCCTTGGATATTCTCAATATCTTTGTTGGTGCTTGCCTTGTGTAATGTCTATTCGGCTTCCCATGAAGATTTGAATCATACTAGAGGAGCTGCCACAGATACCACCAATGTTCATGACACCAATGTTCAAGGATTAGGGGAGGGTGGTAGGACATTAGCGGTGGAACCAAAAAAGCACGTATCATCTCATGGGAAGATGCAACGGTAAGTTACATTCGAATATCTTGATGTATAATTTTAAGGTCACTGAGTTCAGATTTCACTCGACTACCCAATTAATTATCTATTTACCTGTCACGTCTGGTCTGCACTTGTCCAAAATGGCCATATCTAGGACACGATCCACATGTATTTCCAAATAAAAGTGGTTTCTGTGTAATACTGATGTTGCGAGTTGGAACAAGCCCGAGATAAATAGAATATAATTTGGATCTGTAAAACTGTTTGCTATGACCATCTTAACAGGATGACTGAGCCCTTGTTGACGATAGCAAACTTCTTTATCTTTTGTTCTTCCCTTTCATTCCTAAATCATAACTGACCTCTTCCTGTACTTTCTCCATTACTTCTGGATTCTTAATAAGTTATGTCATCGCCCAGTTGTGATTCGCAGATGTGTGTACCACCAAGAAATACTAAGTATATCTCGTATTAGAAGCTCTCACAATTTAGTTGTCATACACATCTTACAGTATTTTAGGTGGGGATTACAATTTACAAGTGTTTCTAAAGCTTAGGTGACTTTTTCCTAATGGTAATCCTTTCAATATTGAATATCATTAGGAAAACGTCACCTCAGCTTTAGAAACTTGTAAGTTGTAATCCCCGTAAAAATTAAGAAACAAGTACAGGAATAGTTCACTGCGTGTTTTTTGGTCAAGAAAATGGAAAGTGTTTGATATCTGACTTTGATTTTGCTGTCATAACAAAAGTCTTTTCCTTGCCAGTTTCAACAAAGGTGAGCTTACAAAGTAGTAGTTATTGATGTTGATACGATACCAGCAAGGGTCAAGAAACTTCATATGCGTGAGAAACTTCTCTCCTCTCTTTAACATTTCTACATTTCATACTTATTTCCAGTCATCAATCTTATATCACAATTGCTCTGATTGATCACCAACAACCAGTAACCAGAGAAAAAGAAAGAAACAGATGCTATGGGAATTGAAAAAGAAGAAACATCAAACTTATTCTTCCTTGTCTCTTTACTCTTCTATCCTTCTCTTATTATTACATTAATCTTTGCAGCAGGCACTAATATTATTACAAGCACTCGATACATTACAGACCAGCAAAGCATTAGTATCTTCGGGGGAAGTTCAAACTAGGCTTCTTTAGCCTTGGAAACAATCGTTATCTTTGGAATATGGTTCAATAATATTCTGGACAGACAATTGTATGGGTAGCTAACCGAGACAAACCACTAAATGATTCTTTGGCGTTTTCAAGATTGCAGCTGACGGAAATCTTGTAGTTTTAGATGGCCGAAAAGAACATCCTTTGGACTTCGGTGTGTCTAACGTCACTATTGCTAACATGACAATGGAATTAATGGATACGAGGGAATCTGGTTCTACGAGAAACAACAAGTGGTAGTAACAATGTTAACAGCGGTGGGAGAATATTATGGGAGAGTTTCGACTACGCTTCTAATGTACTCTTGCACAGGATGAAGGTTGGTGAAAACATCAAACTAGGGTTTGAAAGGAGAGATAACTTCTGGAGAGATAGCTCGATCCGTCCATAGGAATCTTGATTTAGGAGTAGACTCGCCAAGACTTCCTCAGATAGTAATCAGAACGTTTCGAATGATAAACTGCTTTGGCGAAGTGGTCAGTGGAACAATCAAGTCTTTCTAGGCATCCCAAAGAATGTACAACATTTATGTTGGTGGATTTGGTCTTGTTAGAGATGGTCAACAACTTTATTTCGTTCTTGGTTACGGAAACAACCTTTGCTCTCATTAGGTTTGTTCTAGAACCTGATGGCATACTTGTACAAAGAGAGTGGTTCGAGAAAAACAAAGAATGGGTCGACATATGGCACTCACAAGATACGAGAATGTGATGTTTATGGTAAATGTGGCCCTTTTGGAAGGCTGCATTGCAATGGATTCACCAATTTGTAGTTGTTTGCAAGGGGATTGAACCAAAGTCGAAAGACGAATGGAGTAACTTGAGGCTGGTCGGGTGGGTGCGTTAGGAGGACGAATTACAGTGTCGGACAAACAAGAATGCAAGTAGTACTGGTGGTGAAGGAAGCGAAAGAATCGGATGGTTTTCGAAACTTGACAAGATGAAAGTGCACGATTATGTTGAATGGTGGGAATCTCAAAGCATAGAAGAGTGCGAGCAAAAATGTTTGAATAATTGTTCTTGCTTAGCTTACTCATACGAGAAGAACATTGGGTGTATGTGGTGGGCAAGAGATATGATCGATATACAAAAGTTTGGAAACTTCTCTAAGGCTGGTGTCCGACTTCATATCAAGGTCGCTAATTCAGAGCTCCGTAAGTACTTTCTTACTCTCTTTTCTGGAAAGCAATTTCTTGTGACTAGTGTGCATCATCTATGTCCAGACTGACCAGACCAATTTAGCTTCATTTCTTATCTACAAGGATTAAGTAGTGCTTTTATTTGGGCCATTTAAGTCCAACGGTAAACTATTTATTTCGGAAATCTTTCTTGAAATTGAAATACAGCTAAGAGGAAGGATACCAGGATAATTATGTCAATTGCGATCATCATAGGAATAGCTATAATCAGCCTTTGCACATTCATTTCTTTGGAGGTGGATGGCAAAACATAAAGGTATAAAAAAATTACCATGACAATGTCAATTTCAAGTTTTGTATTTACCAAAGCCAATTTGGAATTTGGGAATTCGTACTGACTATTTACAAATGGTAAACTAGAAGGAAAACAACAGAAAGGCACAGAACTTTACTTACTTGATGCTTATGGAGAAACGTCAGATTCAAACATGTTTGGGGACAACAAAGAACTGGAAATGTTCAATTTTGAAACCCTGGCTAACACTACAAACAATTTTAGCGACGCGTCGAAACTTGGGCATGGTGGTTTTGGTTCAGTCTATAAGGTAAACTACTATTCTCACCTACACGCCTGGTAAAATGTTAGTCGTATAAACTAATCAGTCAATGGTTAATATCATGCAAATTTGGTAAATGGACAAGTAGTAGCTGTGAAAAGGCTTGCCAAGGGTTAGGGCAAGGCTTAGAAGAGTTCAAAAATGAAGTTGTGGTGATCTCTAAACTTGGCCACGGGAATCTAGTTAGACTTTTTGGTTGTTGCCTTTGAAAGGGATGAAAAGATATTGGTATATGAATACATGCCTAACAAAAGCTTGGATGCATTTCTCTTTGGTAAGACCTTTCTTGAAATTTCATGGTATTATATGCTTTTGTGTTGACTTGTTTTATGTGG
Source organism: Papaver armeniacum (assembly GCA_023531295.1). Lineage (NCBI taxonomy): Eukaryota > Viridiplantae > Streptophyta > Magnoliopsida > Ranunculales > Papaveraceae > Papaver > Papaver armeniacum. The sequence goes on from JAJJWW010018406.1 coordinate 205,187, forward strand.
TTTGTGGATCAGTTCCAACCCAACGAACACTCTTGGATTGGAGGAAGCGCTTCCAAATTATCGAGGGGATAACCCGTGGGATTCTTTACCTTCACAGAGATTCTAGATTAAGAGTAATTCATAGAGATTTGAAGGCAAGTAATGTTTCTTTGGATGAAAAGTTGAATCCTAAAATTTCGACTTTGGGATGGCAAGGATATTTGGAGGCGATGAGCTCAGCGGATACCAGAAGAGTTGTCGGGACATAGTAAGTAGCGATTGCCCGTTTCTCTTCAGTTTGTTTCTATTTCAAGCATATATATATAAATTGTGTTAACCAACTTTACAATGCATGCAGTGGTTATATGTCCCCTGAATATGCAATGGAAGGTCGATTTTCAGAAAAATCCGATGTTTTTAGTTTTGGAGTGTTGCTACTAGAAATTTTGAGTGGAAAGAAGAACACTAGTTTACACTTACAAGAGTTATCTTTAAGCCTTTTGGGATACGCAAGTTTGTAAAGGCTATTTTGTTTAATTTGATGAAAATCATACTCCCCCGTTTCTGGAAAAGTGTTACTCTTACTTCTTCATTTTAGCTTAAAAATAGGCCAAACTGAAAAAGTGAAAGTAACACTTTTCCAAAAACAGAGGTAGTATTTCTTTATTTTTTCCAATCAAGTAGAAAGCGGCTTAGTTGTGTTGTTTCAGGCATGGAAATTGTGGAAGGAGAGCATGGCGCAAGCATTGATTGATCCAACTTTGTTATCTGAACAAAATTTTGAGGCAGACATGATGAGATGCATTCATGTGGGACTATTGTGTGTACAAGAATCTGCAAAACACAGGCCAACTATGTCTACTGTACTATCGATGCTTACAAGCGAAATTGTAAATCTTCCAACTCCAAAGCAACCTGCATTCATAGAGAGAGAGGTGTCTTCTCCTTCAGGTTCATCTTCTGAGACGCCAAAGCCATTTTACTCAAATAATGTAACTATCACAAGCATAGAAGGTCGTTGAAAAATTTGCTTCATTTTTTTTTTATGTTTGAATAACTATACTTTTTTTTTTATTAGGAGGAGGATTTTATTAGAAGTGGAGAATGTACAAAGGGTCTACCAGAGGTAGAAAAAACAAATAGAGAAAAGAAAAAAACTACCTTACAAAAAGAATATGTTGTCCCAATTAGAGACATTTGTGAAAAATTTACATGAACTAGATTCTTTTTGCAGAGCCCAAGAGAGAACCAAAGCTTTTGCATCATTGCATAAGTCCAAATCAACCTTGAAATCGTAATTCTTCTCGAAAATTCGACAATTACGTTCTCTCGAAATAATCCAAGTAATGTGACAGCGAGGATCAAATCCCAAATAATTCTTCCATGATCGAGATAGATGAGGATGAAACCAACAATGAGCCAAGTCTTTAAAAAGACCGAGGAAAGACCCAAGACCAGTTTGAACTTGGCATCACTTGAACACCCGATTTTATGCACAATCTTGCAATGCAAAAAGATGTTCTGAGATTCTTCAACATTCCCATAGAACACAAGAGTTATATAGATGAATACCTTTAGATCTAAGATATCTATGGTGTTAAGCTTGTTGTGAAATAAGCACCACATCAGGAAGGTAATCTTAGAAGGGATAATAGATTTCCATATGAATGATTTTGGGAAGTTATCGAAACCCATATCAGCAGTTAATTTAGAATACAAGGACTTCACTGTGAAGATACCTGAGTTATCAGCCCATCGTCTAGTATCCAACAGATTATCAAGAGGAGGCGGAGTGCTGCCAATAACAACCAACAATTCCGCCATTTGATCAGCTTCCGCATTATTGAGAAGACGTTTGAAATCAAAATTCCAACTCCCATTCCCAGTGATCATGTCAGCAAGCTTTGAACTCTTATTTCTAATTAACTTAAATAGGCTATGGAAAGAGTTAGCCAGGATAACATTACCAACCCAAGGATCAAACCAGAAAGAAATCTGCTTACCAGAATGAATATTTATAGTTGAATTAGAACTGATTAGAGAACTTGTTTCCGCAATGCTTTTCCAACACGAAACTCCAAAAGCAGTATCTACTTTTTCTGGAACCCAATAAGACTGATTGTCACCGTACTTGTCTGCAATTAACTGACGCCATAATTGATTTTTCTCAGACCCGAACCTCCAACACCATTTTGCCAGCAAACATTGATTCATAATAGAGAGATTTAAAACACCCAGTCCACCTCTATCTTTAGAAGCTTGCACTAACTCCCAATTAATAAGATGTGAAGTTTTAGAGCCATCTCCATGTTCTCATAAAAAATCTCTCATTTTCTTTTCGAGTTGCTTAATGATAGACATATGAGCTTTGAATAGAGAAAAGTAATATAGAGGCAGGGAAGATAAGATGCATTTCAATAAAACCAGCTTACCTCCTTTTGAAAGTGTACCTTGTTTGAATAACTATAGTTCTTCTGTTCTTATACATCGAAAAACCAAGAAACGGGCAACTAACTAGTTTTATGTATGTTTCTAGTACGAAAACATAAAATCTGATGTACAAAGCATTATTTTTCGTTGTAGAAAGTATTATTGTCGCAATCACCTGATTTCTTGATTGCAAAGTTCTACTTTTTGTCTTCCTATGCATACCGATTAGGTAGTTGAACTTGTCATGTGGCGGATGACTTTATTCATAATTAGTTTTTATGAACTAGTTTTGTCCATGACACTTGCTTAGCTTAATCCTACTTCAGTTACTATACAAATTTCCAAGATAAATTAGTTTTTGTCCATGACTGACTTTATGGCTTTAATTTATGGGCGTCAAACTAGTTTTAGGAGATCAATATCTTCTAATCTTTTCCGAGCCCATTTATTTGATAACCAGGTCCGTATTTAGGCCTTGACAATCTTAAACTCATTGCTACTCCCAGGCCTTAAAAGAAGAAACGTTTTTTTTTGGGACCATGGTTTTTTTGCTTTATTTGATTGGGAGCCAAAAATATTAATAGGGGGCCTCCCACTAGAGGACAAAAAAGGTCATCCAAACCTAATTTCTAAATACCTAAACTATCCCTGAATGATTAGTATTAAAACATAATAAAGTTAATTTAATTATTGTGGTTAGATTATGTTAGATTAAAATCAGATTTTAGAATATATATATATATATATATATATATATTTTTGTGAGTTGAGAAGAAGAAGAGGAGGTTTTAGAGGAAAACTTGGGGTTTTTAGAAATGAGTAATTCAAGTAGGGGAAATGATGTTGGAGAAGGTTCAAGTAACAAAGATGATTGTGTTGATGGTAAGATTATCTTAAAATCTCCATGGATTGGATATATCTCACAACACAGTGAAAAGAGTCGTCAATGTCGAGGATGTATACCCCAACGACTCTATAAAGTAAAATCAATGTATTGACACCAAAAATGACGACTCAAACCTGCAACTTTTTCAGGCTATGAAAAATCGTCAGGGTAATATGATATACCTTGACGACTCAAACCTTTAATTTTTCCAGGTTATGAAAAATCGTCAGGGTAATATGATATACCCTGACGACTCTTAACTTGGGTCACAAAGAGTCGTTATTTTGTGTGTCTATACCAAGACGACTCTGAAATTTTTTGGGACAGAGAGACATTGTTTGTTTTTCACACAGGGTCGTTGAACTTTAAAAAAGGGTCGTCCATAGAGGATCGTCATAGGTTTCTATATTATGTTAACGACTCTAATCTAGGGTAAAAAAATATGAAAACCAGAAATACGGTCGTTATCTTGATCATCATATACCCTAACGATTTTTCATGGTCTCTACATCCATATGAAAAATCGTTAGGGTTTAGGCTTGTCGAATTGACGACCCTTTTTCTATGTAATTTGAAATTTTCGGGTGAAGATTTTTTTTTTCTTGGAGTCGTTAATGGAGGAGAAGAGAAGAGTCGAGAGGGTGAGAAGGGATCTTTTTGTTTAGAACTAGAAATGAATTGGGGCTTAAGATTAAGGGTTAATAGGTTTTTAAGATTTATTTTTAGTGAAGGGTAAAATAGTATTTTCACAATCGGTTTAATACGCCCCTGAAAAATTTGGGGTGCAAATAAAATGTCAAGGACCTAATTAATATCTTTGGCCCCCAATCAAACGAGGTTTTTTTGGAGGACCATGGATTTTTAGTTCCCAGTTCGGTTACGTCACAAAAACATTTCCCAACCGAACAATAGTTCGGTTATGTTGCAAAAAACATTTCCCAACCGAAAACAGTTTGGCTATTTCGCAAAATTAACTCCCAACCGAACTGGTCAGTTCGGTTAGTTGCAAAAAACATTTCCCAACCGAACTGGTCAGTTCGATTACCTCACAGACATTTCCCAACCGAACAATAGTTCGGTTATGTTGCAAAAAACATTTCCCAACCGAACAATAGTTGGGTTACGTCGAAAAAAATTGTAGGATCGTAATATCGCAACAAACAAGGTTCGCGGGATTAATAAACGACAGCATCGCGAAGGAGTCGCAGGAGCTAAAATAAACGACGCAATGAATAACGGCCACAAGCAAAACATAAAGAAGAGCGTGAGACTGGCGAGGGCTAAGAAGTGTCGCGAGTGAATGTTTGTGCATCTGCGACACTTGCGAGACATTCCCAAAATAAAGGGTAGCTTTTTGTCATCCACTATGTATTACCCTATATAAAGGGCTAAATGAGTCTGTAAGAGGGAGAGATCTTTTGGGAATTGTTAAGCAAGTCAATAGGAGAGAGAGAAAGTTGAAGAGTGTTTTAATTTCTAAGTGTAATTCTATTATCCTGTGTAAACATTTCATGGACTCAATCAATAAATATTCTTGATCTTACATCTTTCAATGGATTAATTAAGCAAAATTGAGTAAGGGGTGTAGTGTGGGATTTCTGCTACTACATATGCGCTAGAAAACGAGGGACTGGCGAGAGATTGACGTAGAAATTGGAAGGAATTTGGATTAACGAGAGAAAAGATTTGGAGAAGATACTCAAGAATTCATTGGAAAAGAAAAATGGCTAGAAGAAGAAATGTACAAGGGCAACCAACGATTGTGAGAAGAAGTGGGAGACTTCTTTGGAGAAAGGAGGAATGAAACAGGAGAATCGTCAAGGATGAATATGAGAAATGATGGAGAAAATCAAAATCAGCCACCGATCTCCCAGTAGCAAACGCGGCTGTGGATTATGATAGAGTAAGTGTACATACTTGGAGGTCGATTACGAAGACGAGAGGGAAGAGGGCGGCAGTGGTGAACAATGGACAAGGAGAGCAAGGAATGAATGGAGAAATGAATCCGAAACGAAGAAATCACATGGCATTAGAAAGATTGAGACAAACAATACACGAAGAGAGACGGCTAGAGGCGGAGGAACGAGCAAACTTGACAAGGCAGAATCATGAATTGAGGATGGAAAATATGAGGTTGCAAAATAGGAGATCAAGAAGTAGCGTGAGATCAAGTTCAAGATCGAATAGGGAAGAAAGAAGGAGAGTTTTACCAATAGAAAGTCTTTGAAGAAGAAACACAACATCCAGTACGAGCATGGCGAAAGAAGGGGAAATAGAAGATCGTTATATTCCTCAGCCCGAAAATCTTCAAAATGAGCGGAATAGGGAAAATCAAGGAAACATGCAACTCCAAGAACCGAATGACCCAGCTGCTGAAGGGAGAATAATCTTACACGGGAGAGAAGAATTGAGAAGAAACCGAGAGATCGAGGATGACATTGAGAGACACTACATTGAACAAGCGCGGCTAGCTCGCGAGAGAGAAAGGATAAGAGAAGAAATGGAAAATCAAGAGATGGAAGAGGCAATCCGGCGAGAATAACCATGACAACCGCGAAAGAAGGAGGGAACAAAATCGTACCAATAGAAATATTAATGAAGAATATGAGAGGGTGCGAGATGAGAGAAGTGAGAGACTGACCAAGAAAGAGAACAACCGATATAATGGCGTGCGGGTGTGAAAAAACGAAGAAGAGCGTCGCGGGGAAAGAAGAGGAGAAAATAACGAGCGGGGAAGGTCAAAATAGGCACGAGCGAAGAAGGAGAAAGCGAGTTAAAAAGACCATGTAGAATCAAACTACGAGGCAAATGAACAAATCTTAAGAGAAGCCATTTGAAATGAGAGGATTCTTGAATAGTAGAAGGGAAGGAGGAAGGAGACAATTAGACGAAGCCATCATGACGCATGAAGAATCCCTTCACGCTAGAAGTACAGATGGGAGGAATACCTCCTAAGTGCAATCTACACTGCGTTAACCAACATCTTTGATGGAACACTTTTGTCGGTACAACATATCAAGGCTTATATGAGATGTATGTTACGGTGGGAGAATCATGATGCTATACTATGCAAATATTTCGCATCAAGCCTAATAGGAGAAGCACTAAAATGGTTTGAAGGTCTGCCAAGGAACACAATCACATCATTTAACCATTTACAAGCCACATTCACAGGAGCATACATAAATACTTGACTCTTGCGACCAGGTATTGAAGATGTATTTGGGTTGAAACAAAGGGTTGGCGAGAGCTTAAGGCGATTGACAATAAGATGGAGAACCATGTGTAGCGAAATGGCGGGACGGGTTGAGGAAAGATATCTCATCCTCTCATTTGTGAATGCTCTCTTTGCGACTAACTTGTTATACATTCAAATTTTAGAATCAAAAATACAATCACGATGGCGAAGCTGCGGGAGTTACGGGAAGAATATATCGCTTTAGAAGAAAGACAGAATGAAATGAATTCTTATCCGTCGCGAACACAAGCTCGAATCTGCGAATGCAAGCTTGTTGCCTCAATTCATAAATACGATGGCGAGCACTTCGCAAGGACGGCAAGCAAGGAAAGGCGATGAGGACAACAAAAGATAGTAGCCATGGGAAGCCACGATCAAGAGGAATTTGAGCGAGAAAGGAACTATTACAACCGTGCTGACAATAATAAGATTCGAGAGGCTAGATCATGTGCAAGAAACATACGGTGGACGAAGGCAAAATAACCGTGGAGGCGGAGAAGTCGCGAGAGAATAATATGGGAAGAGATTAAGATGCCTCCAGCTGAATGCTAGTGTGGAAAAGATGCAGGAAGCTATACTTGTGATGGAAAATGTACAGCACCTTGGAACGTGGGAATGGAACCACCGCCGAGGCGATAGAAGTCATGAGTTTTGTTCTTACCATCGCTTCCATGGGCATCAAACAAACGATTGTAGAAACATAAAAGAGAATTATTCTCGGGATGATTGATCGGGGAAGTTAAATCACTTTCTAAAGGGAGAAGAAAGCAGGCCGGACAATACCACCACCACGAGAGATGCACAGAACGAGTGTCAGCGAAAGGAAAGGAAACATTTGTTATAGAAGTTGGAACAAAAGCTAAAAATTTGAATTGCAACTCTATCGTCCTCTCCTTTCGCACAATCGAAGATTTTCATGACAACGTGCCCGGTAGAGTCTTTGCGAGAGATGCTAATGATAAAGAAATAATGAGCACAGCGAGAGCAGCGCGATTAGAAAAGTGGCGCTGAAGACCATTTCTTTCTCTGCGGATGAAGTGCCAAAAGGAAGAGAAACACATGATAGCCCGTTGGTTGTGAAACTAGAGATTAACCAGAAACCGAGTTGATGGAGAAGATGATGAGGCGAAGCTGGTTTGGGCGTAGAATCTTAATCGACAGGAAGTTCGGTGAATATTCTCTTCTACCATACTTACAAGACGATGGGAGGAAAAGATGAGGATTTGATCCCCTCCACATACAAGATATATGGCTTTAATGACTTGCAAACAAACCAAAGGAGAGGTTCGCATGAGAATACCTCTACAAGGATTATCAGCGATATTTTATTGCTGTGTGGTTGGCGTGGAATCTCCATATAATCGCTGATTGGGAGGCCATGGCTTCATGAAATCTTGGAAGTCGCATCAACATATCATCAATGTATAAAATTTCCACATCCAAATGGCATTGGTATCATACAGGGAGATTGGAAGGAGTCGAAACAATGTCATGAAGTCGATGTAGAAAGCTGCGAAGAAAGGAATACCAAAAGAAAAGGTTGGAAGCAACATGTGAGAGATGAGCAGAGAAAAGAAAAATTGATGGTGGATGCTATAGAAGTAAGGACTGAACATACCTCGCGGGGTGAATGCCTAGAGACAGGCGAATATTATGGTAATAAAGAAGCAAAGGGTATGAGGAACAAAAGGCATAAGAAGTGAATAATCAACAAAAACGGAGAAAAAGTAGCAATTGAAGTAATGATGTGCGAGAATCTCGCAGCCAAGAGTATATGGGAATTCAGTTAAGAAAGAAAAATGAAAATACGAATTGTGCGAATACTTCGTAAACAAGTATCGACAAATAATGAAACATGAATGATTGAATGATTTAACAAATATGAATGAGTAAAAGAATGGGACGAACCTTTATGGCGTACACCTAGTTCGCGAATAACATTTCGTAAGAGGCAAATGTAAGACCTAAAGTGCGTCATATAAGGGGTATCTCTCAACATGGCTCGGGGGAAGGTTACACCGCTCCTGAAGCTTTGAGTCATGAAAATTTGGGGCCCATGAAAGCCTGTCCAGGAGAGATACCTTGGATTCCCAACTATATAAGGTTATACCCTGGTTGGGCGACCGAGGGTCTCTTCCAAGGAGTCGAGTGTATGCTCAAGGCGCCGAGGTACGGTTGAACGAGTGCCGGGATGGATGAACCTACCTGGCCATTCTTGGCAAGTCTTGGCATATGTTGCACTCGAGAAGAAAACTCCACTTAGGGTGCGATCTCGTAACCATAAACCATATAGGTATAAGGGATAAGAGGCTGCGAAAACAAGCCAGTTGTTGTTAAGACCGGATGGGAGGAGCTAGTCTTGTATGGCCGATGTTTCGCCTCCTTGAAGGGCAACCGGGAGATGATAAGGCGACGCTCTCCATTAGGGGGAGTGTCAAAGCAGACGCAAATGTCATAAGGCTATGTTTTCGCAAGAGAATTTAGGCTCGTCATATTTGTGCAATGATCTGCCTGAGAGGCAATAATACTAACGCGAGGGTAAGGCGAGATCAATGGGTCTTTACACGAAAGTGTACGGACGTCCTGCGATTTCGTCGGCCGATGTAATGTCATGGGGCTATGTGTTCGCAAGGATATATAGGCCTGTCATATTGTCGCAACTAAAACATCTGCGAGGCAAAAATACTTGGAAAATGATAAGGCAAGATCAATGGGTCTTTACATGCAAGTGTAAAGGCGTCCTGTGTTTTTTGTCGCAATAAAAGGTGGCGGGGGAAGACCTCTAGTGGGAGGTCTAACTCGGAAGACCACACAAAAATGATAAGGCGGTCAATGGGCCCTTACTTGAAAATGTAAGGGCGACTTGCGACCTTGTCGCAATGAGAAGAGATAAAATACATTTATGAAGATAAGGCAAGGCAAGTAGAATTCTTGATTTATGAAGAGATACTGCGACCTCGTCGCAACAATACATTTCAATAACAATAAAATTATTATTCAACCACATACATGATGACAACTAAAATCTTCCATACGAAGATAAATAACGAGAGGCAAGTATGGGAATGGAAAAGATGGAATATTGTTATTCATCTTCGATGAAAGAGTTATACATCAATAATGTTAGCCAATTATATTACAAGGAAGAACTACCAAAAAGGGGAGTGAAGATTGAATTCGGGGGAAAATCCAAGAAATACACTATAATAAGGATACGAAATGTACGAGATATTACAAGCGAGAAAGAAAACAAAAAGAGTTATCTCTTTGGTGATTCTTCTTCTTCATATGTTTCTTGAGTCCTATTATTCTCATTGCAGAATTTTCTTCTTCGCCGGCCTCGCTTATCAAAGCGTCTACGAGGCAGGTGATTCTCGGGGAACCTTTTCAAGGAGCCGAGGATATGAATGCGGAGGGATATTGTGGTCCTTACAAACATACTCCATGGCTCCATTGCGAAAGCAGAAACAGACATCATTATTAAAGTTCTCCTTTGTCGTTAGAAATTGTTTCTTCAACTTGGAATATTTATTCTGCGAAGGGAGAGACTCTTTGCGAAATTTGTTCTTTTTCGGTTTGAGTTCTTCAATTCTCCTTTGGAAAATTCTGGCGAGTTGTTCTTTTTGATTCAAGCTCTCTAATTCTAACTTTGAAGCCTCTTCTCGAGATTACTGCAAATAAGAAACAACAAGTTAATAATTTACAAGCAATACTACTGAGTAAGAAGCGATGAGTATAATAAGTAACCTTCTCTATCGGATATCATATCTTTAATCAAGGAAGTATGCTCGGCATGAAGACTAACATCAACACCTAGGTTATTCTGGCATTATCTAAAACCTTCGCAGCCAGGCAGGCGAATTCATCATCACTATTAATAACGAGAAGAGAAGCGACTTGCTCTGCTCTTCTTTTGCTTTATGGTATTACGATGAAGGAGTTCATCTCATTCAACTTGCACACCAAGAAGAGATTTGTGGAATTCTGCTAATGCCTGTGCACCTCTGTTAGTAATGCGATCGTTCTCATCTATGAGATCACTAATTTTCTTCCTTAAAGTCTTGATTTTCTTCTCAGAATCAAGGTACATTCGTTTAAAGCGATTAGTTAAATTTAAACTAGATCGTGTTCGATCTCCAGAGATGATATTTGGATTGAAGATCCTTTAATGAAAGGAGGTTAGTTTTATTGGAGGAACTACTTAGAGATTGATTGAGGTGAGCGAAGAAGATCATTATCCATAGGTTCCAGGAAATGTATGGAGAAGAATAGCCTCATCGGAGAGATTATATACATCTGCGAAGGTAATAAGTTAGGCAGCAATATGCAACCGATAAAATAGAAATGATAAAAGGAAGTAAAATCTTATACCATAAAGTTGTTGATTAGCGTTCGAAGAGTGGACACCCTATCCCTTTGGGAGTCAAGTTCGGTATTTAACTTTTGAATTCTCTCGTCTTTATCGCGAGATGACGCACTTCAATTTCTAATTCTCGAATCTTCTTGTTCAATTGCAAATTCTTCTTTTCAAGATTGTTGCGTCTTCTCTCGAGATCTGAGGCAACTACAAAAGAAGTTCTTCCAAACTATAAAAGAAGATAGAAAAATCATTAATATATATATATATTTAAAAATTTAAAATTAACAGGAAATATGGTGCATACGTACCAAAGATCCAAGTGCATTCAAGAAGTCGGGAGACACAATTCTAGAGGCTCCATTGAAAGAATTATTGCCCTCTAATAAAGTAGCATTACACACGTTTGCGAGAGCCCCACAAAGAGAAGCTAGGGAGCATCTCCCATTCCTTGGAAAGAGTACGAGAAGATGCTAGATAAGCAGATCCATAGAAGAAGCGAGTGACGGAATCTTCTTGGCGAGAGAAGGATTCGAGTCATGGTTATCCTCGTCAGAAGATTCAGAGCTTGAGCTAAGGAGAGAAGAAGATTGAATCTTTCGCTTCTTAGCCAATGGAGCAGAAGATTTATCTTTGCGAGCGACGGTTTTACCCTTACTTTTAGTCTTGCGGCTCTGACTTCTTCAACTCCAACCTTCGCATACGGTTAAAGATAAGAAAGCAGAGGCAACAATATTGTTTCAAATAACAAAGGAAATGTTTCTTACTTCATCCAGTAGCGATCGAAGTATCGTCAGGGTACTCTCCAACGGATTATCCTTGTATTTTCTTCTCAATTTGGTGATCTGAAAAATTTCACAAACTCAGCAAATATAAAAAGAAAATTGCAAAAGCAAGATTTGAAGTAGAAAACATACCTCTTTTGCCTTATCAGGCCATTTGAATTCCCAAGGATGATATCCTGCGAGATTCGCAGGAAGAACGTGCGAACCCGCGATATAAGGGCCATTTAAAATCAAGGGTACAACCCACCACTTCTCATCTTTGGAGTGGCGAGGAGTAGTATTATTGCCCGGGTGCCAGTCAATATCCTGCATGAGCAATTTATCCTCAGGGACATTATCCTTCTTTTTCAGGCGAATGCCCCAGCGAGATTTCGCATTCCTCATCTTTATCACTGAATAATTTTCAAAAAAGTTCTCTACAGTGTACTTCTCAGCAGCTATTTCCAAATCTGCGAAATCGGGGTGTCTAACAGTACTAGGGTATAAAGATCCTTTGCCAGCACCACGATTCGCGAACTCAAGCATTAGGCGAATGCAATCGCCACTCAATTGATAAACAGCCCGAGAGAATTTTTCATGGGCCAAGATTTCATAAAATAAAGGCATCTCAGGATTGTACAAGGGAATGGGAAGTCCGCGAGAAGGTGACCTAGCGAGACTATAATCTTTTGATCATCACATTGATGATCGGAAAATAACTGCTGAGAAAGAGTAGAAGAAGATTCTTGATCGGGAATGGTTGATAGAGTGAAACCCTTCTCGAGCAACTTCTGTTGAACTTCATCAAAAGAAGCTTTGTATGCACGACTAATGGAAGCCATTATCAGTATGGGAATGGATGGGAGGTTAAAGGTTAGGATCAGTGCTAGAAAGGACGAAGAAAAGATTTGCAGTAGCAGGAGCGCAAATTGCGGAAGGAGAGAGTCAAAGAAAAGTTGCAGAGAGAAACTAAAGGATGAAAAGGAGGGAAAAAGAAAACTATATATAGGGAAAAAGATCCTAAAGAAAAACGAGGTCATTTAATGCGAGAAAAGAGACATGAATGGTCAAGAATAAGCGGTTGAAAGAGACGTGTCAAGAAAAGACATTAATAATCAAAATCCGTGTAAAAGTACAAAACTAAAACAGATAAAGATAAGCAGTCGCGGCAACAATATTGTAAAAATCTCATGATACTCTTCCCTTCGCAGGAGAAATATGAGAAGAGATAGGAGACGATACTTCGTATATATCTCAAAGAAGCTTCGGAACTTAGCAAAAGAATAGAGGCAAGTACGTACTTTTCAAGGAAAGTATTCTTTTGCTCGTTCCTTCATCAACAAAAATCAAAGATCGTTACCACAATAGATTTTTTCCTTAAAGATCGCTTGTCAAGCAATATTCAAGGAAAAAGAGGCAAGATGTAGGATCGTAATATCGCAACAAACAAGGTTCGCGGGATTAATAAGCAACTGACATCGCGAAGGAGTCGCGAGGAGCTAAAATAAACGACGCAATGAATAACGACAGGCAAAACATAAAGAAGACGTGAGACTGGCGAGGAGGGCTAAGAAGTGTCGCGAGAGTGAATGTTTGTGCATCTGCGACACTTCGCGAGACATTCCCGAAAATAAAGGGTAGCTTATCTGTCATCCACTATGTATTACCCTATATAAAGGGCTAAATGAGTCTGTAAGAGGGAGAGATCTTTTGGGAATTGTTAAGCAAGTCAATAGGAGAGAGAAAGTTGAAGAGTGTTTTAATTTCTAAGTGTAATTCTATTATCCTGTGTAAACATTTCATGGACTCAATCAATAAATATTCTTGATCTTACATCTTTCAATGGATTAATTAAGCAAAATTGAGTAAGGGGTGTAGTGTGGGATTTCCTGCTACTACAAAAATATTTCTCAACCGAACCTTAGTTCGGTTACTTCGCAAAAAATATTTCCCAACCGAACACGTCGCTAGGAAAATAAAACCATGGTCCCTAAAAAAACCACGGTCCCCAAAAAATGATTCTAAAAGAAATAACCTGATATTGTTTCACTTCTTTGAGCGTGTAACAGCTTGAGCCTTGAAGTTGGTTTGATTCAGGCTTTTCTCCAGTCTTGCATCCATCTTCGTCTTCTTTACTTTCTTGAAATAAGAAAGGAAAGTGAGAACGAACTCGAACCTGTCGAAAATTGATAATGCAAAAACAAACCAGAGAATCAAGTAAGAAAAAGATTCTCTTCTTAATCTCTTTGAAACAGAGTATAATATTCTTCTGCAATGTTTGTAATGAGCATAAACTGGGGGCGCAGAAGTACTTGCAGACGGCTCGCCTGGGTTGCATTTCCCTTGTACCTAATTTTTATTCCTGGTATAGTAGATGTTATCACACGTACAATCATACTCAATTCGATTGGAGGAAACCCGTACCTCCGAACTGATCCAGTTGAAGCAGGCACTTGATTCAAGCCCTCAGATTCTGGACTTAGAATGATTAGAGTAGGACCGAGAGAAAACCCTTACAACCTCCTGCCCAGTTTGCATAGTTGACATTGTTGGATCTTTGGTGGGATTGTAGAACACGGTTTTGTGTGAGAGTCCAAAACTTGTGGAACTCCAAAACCGTGTAAATAGCTAAGGTCGGTGGAGTTGATTTTGGATAAACCAAAATCAGTCGGTCACAAAGTGTTTTGATAACTCTTATTGGTTTCTTAATCCCAAAGTTTAGGGACTTATTAGCTAAGTTATGAAACCCTAATCCCTACCTATGTGTATATAAATAGCCTAGTAGAGAACCTTGAAAACACACCAAAAATTTCTTGTTTCTCTCTTAGGGTTTATATGTATTCTCCCTTGCGATAATATATAAATCACTTATTTTTCCCGAGGATCAACCTCGTTAAATTCTCGTCTCTTTTCTTCTTTAGTTTGTGTTCTTGGCAATATTTGGAGTACCGTTTGTAGCTCTTCATATCGCTTCCGTAGGGTTTTAGCGCAACAATTGGAATCAAGAGCTCGGGTAACGTTCTTGGATTTTTTTGGGTATTCATAATATTGAAGCGGGGGTATTTATTCTGAAGTTGTTTGAGGTAATTCTAATCTCAAGGTTTATTTTTTTATCTATATTTTGGTTGTTTGTGAACAATGGTTGACGGGGATAAACTAGTTGATCCGAACGATCCTGAAGGAGAACATTCGGAGTCCACAAGTAAAGATAAAGAAACAAAAGAAGAAATACTGCATTCTCATAGATCACAATCGAAGGTTGAAAAGTTCATAGGAACCAATAACTTTGGTTTATGGAGAAGCAGACGTAATGGATGCTCTTGTTCATCTTGACCTAGAAGAAGCTTTAGAAGGTCGGCCCGGTGGAGATGTACGAAGCGGTGGAACAAGATGAATAAATTATGTCTTGGTTCAATTCGAGGGTGTTTAGCAACAGATGCAGAAGAGTTAATTATCGGCACGAGACTTGACTAAGGATCTCTGGGAAAAGCTAGAGAAGGAGTACCTTGTGAAGAACGTGGCTAATAAGATACATCTTAAGAGAAATTTGTATCGCTATAACATGAAGAAGGGTTCCTCTCTAACTGAGCACATAGATTCATATAATAAACTTCTTGCTGAGCTGGTTAACTATGATGAGAAGATCAACGACGAGGAACAAGCTCTGTGTCTGATACACTCTCTTCCTGAAAGGTATGAACCCGTGATCAAGGCTTTAATGCACGGAAAGGATAAAATGACATACGCCGAGGTCACTACAGCATTGCGTAGTGAGGAGTTCAGGAAGATGGACCGTGAAGACCTGTCAAGTGAAGCTAACAGTGACTTGCTTCTTGCAAGAGGTCGTTCAACAGACAGGAAAAAGAAGAATGATGATCGTGGCAAAGTGAAAGGGCGTTCAAAGTCAAGAGCGCGTCTGCAGAAGGATGAATGTGCATGGTGTCATGACTTTGGCCATTGGGCTAAGGATTGTACCAAGCATAAGGATCGAAAGGGATAACAGAGGTGAACATTGCTAAGGAAAGTGAAGATTCGGATGAAGCTTGATTTCTCATTTTTGTGATACCATCAACTTTTATAAGAATCGACGGTATGTGGGTATTAGATTCTGGTGCTACTTATCATATTTGTCCTCATCGGGAATGGTTCTCAAACTTTGAATAGTTTGATGGAGAAGTGCGTATGGGGAATAATCACACCTGCAGGGTGATTGGGATTGGTAGTGTTCGAATCAAGATGCATGATGTTATGGTGCGGAGAGTGAAGGAAGTAAGGTTCGCTTTCTTGTGAAGAAGAATCTGATCTCGCTCGGAACTTTGGAAGCTAAGGGCTACAAGTTAGTCGCTGAAAATGGCATTCTAAAGGTAATTTCTGGATCGTTGGTAAACATGAAGGGCACAAGGCATCATAACTTGTAATACTTAACTGGGAGTACATTAACGGGAGATGTGTCAATTTCTGAACACATCGAGACTGCAAAATGATGGAGACCACGAAGTTATGGCATATGCGGCTTGCACATCCGGGTGATAAGTCGTTACATTCTTTAATTCGTCAAGATTTATTGAAAGGTGCTATTGCCTGCAAATTAGAGTTTTGTGAACATTGTGTGAAAGGCAATAAGACAAGAACAAGCTTTGGCACATCAATCCACAACACTAGTGGAGTTCTTGATTATGTTCACTCAGATGTTTGGGGTCCCTCCAAGAATGCATCATTGGGATGGAAACATTGGTTCGTGTCGTTTATTGATGACTATTCTAGGCGCGTATGGGTGTACACCATGAGGCATAAGGATGAAGTCCTAGAAGTCTTTGTGAGGTGGAAAAAGGCAACTAAGACTCAAACTGGCAGAAAGATCAAGGTACTACATTCGGACAATGGTGGAGAGTACAAAAGTGATCAATTCTTGCAAGTATGTCAGGATGAGGGAATACAGAGGCACTTCACAGTTAAGAAGACACCGCAACAAAATGAAGCCCCATGACATTGCCGTCTTGCGACGAAATCGCAGGACGTCTTTACACTTTCATGTAAAGACCCATTGATCTCGTCTTACCCTCGCGTTTTGTATTATTGCCTATTCAGGATCATCGCACAAATACGACAAGCCTAAATTTTCTTGCGAAAATAAAGCCTCATGACATTTGCGTCTTAAGACACTTATCAACTCCCTAATGGAGGGTGTCGCCCTTATCATCTCCCTGGTTGCCCCTTCAAGGAGGCGTACATCGGCCATACAAGACTAGCTCCTCCCATCCGGTCTTAACAACAAACAGTGGTTTTCGCAGCCTCTTATCCCTTTTACCTATAGGGCTTATGGTTACGAGACTACACCCTAAGTGGAGTTTTCTTCGGGCTGAGTGCAACATATGCCAAGACTTGCCAAGAATGGCCGAGACACTTCAAATTCCCCAGGCAGTCTTGGCTCAACCGTGTACCTCGGCGCCTTGATCATACGCTGACTCCTTAGAAGAGACCCTCGGTCGTCCAACCAGGGTATAACCTTATATATATAGTTGGAAATCCAAGGTATCTCTCTGGATGGGCTTTATTGACCCCAAATCTCCATGACCCAGGTTCCAGGGGCGGTGTAACCTTTTCCCCGAGCCATGTAAAGAGATACCCCCTTATATGACGCACTTTAGGTCTTACATTTGCCTCTTGTGAAATTTTATCCGCGAACTAGGGTGTACGCCATAAAGGTTCGTCCCATTCTATTTGTTTCTCTGCGAAATTTTATTCGCGTTTCTTTATTCTTTCATTCATTCTTTCATTTCTGTCAATTATTTCAATCATTCTTTGCGAAATAATCATTCTTTTCTTCATTCTTTGCGAGATAATCATTTTTGTCTTCATTCTTTGCGAGATAACCATCAAGTCCCTTCTTTGCAAAAAAAGATGGGAAAAATTCGCGAGAAGTGGGATTTGAACTTGCGTCCTCAGACTCATTATTCTTGCCTCAAACCAACTTTGCTGGCTCTTGTTTTGTGAGAGAACGGGACCGCACCTCCATTTATCCTGATCTTCATATATCAAAAATATGCAAAAACTTTGTGTGTATGTGAAATCGAATGCATAACCTCCAACTCATATTCTGTAACCTTGACCATATGTTCGAGCTGCTACCTGTGTTGGTGTAGTAAACTTGCGAAAATATAAATACTATTTAAGAGATGTGCATCACTTGGTTCTGCCTTTTATGTTCTCACATAACAAGTTCAAAGAAAACTATGAACTCTGGATCTGATTATCTTTGTTTCATGAAATTCTCAAGATATCATCTTTGCCATTAATAGTACTGCAAAAAGGTCAACCTCAATTGGAGTTTAAGATATAATCTTTTCGGAAATTCAAGCTTTCCTTCGCCGGTATATCTTTTCCCTGCGAAGTTGTTCGCTTGATTTGCGATATTTGCCTAAAGCTGCTGACGAAATTAGCTGTTGAGAGATTGTTGCTTCGCCTGATGCTTTGTGTTTAATCTTCACGTTGTAGCTTTGGTTCTACTTTTCGTCCCTTTTCTTTTCCTGCCGTGCATGATGACCTAGCTTCTCCCTTCCTTCCTCTTAGCGGGAACTATTAATTTCGCGAGAGATTGAATTGTTTCAAACTGCGAGAATGTAGATTGGTGATTGACTCGAAATTAGTTGTTGCGAACTGGATTGATTGCCCAAATAGAAGATCGCCGTGTCTTTGCCTTTTTCTTTCTCCCTTGAAGTTCTGAGATGTTTTTAATCGCCTTATAATTTCTCTTATGGACTCGTGCTTGGTAAGATATTCGATCCTACAGTTTGCAGAAGTACACAGTTTTCTTTATTCGTTGCTAACACATTGTGCTGGGAAAGAGCCATTGTTTAGCATAAATGAGAGTTGATGATGAGAGTTGTGGGAATTAATTATCGAGTAGAAACTTGCTGCTATCCCCAGTCTGCTATAACTTGCATGTTGAGCTGTTAATGCAAAAGTTTGTTGTTTAATTCTTCGCCAAGAGTCGGGGTTATGCTTCATTGGGCTGTTGCTAATCGTGTCTTCATGCATCGTCCTACACTTTTATCTTCATGCAGTTTGTTTATTTTCTTGGTCCATGCCTGTTGTTATTAATTTTTCTCTTAGCAGTTCGCGCAAAAGCATCTTTCACGTAACAATTCATACTAGTGCTGTAAACATGAACATTTCTTTCATTCGCCGATAGTGGTTCTTTAGTTTTTCAGGTGAAGTAAACTTCACATACACCCAATCTTCCATAGTCCCTTGAATTCTATCACATCTATGAATACTCTTCTTTTTCCATCTGCTTTCTTTCTTTTCCTTCGATCACTTTAGTCCTTAGATGTACCCATGCTGTGTAGCTTTGTTCCTTCCTTTCACATCTGCGTCTTTCTTCGTCCTTTGGTTATTGGTAATTTATATTAGAAAATCCCTCTCTGCCTAGATGAAATCTTCATGGTTTGACTTGCTACATAATCTTCAGATGAGTAGTCTTCGCTGACGGGTTACTCTCAGTTCTTTGGCAACCTTGTTCGTCTCAGTATGGTTTCATTCTCTTCGCTGCTTCCTCGCTGGTCTCTTTTTGATCCATTCCTTTGCTCCTCGCAAGTTCTATATTCCTTTGTTGATCTCCCAGCGAACATATCCTTTCCCTCTCTATTCATGCGAAGCTTACATAAAGAATTCATTGTAATTTCACAAATCTGTACTGTGGCATTTTAGTATGTAATTATTGTCTTCGCCTGTACATAATGTCCCTGCGAATTTAATTGTAATGTAAACTTGCATCTCATGCTTCTTTGTTGATTCGTATTTCTCAAGGATTGCTCTCTGGTTTGAGTTAATACGTTGTTAGTCAACTTTTCTCCTGCTGTTACTTCTTCAGTTTATCCATACGTGCACCTTCCTTCGTGCTATAAATTTTGTTATTCTCTTCGCTAAAATTTGGATGTTCTCCCTTCTTTTTTTGCTTTCTTCCATTAATATTTTTTTTTGTTGACATGATGATGCTCTTGTCCATCCCTATGTGCGTCTTTCTTTTAATTATTTTCTGACCATTCTTTCGCAAGTTATCAAACAACTAAATGGACAGAGATGACCTCATAGCTGATGATAATTTGATTGCTTGGTACTCTAAGCTTTCTTAACGAATAAAAAAATAAATTGTTCTTTCCTGCACATTAATAAATAATTAGAGATAAGAGTGGAATTTGTCCTTCTGATGCTAAATGTCGATGAAGACTCTGTTGATTTCATGGGAGAGGTAATCTTCCAATCTACTCCCGTTTGCCTTCTTTTAACTATTGGTGCTATTCGTTGTCTGAAAGTATGAGGAAATCACTAGAACTCGCATATTTTCCCTTGTATGTCACGGATCTCATTGAATTCATCACCAACAATTGCTAATTTCTTTGAATCTTCCTCAATCCAACAAGCAGGTAGTGTTTCTAGCGCCAAAATGTAGTTGCAGGATTTCCTACAACACACCCCTTATAATATTTTCTAGATCTAAATCTATTTCATAATCAAAATAAAGGTTAAAGTGCTAAAATTATAAAATGGACACAAGGATTTTTTACATGGTTCGATCAATGTGATCTACATCCATGGTTCTTCACTATGATTGTTGAGGTTATATTTATATTACATTTAGAATCTCCATTAATGAGTATTTGGAGCTTTCTAGATCTAGTTTTTGGGGAAGAAGATGATAAAGAAAATAATCTCTCTTTCTCTCCTGATTGTGTATCCACTCTCTCTTACAAAATTGTGTCTCCACTCTAAAAAGATCCCCCATTTCTCTCTCCTGCTTTTCTCTTTATATAGGTGTTTACATAGTGGATGACAGCTCACATATAGCTCATATTCTCTCAGGCTCTGCTACATTCTCTCAAGCTCTCCTTATAATCTCGCAGGCTCTCTCTCTATATATAATTTCGCAAGCTCTGCTACATTCTCTCAAGCTAAGAAAATAATTAAGTCTCGCACACTAATAAAATGTGTTGTGCGATATTTGGATCCTACAAAACTTGTAAATAATTATTTGATTTATTTCATTATTCCAATACCTAAATAATAAAAGAATTAAATTAAAGCAAAGCTATGGAGGGAAACTCTTTCCCAGTTCAACTAAAAAATAAAACTGAGAAGGGAAAATAGGGTTTCCAATTTCAAAAAGTTTGATGGATACCTCTACAAGAAGAAAAAGAAGAAGGAGAGTAGCTGAAGCTATTTATCTCATGCTCGGGAAGAAGAAGAAGAAGTATCTGTCTCAATTTCATCTTCATTTTGGTTGTATTTCATAGCTTAATGGTTAGTAAAATCTTGTGCTTTCCCATTTTCTTAGTTTTTTTAGTTATAATTTGATTGCATGATCTATGTTAATTTGATGTAAATTTTGGATGGGTTTGAGAGTTAGATCAATTTGAGAAGAGTTGGGAAATTAGGGTTTGGCATGCGTAATGTTCATGATCTTGAATTTAAGTCTGGATTTTGTGTACTTTTGGTTTACTTTTCCTAGATTTGGTTTGCTCTGTTGAATAATTATTGTTGTCCTTGTTGGGATGATCAGACTTTCGGGTTTGTTGACTAATCTCTTGTGTATGAAATGTTGGAGGTTAGGGGTATACAATCTTTTTTACTGAATAATTATGTACTAATTGGAAGTATTTGGTGGATTTTCTTTGATGAGGATATAATCATCAACATGGGTTTCAGTGATTTTATTTGTGTCATTGTGAAATGCCGATGTAATGCAAAATTTGATCTTGATATAAGTTGTGGTATCTTCTTTCCCTTTTCGGAGTAATTAAATTGTAGTTGAAACCATCCAATTCCGGTTCTTAGGTAACCGTTGCTAATGGAGAGGTCGGATAATCGTGATCTTGACCACATTATTGAAATTGAAAAGGAGGTCTGGTACTTCTTCTCTTGGTCCATGCCGCCATCATGATGAAGAGGAGCTTCTTCTAGCGGGGCTTTGTCCATTCTTCAATCTTCTTTACCTTCTTCGAATGGTGCAAACTCTAGAAACTCGTTTGTGCAAGGAGAAGTGAAGGGAGTGTCCGTCGGGCGCATGAGCACCCGTTCAAATGTTTGGAATATGGATTTTGATTGAAGTAGTTTTTGCTTTGAGTCGGATTCGGCCTCGCCATTTTTTATGGTTCTCGATACATGAGAACCATCAAGTGTTTGCATGGGCTATTATATATGCATCTGGATGTCTTGCTACCCTTCCTTTTTCGTATCGGCGTTTTATGCATCGCAGACAGGAGTCTGCAAGGTAATGCCATTGTTGTTCTTGTAAAGAAGATCATGGCCTTCTATACTAACCCAATTCTTGTTTGTTGGAAATATATTAAGTTCTAAGTTATTGAATAATACTTGACTAACTGGTATATTGGTTCATTTGATTCATTTTTTTTTGTAACAATTGCAATGTACTTGTATGTTCGGTGATTTCACTAATCTTTGTTGCGCTATTTGGTACATGGACTTTCCAATCCGTCAAGTTTCATAGTAGCATGTAAATAACCCGATTATTTAACAATAAGGGTAGTGTTAAGGCTGAATTTAGGGATAGAAGTAAAAGCTGTAGGAAAACATGCATGATCTGTATCACTCTCAAGATGTCTAAGTTCAACTTATCCATGTAGTTTCTGGAAGTGTCAATATTGATTATGACAAACCAACAAGTGGACTCGAAGTAGCCACTGTGGATTGTTTTGACAATACGGTAGTGTTAAGGATGAATTTACTCGATTTAAATAAGTGCAGCAAACCATGCATGATCAGTATCGCTCTTATGATGGCCAAGTTCTGTAGTTTGTGAAAGTGTCAATATACAGTGCGACAAGCAACTAGCGAGACTATAGAATGCCCAAGACCCTTCGGTTCTAGTGTTCCTTTTATTTCTTTAAGAAATCACACATATGATATCGTTTAATTTTTAGTTAATTCCTATAGGATTTTAGTGTCATCTCATTGCACAATCCTTCGGTAGCTAGCTTTATGATGAGTGCCAAATATTGCATATTTCTACATCTATTTATTGGCATTTAACTCATCTTTTGTGCTGAAATCGAGATATTATCCCAGTTACGTATTTTCTTTGTTTTCAAGAATAAATATTTGTACTAATTAATTTTGTGTTTTTAGGAGTAAATAAAGTTCGGAAAAGTTGAGGAGCCAAAAGAGCAAAAAATTGGAGACAAGCGTCTATGGAGCAGAAAGCCAAAGCCCGCGCGCGCGCCAGTTGCAACCCAACAAGAAGCAACCCATTTACAAGATATGGGCTTGAGCAGTCCAAGACCCAAGACCCGGATCCAAGCCCGTACCATTTGAGCCGTTAGATTTCACCCATCTACATCCTACGGTCGCTCCAACCTCCCATCGACCTTCGCTGCTCCCGCTCCACACCACAACCATCAATACCTATACCCATTCGACCGAACCCATTTCCCATTTCATTCTCTCTTTCTTCTTCCCCCGACACAAACCGGAGAGCTCCACCTTCTTCTCCCAGGCCAGGACAAACACCACCACCATCTCCTTCCTCGACCATGACCACCAACAGCCGCACCACCTTCATACACCTAGTTTCTCTCTATCTCCTCCATAGCTTCTTCCCTAGAGGCTAAGTTTGATATATGAAGAACTAGGGTTAGGGTTTTCTTCACAACAGAGGGAACATCAATTGATGGAGCTCAGAGCCGAATTCGCAGAGCCGACAACTGATTCAACAAGTTTTGGGTGAGAGGGTATTTGTTTAATTCCGAAATTGAAGTGAATAAGGGTTTTTATTTTGCGTGTATAAATATGGTGAGGAGTGGATGTTAGAACTTATGCCTGGATTAGCCAGAGCACCAACTTTAGTTTAATTTGTGTTGTAATCATCTTAAGCATGTTCTAATTCAATAATTAGGGTTTAGATGAAACCCATAATCTATTGCTAAGTTTGGTTCATGTTTTGATATTGTTCTTGTTGCGCTATAATGTTTAGGATAAATATAATCTGAACACTTCAACATTTTACTTTAACAGTGTATGCCATGTATCCATTATAGTTAGATTACTTCTATGTTGAATGTGTTGCAATTCATGCTTCATTATTATTATTGATCCTTAGACTAATTGTGCCCGAGAGGCGCAGTTAGTGCTTTGGAAAGATACCTAATTGCGATTAGAATATCCATCTTAGGATAGGTTTAATCATCTAAGTAATGAAATTGATCTGTGATTAGTTGTCTTTGTGACAAGACGACTAATACTAGGGGTTAGTTAGTTGCCTTAGTTGATAATAAGCCATCCATTGAGACCCTGGATAAACGGCAGACTTGCATCTTGTCCGGAGTCCATTACAAGGGACAAGAACATTATTGAAATTGGACTGACTTAGCTAAGATTAGGTGGTGGATTCGACTGCCCTAGTGCTCTTTAATTTGCATTCTTGTTTTCTATTTTCGTGTCACTTAAAAATCAGTTAGTCGTATCGACAAAACCACAACTTTGTCACTTCTCTAGAAATCAGTTTAGAAAGCCCTTAGATCAATTATACAGCCACTCCATTTCCCTGTGGATCAGCCTGTACTTGCCACGCCTCCAACAGGCGCTGTGCACTTGCAGTATTACATGTAGGAAAACAACTTTTAAGCTCTACCAAGTTTTTGGCGCCATTTGCAGGGAAGTGGTAGTCTTATTTGTAGTGATTATTGGCTTGCACTTTACTGATTTTCATTGCACCCTGTACATATTTACTTTGAATTGCTGCTTTTAGCCCTGTATTAATGTAACTTAGCTGTTAGTTTTCTATTCTTGTATCATCTAGCGCATATATATTTCATTGCATTGTAGTGTTGCTTTATTAGCTATAACTTCTCATTTGCAAGATTCATCATTTGCATTCTCTAGTAGCCTGTAAATACTAGTATTTTTGCATATCCTTAGCTGCATATTGTGTTAGTCAAAATAAGCATAACAGCTTTTCAGTTTTTCCCCTGTCAAAGATTAAATTTTTGCACTTTATAACCTTCCCATTTGCTGCTTGCACTCGACTGCCCTGAAAAACCAAACGGCATAACTCATTGTCATTACTCTCAGTTTCTTAGACTGATATTGATATTATTTGAACCTGCATATTCTGAGAACTAAATTTCTCCTCTGAGTAGTAGGTACCCATAACCTCTGCTGAGCAAGCCCAAGGAAAATCATAAGAAGGAGCAGCGCAATCTGTGCCTGCAATACTCCTGCAAAAGCCAAAGAAAGGAAAGACAGGGAGCAGAACAACATAGCCATTGTGGCTAAACCGGTTGGTCATTCTCAAATCTTGTTATACTTTATATCTGCCTGAATGATCTGTGTGCAAGCATCTGGTGATATTTGAGCTTTCTTGTGGTTAGGTGGACTTATTACTTGTGCATTGCATGATTTGTGAAATTAGCGGTGTGTCTTTGCCCTGCTGAATATTGCTCAATTTGTGTATGCATATCTTGTTATTTAGCTTTTGTGTTGAATGCCAGTCCTTGTTCACATGACAAATTAGCTACCTATTTGACGACCATCTCTAATTATGCTGCTGAACATCTGTGACACTTGAGCAAACTTTGAAGACCTAACCTGTGCTGCTATGTGTGTCTAATCTGCCATGTGCATGAGCTGTGCTGTAACCCTTTGACATCTGAGCTGCATAATTCCTTGTTCCCCTGAGTTGCACATGGCATAGTTGCCTGAATACCCATTGTAAAACTGAAATGTGTGCTTGTGTGTAACCTGTGCATTAAATCATTGGCTGAGCTAGCTACATTGCCACTGTGAAATCTTGGCCTCTACAAGGCCTATGCTGAAAATCTTAGCTTCAATCTGCCCTGTGCTCAGCTCCAGCCCCTGAAGCTGTTGAGTGTGAGCTGCAACTTGGATAACCAAGTTAGGCGCAAACAATTGAAGTCAACTCAGATTCTTGACATCAAGCGAGTAAGTTGATGTCACATGCCCTATATACTCTTATGCATGCTTGACCTTGTGCTAGACCTTGAATCTGTGAACCATGCTTGCATAATGCACTAGCCACCTTGCTAAGCAAACACCATTGTGATAAATCTGAAGCCTGTGTTCATGTGACCTGAGCATAGCCTGTGAAAAGTGGAATCAGGGACGGATGTGGGGGGTGGCTTACCCAGGCTGCAGCCCCCCCCTAAAATCTGTAATAGCTCACTTTCACCTTGGTAATTTCCTGGGAAAAAAGAAAAAGCCCAGGTCTAAATTTGGATAGCCCATACAAAAGAAAATCAAACTTGACGTATCTTGAAAAAGATCTAACAAACGGGAACATATATGTAGTTGTATGACTAAGATCTAGCGATATGCAAGGAGATTGAGGACACGTTTATATGCATGCATCCAAAGAATTAAATATCTTGTTTGTATGTGATTCAAAATCTTAAAATGTTGTGTATCCTTACGGGGACAAATATGATAAATTATAAATGTAACACTTAAAATGTTACTTACAGGGGTATCCTTACGGGGACAAATATGATAAATTATAAAAGTAACACTTAAAATGTTACTTACAGGGATAGACAGAAAAATGCCATATCTTATCATGATTATAAGCACAAATTTAACTTTTTTTTTGATTTAGTAATTATTTTGCAAACCAAAGAGAGAATATAGAAGAAGCATAAATTTAAAATATTTGACACATTGATAAGTAATATCTTATTTGTGGAAACCAAAAAATAATTTACAGAACCCCAAAAAAATTGGCGGCCTACGGCCACATTATCAAATCAAAGTGTTGTGTTTATTTATAGTTTTGTTTGTGTATCTCATACATAGCATAGCGCAATTGTAAATATACTCTATGGTAAATAAATTTGATTCAAAAAGTTTTGTGCTCTAAAAGATAACGTTGCCCAATTTATACTCTTTAGATATTTTACTGTATTTATTTTTATCGCAGTTGAAACGAATGAAAAATAGCCCACCTCAACACAAATTCCTGGATCCGTCGCTGAGTGGAATCAACTACACTAGTTGCCTTTTCACTTTAACTCCTAGGCATCAACATACTCTGTGCTTAGCTCCAGCCCCTGAAGCTGTGAGCTTGAGCTACAACTTGGATAGCCAAGTTAGATACAAAGCCAAGCTAAAGTGCCCTGAAATAGTTGACAACAACTGAAACTGTTGAGGTCAACTGAGTGAGTTGACATCAACCGTCCTGATTGACTTGACTAAAACTGTTGATACTTTGCGTGAGCATTGCTCAACCCCTGCAATATCGTCATCTGTGTGACCCGTAACCTTGTGCATGCTTGACTTTGTTTGAAATCTTGTGTGAGCTATCATCGCAAGCTCATTTGTCATTTTCACTTGTTGAATGCTAAGCCTGCAAATATATTGTGAGTCCTGGTTAACCCATCTGCCCTGAAATTCCTGCGCATGCCATCTGAGAATTGAGGTCAACTGAACCAGATGACACTCAGTACCCTGCTGAATTTGTTATAAATTACTAAGAACTGTTCTTCTGTTGCATCTCTGAACTGGTATCACTATTGAGTGTGTGATTTAGTGGCATTTGAATGAGGGTTGAGTAACTTGAGTAAGCATAATCATCTACACTGTGCACCTTTCTCCTGTCAATCTGGGCTGTGCATAAGCAGTGCTGTGTCTTTTTTAAAACAGCAGCAAGAAGCACTCCTCTGTGCTTAGAATCAGGTGTCAATTTTGTTGTGTGAATTGTGTCTCACTGGGATCTGCACAAACTTGAAGCCCACATAAACCAAATGAAGACCACTTAAACCAAACTAAAGCCCTTTGTGCACTTGGGCTCTGCATAACAACTAGGTGTGCATTTCTTTGGCTGCATATAACACTGGGCCGCACATAACTTGGGCTGCACATTTGAATCAACACCCAGCACTCCTGTGTGCTGAATTCTAAAAATTGGGTGCCATTTTCTTGTATCATCTTTCCTTCTCTGTGTTGATATGATTTGATGTGTGCTAAGCTATGGTTGCTTCTTTTTGAGTTCAAATTAAGTTGCTAGATCATGTCGGATTTTTTGGTCTGCATGGCGGGGATGAAAACAAATCCATTAGAGAGCTTGCTTATGGGCATGCTTCACAATATGAACATCCCACAGCCCATAATGATTTTAGGGAGTATTATGAGCCATCTCGGGGCCACGACCTTGAATGCATGTACCCTAATCATTTTGCACGAGATGTATCATTCACCACAAAGTGGGGAGTTGAACAAATTTATACTCCCCGACCTCGTATATGCACTCGGTGGAAGAAAACCTCATGCTCATAGAGAGCAAAACAATGCTAGGTTTGAATTGAATGCATTGCATGATCATCTATCTAGCAACATGTCCGAGTTTCCTTGTGTAGTGAACCTGTGCACAACCATATGATGAATATCCATATGAGGCATGCATACCCACTAGTGAAGACTCTCCTTCAATTGAACAGCTTCACTTGTTCTTAAGGATGAACCCGATTCATTTACAAAGAGAAGAATGGAAGGAATTTCATGATAGGATGATTATTGTCCCTAATAAAGTAAATCTTGAAAATAGTGTTTCTACTCCTACTCATGCAATCGACATCGAACATAAGCCTAATCAAGAGGTAAATGAATGCACTAGAAATGCTACAACTTTGAATAGGGAAATGCATTTTTGTTATGATGATGATGATGATGAATATGAAGAGCATGTGTACTTTGAAAATGTAGTGGAATCTTTAGGTTTAGAGACATTAAGTTTCTCTCTCCGTGAACCCTATGGATGATGCTTCTTCTAATATTCATACTTGTCTTTCTTGAATTGGAGTCTGTGCAATTGTTCTTTTGAAAATGAGCATGCTATACCACCTGGTTGTGACTTGGGAATGCTTGAGAGTTTTGGCACCAATTATCTTATGCATGAGAATGAAATTTTGAGTAATGATGATTATGACATGGAGATTGATGAAGCTGTTTTATGCAAGTGAACATGATTTGTCTAATTCTCGGCCCTAGGTCACAATGTGAAGTTTCTTGTGATCTCCCTATGCATGGCCCGAAGATGATGATTATGGACTAGGGCTTGTAGAAATGTTTTATGAACATGAGCATGTCCATGAGAACTTGTAGATGATTTGGGAGATATTGTTGTGAGTGATCTTGTTACTCTTGAGCTCACACATGTGAACAACTTAGACAAGCCCAACATCATGCCCATGTCACATCGATAGATTTCCACCCAACCTAGGTTTGGCTTGTCACAAAAATCTTAAACCAACTATTCGAGAGTTCCTAATTTAGGCCTAGAGCTTTGTGCTTCCCAAGTCCTCTCGGACTATTTTGCATCAAAGTATAACACCTTTAAGGAGCCACGGTTGGAATGTGTATGTCTTTTGTTCTTAGCAAAACTCATTTTGAGTTAGACCTTGTGCATGATGTACCTTTAAATTTGCAAGATTTTGTGTTCAAGAACACATCTTTTGACAAGTTCAGGTTTGGGGAAAATCGTTCACATATGCTTTGATCTTACTTGCACTCTCATGTTATATTTGTGTAAGGTTTGTTGATGTTTTACGACATACGTCTTTTGGGTTGATCCTCAACTCTTTAGATTGTTAGTGTATGGTGAATTTTCATTGTATATAATCCAGTAGGTCTTGTTAAATTTTCTTTCTTGAATCGGTTGAGTTTTATTTTGTATATTGTGCTAATCCGATATGATCTCCGCGAGAATGTTGGACTCTAGCCTTGACTAATGAAGTTCTAACCTTGCTTTCGCCGACATCCAGGTAATCTCTTCCCTTTTCTCTTATCAACATAGTTGTCTTGGTATGTGACTGTTTAAAATTTTATCATTTGTTGACACATTGAGGACAATGTTTGATTTAGGTTTGGGGGTGCATTTGCATATAGAGTTTTTAGTCTTTTATTTCAAAAAAAACATATAGAGTTTTTAGTCTTTTATTTCAAAAAAAAATCAAAAAAAATCAAAAAAATTTAAAAACTCTTTGTAAATACTTGCATAAAAACCTCCAACTTTTAGAGATCTTAGAGACACTAGCATGCTTCTAGCTATGTTTATATAGAGAGTCTGACCGAAATAACAGAACTTGGAAGTACTTGAGAACACAATCGGGTTTCTTAGTTGATTAGAGCGTTAAAGATGGATTTAACCATACCGGAGGGCGAATTAGGTGCTGTATAGATATTCGGTAGTAGAATTGTGATCACCCATAGTGGAGACTACCCATTTTACATCAAGCGAGGCACCAACCTTCAGTTTTTGTGACTTTCTAGAAAAGTTGTTAGAGTGTGTGTCACCGTACGTCAATTCGGGTAGGAATGGTGAGCTGCCCAACCGCACCACTTTCAAACACTATTTTTGATCTCTTGAGTGCTAATTTTGTCAATCATGAGGGTGACGTTTAAAGATGAAAACTCCTTCTAAATATCGATTTGCAGTTAGCATCACTCTCTCTCCCTCTCAACAACATCAACAGATTCATAGAAACACATCATCATCAGCAAGCGGAGCATCATCAGAATATTTGAACAAAAGTTGAAATAGTCCAAGGTTTACGTGCAACAAAGAAAAGAAAAGAAAATAGGATGAGAATTAGTGAAGTTTATGAAATCAAGACAATACAAGTTTTATTGTTATTTTCATTTCATGTAAAAAAAAAAAAAATCATTGTCAAGTTTTTGTGAAGTACAGAAGTTCATCATCAACAGTTGAAGACCGAAGATTGAAGACGTTTCTATGAATGCTGAGAGAGTGATATTAATTGCCGATCGGGTGAGAAGGTAAGTGAGTACTCCCATCCTTGCTAATGGTTGATTTCCTTTCTTAGAGATCATCAGAAAAAGATTCTTTTTGTCCACACTCGTGGAGTCTTCAGAAATTATTTCGGAAGGTTATCCTTCTTACCTTCAACGTGTGCAGGATTTGTCTCTTTATTCCTGCCTGCACACATGAGAGACTAAAAAAGCGATATTTTTGAGTGCAATTATCATAAAACCCTAATGGTGAGGCGAAGTCGAGGCTTATGATCACAATCGAATCCGAATTCTTTCATATGGTATGGTTACTTCTCGCTCAAAGACTTAAGGATGAGAATGCGTTCTTTGGTAGTTCTAATTTCTTGTTACTAGCATGCAGAAACTCTATGTCCTCATAGCTCCTTGGATGCTTGAGACTCTTTTACACTCTGAAGTTGGAGAAGGTTTTGTGGGTACACCCTCACGAGACTACAACTCGTCCACTAGGGACACCTAGGGGTTTAAAGGCTTAGTGCATACGCTAAATGCATTCGAGAGACCAGCGACAGTGGTATAAAGGCTTAGTGCATACGCTAAAGGAGGTCTGGTACTTCTTCTCTTGGTCCAGGCCGCCATCATGATGAAGAGGAGCTTCTTCTAGCGGGGCATTGTCCATTCTTCAATCTTCTTTACCTTCTTCGAATGGTGCAAACTCTAGAAACTCGTTGTCTGCAAGGAGAAGTGAAGGGAGTGTCCGTCGGCGCAGAGCACCCGTTCAAATCGGAATATGGATTTTGATTGAAGTAGTTTTTTCTTTGAGTCGTATTGGCCTCGCTTATTTTTTTATGGTTCTCGATACATGAGAACCATCAAGTGTTTGCATGGGCTATTATATATGCATCTGGATGTCTTGCTACCCTTCCTTTTCTCAGTATCGGCGTTTTATGCATCGCAAGCAGTGTACGCAAGGTAATGCTATTGTTGTTCTTGTAAAGAAGATCATGGCCTTCTATACTAACCAGGTTCATCGTTTGTTGTAAATATATTAAGTTCTAAGTTATTGAATAATACCGACTAACCGGTATATTGGTTCATTTGATTCATTTTTTGTAACAATTGCAATGTACTTGTATGTTCAGGTGATTTCACTAATCTTTGTTGCGCTAGCTGGTACATGGACTTTCCAATGGTCAAGTTTCATAGTAGCATGTAAATAGCTTCTGATTATTTAACAATAAGGGTAGTGTTAAGGCTGAATTTAGGGATAGAAGTAAACTGTAGGAAAACATGCATGATCCAGTATCACTCTCAAGATGGCTAAGTTCAACTTATCCATGTAGTTTCGGAAGTGTCAATATTGGTGCGGACAAACCAACAAGTGGACTCGAAGTAGCCACATGGATTGTTTTGACAATACGGTAGTGTTAAGGATGAATTTACTGATTTAAATAAGTGTAGCAAACCATGCATGATCAGTATCGCTCTTATGATGGCCAAGTTCGTAGTTTGTGAAAGTGTCAATATCTCGTGCAAACAAGCAACTAGCGAGACTATAGAATGCCCAAGACCCTTCGGTTCTAGTGTTCCTTTTCTGTTCTTTAAGAAATCACACATATGATATCGTTTAATTTTTAGTTAATTCCTATAGGATTTTAGTGTCATCTCATTGCACAATCCTTCGGTAGCTAGCTTTATGATGAGTGCCAAATATTGCATATTTCTACATCTATTTATTGGCATTTAACTCATCTTTTGTGCTCAGAAATCAGATATTATCCCCGATTCTGTATTTTCTTTGTTTTCAAGAATAAATATTTGTACTAATTAATTTTGTGTTTTTAGGAGTAAATAAAGTTCGGAAAAGTTGAGGAGCCAAAAGAGCAGAAAATTGGAGACAAGCGTCTATGGAGCAGAAAGCCAAAGCCCGAACGCGCGCCAGTTGCAACCCAACAAGAAGCAACCCATTTACAAGATATGGGCTTGAGAAGTCCAAGACCCAAGACCCGGATCCAAGCCCGCACCATTTGAGCCGTTAGATTTCACCCATCTACATCCTACGGTCGCTCCAACCTTCCCATCGACCTTCGCTGCTCCCGCTCCACACCAAAACCATCAATACCTATACCCATTCGACCAAACCCATTTCCCATTTCATTCTCTCTTTCTTCTTCCCCCGACACAAACCAGAGCTCCACCTTCTTCTCCCGACCAGACAAACACCACCACCATCTCCTTCCTCTGACACAGCCACCATCAGCCGCACCACCTTCATACACCTAGTTTCTCTCTATCTCCTCCATAGCTTCTTCCCTAGAGGCTAAGTTTGATATATGAAGAACTAGGGTTAGGGTTTTCTTCACAGTCAGAGGGAACATCAATTGATGGAGCTCAGAGCCGAATTCACATAGTCGACAACTGATTCAGCAAGTTTTGGGTGAGAGGGTATTTGTTTAATTCCGAAATTGAAGTGAATTAGGGTTTTTATTTTGCATGTATAAATATGGTGAGGAGTGGATGTTAGAACTTATGCCTGGATTAGCCAGAGCACCAACTTTAGTTTAATTTGTGTTGTAATCATCTTAAGCATGTTCTAATTCAATAATTAGGGTTTAGATGAAACCCATAATCTACTGCTAAGTTTGGTTCATGTTTTGATATTGTTCTTGTTGTATTTATAATGTTTAGGATAAATATAATCTGAACACTTCAACATTTTACTTTCACAGTGTATGCCATGTATCCATTGTAGTTAGATTACTTCTATGTTGAATGTGTTGCAATTCATGCTTCATTGACTGTTATTGATCCTTAGACTAATTGTGCCATGAGAAGACAGTTAGTGCTTTGGAAAGATACCCTAATTGCGATTAGAATATCCATCTTAGGATAGGTTTAATCATCTAAGTTATGAAATTGATCTGTGATTAGTTGTACTGTGACAAGACAGCTAATACTAGGGGTTAGTTAGTTGCCTTAGTTGATAATAAGCCATCCATTGAGACCCTGGATAAATGGCAGACTTGCATCTTGTCCGGAGTCCATTACAAGGGACAAGAACATTATTGAAATTGGACTGACTTAGCTAAGATTAGGTGGTGGATTCGACTGCCTTAGTGCTCTTTAATTTACATTCTTGTTTTCTATTTTCGTGTCACTTAAAAATCAATTAGTCGTATCGACAAAACCACAACTTTGTCACTTCTCTAGAAATCAGTTTAGAAAGCCCTTAGATCAACTATACAGCCACTCCATTTCCCTGTGGATCGACCTGTACTTTCCACGCCTCCAACAGGCGTTGTGCACTTGTAGTATTACATGTAGGAAAACAACTTTTAAGCTCCTACCACTTTATCTTTTTATTTTGTAGTTGTTGATCTGTTTTAGAAAGTTCTGTGATTTAATAAATGTGGCTTATTCTGATAATCAGGGACCATACCTGGATACCTGGATCGCTCTGCTTCTTTGGGTTACGGCTTAGTGTTAGTTTGTTTTCGGCTAGTTATATTTGGAAAGCACTATCCTTGAGATGAGGCGCCCGGCTTGTACATGTGACGGCGCGATCTTACTTACATTAATCAATAAATTTAAAAGTTGAATAAAATGAGGCCTTTATGTGATAAGTGTTAAAATAATCTTGTTTTCCCACAGGTTTTCCTTCTTTGTTTCTTATGATTTGTCAGTATTGTCCCTTGGATATTCTCAATATCTTGTTGGTGCTTGCCTTGTGTAATGTCTATTGCGGCTTCCCATGAAGATTTGAATCATACTAGAGGAGCTGCCACGGGAAACCACTAATGTTCATGACACCAATGTGCAAGGAGTAGGGGAGGGTGGTAGGACATTAGCAGCTGGAACCAAAAAATCACGTATCATCTCATGGGAAGATGCAGTAAGTTCTGTTCGAATATCTTGATGTACAATTTTAAGGTCTTGAGTTTGATTTCACTGACTACCCAATTAATTATCTATTTACCTCGTCACGTCCTGGTCTGCACTTGTCCAAAATGGCCATATCTAGGACCTGATCCACATGTATTTCCAAATAAAAGTGGTTCTGTAATCAAATGTTGCGAGTTGGAACAAGCCCGGATAAATAGAATATAATTTGGATCAGTGAAAAACTGTTTGCTATGACCATCTTAACGGGATGACTCGAGCCCTTGTTGACGATAGCAAACTTCTTTATCTTTTGTTCTTCCCTTTCATTCCTAAATCATAACCGACCTCTTCTGTACTTTCTCCATTTTCTGG
The DNA here is from genome assembly GCA_023531295.1 of Papaver armeniacum. Taxonomy (NCBI): domain Eukaryota; kingdom Viridiplantae; phylum Streptophyta; class Magnoliopsida; order Ranunculales; family Papaveraceae; genus Papaver; species Papaver armeniacum. Next base: position 239,848 of record JAJJWW010018406.1, read on the forward strand.
ATTCTTAATAAGTTATGTCATCGCCCCTTGTGATTAGCGAAAGTGAGATGTGTGTACCACCAAGAAATACTAAGTATATCTCGTATTAGAAGCTCTCACAATTTAGTGTCATACACATCTTACAGTATTTTAGGTGGGGATTACAATTTACAAGTGTTTTTAAAGCTTAGGTGACTTTTTCCTAATGCTAATCCTTTCAATAATTGAATATCATTAGAAAACGTCACCTCGCCTTTTTTAGAAACTTGTAAGTTGTAATCCCCGTAAAAATTAAGAAACAAGTACGGGAATAGTTTATCTGCGTGTGTTTTGGTCAAGAAAATGGAAAGTGTTTGATATCCGACTTTGATTTTTTGTCATAACAAAAGTCTTTTCCTTGCGGTTTCAACAAAGGTGAGCTTACAAAGTAGTAGCTATTGATGTTGATACGATACCAGCAAGGGTCAAGAAACTTCATATGCGTGAGAAACTTCTCTTCTCTCTTTAACATTTCTACATTTCATACTTATTTCCAGTCATCAATCTTATATCACAATTGCTCTAATTGATCACCAACAACCAGTAACCAGAGAAAAAGAAAGAAACAGATGCTATGGGAATTGAAAGAAGAAGAAACATCAAAGTTATTCTTCCTTGTCTCTTTACTCTTCTATCCTTCTCTTATTATTACATTAATGCTGCAGCAGGCACTAATATTATTACAAATATTACATTACATTATAGACCAAAGAAACAAAAGAGTATCTTGTGGGGAAGTTCAAACTAGGCTTCTTTAGCCTTGGAAACAATCGTTATCTTTGGAATATGGTTCAATAATATTAAAGGGACGGAGACAATTGTATGGGTAGCTAACCGAGACAAACCACTAAATGATTCTTCCGGCGTTTTCAAGATTGGCAAATGACGGAAATCTTGTAGTTTTAGATGGCGAAAGAACATCCTTTGGACTTCAGTGTGTCTAACGTCACAATTGCTAACATGACAATAAATTAATGGATACTGGAAACGGTTCTACGAGAAACAACAAGTGGTAGTAACAATGTTAACAACGGTGGGAGAATATTATGGGAGAGTTTCGACTACGCTTCTAATGTACTCTTGCCGGGATGAAGGTTGGTGAAAACATCAAACCGGGTTTGAAAGGAAAGATAACTTCTGGAGAGATAGCTCGATCCGTCCATAGGAATCTTGATTTAGGAGTAGACTTCGCCAAGACTTCCTCGAGATAGTAATCAAGAACGTTTCGAATGATAAACCCTTTGGTGAAGTGGTCCGTGGAACAATCAAGTCTTTCTAGGCATCCCAAGAATGTACAACATTTATGTTGGTGGATTTGGTCTTGTTAGAGATGGTCAACAACTTTATTTAGTTCTTGGTTACGGAAACAACATCTTGCTCTCATTAGGTTTGTTCTAGAACTTGATGGCATACTTGTACAAAGAGAGTGGTTCGAGAAAAACAAAGAATGGGTCGACATATGGCACTCACAAGATCTGAATGTGATGTTTATGGTAAATGTGGCCCTTTTGGAAGCTGCAATGCAATGGATTCACCAATTTGTAGTTGTTTGCAAGGGATTGAACCAAAGTCGAAAGACGAATGGAGTAACGAACCGGTCGGAGTGGGTGCGTTAGGAGGATGAGAATTACAGTGTCGGACAAACAAGAATGCAAGTAGTCTTGTTGGTGAAGGAAGCAAAGAATCGGATGGTTTTACGAAACTTGACAAGATGAAAGTGCCCTGATTATGTTGAATGGTGGGAATCTCAAAGCATAGAAGAGTGCGAGCAAAAATGTTTGAATAATTGTTCTTGCTTAGCTTACTCATACGAGAAGAACATTGGGTGTATGTGGTGGGCGAGAGATATGATCGATATACAAAAGTTTGGAAACTTCTCTAAGGTCTGGTGTCCACTTCATATCAAGGTCGCTAATTCAGAGCTCTAAGTACTTTCTTACTCTCTTTTCGGAAAGCAATTTCTTGTGACTGGTGTGCATCATCTATGTCCCGGACGACCGGACCAATTTAGCTTCATTTCTTATCTACAAGGATTAAGTAGTGCTTTTATTTGGGCCATTTAAGTCCAACGGTAAACTATTTATTTCGGAAATCTTTCTTGAAATTGAAATACAACTAAGAGGAAGGATACCAGGATAATTATCTCAATTGCGATCATCATAGGAATAGCTATAATCAGCCTTTGCACATTCATTTGCTGGAGGTGGATGGCAAAACATAAAGGTATAAAAAAATTACCATGACAATGTCAATTTCAAGTTTTGTATTTACCAAAGCCAATTTGGAATTTGGGAATTCGTACTGACTATTTACAAATGGTAAACTAGAAGGAAAACAACAGAAAGGCACAGAACTTTACTTACTTGATGCTTATGGAGAAACGTCAGATTCAAACATGTTTGGGGACAACAAAGAACTGGAAATGTTCAATTTTGAAACCCTGGCTAACACTACAAACAATTTTAGCGACGCGTCGAAACTTGGGCATGGTGGTTTTGGTTCAGTCTATAAGGTAAACTACTGTTCTCACCTACACGCCTGGTAAAATGTTAGTCGTATAAACTAATCAGTCAATGGTTAATATCAGGCAAATTTGGTAAATGGACAAGTAGTAGCTGTGAAAAGGCTTGCCAAGGGTTCCGGGCAAGGCTTAGAAGAGTTCAAAAATGAAGTTGTGGTGATCTCTAAACTTCAGCACAGGAATCTAGTTAGACTTTTTGGTTGTTGCAGTGAAAGGGATGAAAAGATATTGGTATATGAATACATGCCTAACAAAAGCTTGGATGCATTTCTCTTTGGTAAGACCTTTCTTGAAATTTCATGGTATTATATGCTTTTGTGTTGACTTGTTTTATGTGGTTTGTGGATCAGTTCCAACCCGACGAACACTCTTGGATTGGAGGAAGCGCTTCCAAATTATCGAGGGGATAACCCGTGGGATTCTTTACCTTCACAGAGATTCTAGATTAAGAGTAATTCATAGAGATTTGAAGGCAAGTAATGTTTTCTTTGGATGAAAAGTGAATCCTAAAATTTCGACTTTGGGATGGCAAGGATATTTGGAGGCGATGAGCTCCAAGCAGATACCAGAAGAGTTGTCGGGACATAGTAAGTAGCGATTGCCCGTTTCTCTTCAGTTTGTTTCTATTTCAAGCATATATATATATAAATTGTGTTAACCAACTTTACAATGCATGCAGTGGTTATATGTCCCCTGAATATGCAATGGAAGGTCGATTTTCAGAAAAATCCGATGTTTTTAGTTTTGGAGTGTTGCTACTAGAAATTTTGAGTGGAAAGAAGAACACTAGTTTACACTTACAAGAGTTATCTTTAAGCCTTTTGGGATACGCAAGTTTGTAAAGGCTATTTTGTTTAATTTGATGAAAATCATACTCCCCCGTTTTGGAAAAGTGTTACTTTTACTTCTTCATTTTAGCTTAAAAATAAGCCAAACTGAAAAAGTGAAAGTAACACTTTTCCAAAAACAGAGGTAGTATTTCTTTATTTTTTTCCAATCAAGTAGAAAGCGGCTTAGTTGTGTTGTTTCGAGCATGGAAATTGTGGAAGGAGAGCATGGCGCAAGCATTGATTGATCCAACTTTGTTATCTCGAACAAAATTTTGAGGCGGACGTGATGAGATGCATTCATGTGGGACTATTATGTGTACAAGAATCTGCAAAACACAGGCCAACTATGTCTACTATACTATCGATGCTTACAAGCGAAATTCTAAATCTTCCAACTCCAAAGCAACCTGCATTCATAGAGAGAGAGGTGTCTTCTCCTTCAGGTTCATCTTCTGAGACGCCAAAGCCATTTTCTGTAAATAATGTAACTATCACAAGCATAGAAGGCCGTTGAAAAATTTGCTTCATTTTTTGTTTATGTTTGAATAACTATACTTTTTTTTTTGATTAGGAGGAGGATTTTATTAGAAGTGGAGAATGTACAAAGGGTCTACCAGAGGTAGAAAAAACAAATAGAGAAAAGAAAAAAACTACCTTACAAAAAGAATATGTTGTCCCAATTAGAGACGCTGTGAGAAAAATTTACATGAACTAGATTCTTTTTAAAGACAGCCCAAGAGAGAACCAAAGCTTTTGCATCATTGCATAAGTCCAGATCAACCTTGAAATCGTAATTCTTCTCGAAAATTCGACAATTACGTTCTCTCGAAATAATCCAAGTAACAGCAGCAGGGATCAAATCCCAAATAATTCTTCCATGATCAGATAGATGAGGATGAAACCAACAATGAGCCAAGTCTTTAAAAGACCGAGGAAAGACCCAAGACCAGTTTGAACTTGGCATCAACGAACACCAGATTTTATGCACAATCTTGCAATGCAAAAAAAAGATGTTCCTGAGATTCTTCAACATTCCCGCGTAGAACACAAGAGTTATATAGATGAATACCTTTCCGATCTAAGATATCTATGGTGTTAAGCTTGTTGTGAAATAAGCACCACATCAGGAAGGTAATCTTAGGAGGGATAATAGATTTCCATATGAATGATTTTGGGAAGTTATCGAAACCCATATCAGCAGTTAATTTAGAATACAAGGACTTCACTGTGAAGATACCTGAGTTATCAGCCCATCGTCTAGTATCCAACAGATTATCAAGAGGAGGCGGAGTGCTGCCAATAACAACCAATAACTTTGGTTTATGGAGAACAGACGTAATGGATGCTCTTGTTCATCTTGACCTAGAAGAAGCTTTAGAAGGTCAGCCAGTGGAGATGTCACAGTGCGGTGGAACAAGATGAATAAATTATGTCTTGGTTCAATTCGAGGGTGTTTAGCAACAGAAGAAGAGTTAATTATCAACACGAGACTTCAGCTAAGGATCTGCGGGAAAAGCTAGAGAAGGAGTACCTTGTGAAGAACGTGGCTAATAAGATACATCTTAAGAGAAATTTGTATCGCTATAACATGAAGAAGGGTGCCTCTTTAACTGAGCACATAGATTCATATAATAAACTTCTTGCTGAGATGGTTAACTATGATGAGAAGATCAACGACGAGGAACAAGCTCTGTGTCTGATAAACTCTCTTCCTGAAAGGTATGAACCCGTGATCAAGGCTTTAATGCACGGAAAGGATAAAATGACATACGCCGAGGTCACTACAGAGATTGCGTAGTGAGGGAGTTCAGGAAGATGGACCGTGAAGACCTGTCAAGTGAAGCTAACGTGACTTGCTTCTTGCAAGAGGTCGTTCAACAGACAGGAAAAAGAAGAATGGTCATCGTGGCAAAGTGAAAGGGCGTTCAAAGTCAAGAGCGCGTCCGCAGAAGGATGAATGTGCATGGTGTCATGACTTTGGCCATTGGGCTAAGGATTGTACCAAGCATAAGGATCGAGAAAGGGATAACACCGAGGTGAACATTGCTAAGGAAAGTGAAGATTCAGATGAAGCTTCAGATTTCTCGCTGACTGTGATACCATCAACTTTTATCGTGAATCGACGGTATGTGGGTATTAGATTCTCTGGGTGCTACTTATCATATTTGTCCTCATTGGGATCGGATTTCTCAAACTTTGAAGAGTTTGATGGAGAATCTTTGATGGGGAATAATCACACCTGCGGGGTGATTGGGATTGGTAGTGTTCGAATCAAGATGCATGATGGTATGGTGCGGGAGTCGAAGGAAGTAAGGTTCGCTTTTTCTTGTGAATAAGAATCTGATCTCGCTCGAACTTTGGAAGCTAAGGGCTACAAGTTAGTCGCTGAAAATGGCATTCTAAAGGTAATTTCGGATCGTTGGTCAACATGAAGGGCACAAGGCATCATAACTTGTACTACTTAAGCGGGAGTACGAGAACGGGAGATGTGTCAATTCTGAACACATCGAGGCTGGGCAACGATGGAGACCACAAAGTTATGGCATATGCGGCTTGCACATCCAGGTGATAAGTCGTTACATTCTTTAATTGGTCCAAGATTTATTGAAAGGTGCTATTGCCTGCAAATTAGAGTTTTGCGAACATTGTGTGAAAGGAAAGAAGACAAGAACAAGCTTTGGCACATCAATCCACAACACAGTGGAGTTCTTGATTATGTTCACTCAGATGTTTGAGGTCCCTCCAAGAATGCATCATTGGGATGGAAACATTGGTTCGTGTCGTTTTATTGATGACTATTCTAGGCGCGTATGGGTGTACACCATGAGGCATAAGGATGAAGTCCTAGAAGTCTTTGTGAGGTGGAAAAAGGCAAGCGAGACTCAACCTAGCGTAAAGATCAAGGTACTATATTCGGACAATGGTGGAGAGTACAAAAGTGATCAATTCTTGCAAGTATGTCAGGATGAGGAAATCTGGAGGCACTTCACAAGTTAAGAAGACACCGCAACAAAATGGGGTAGCTGAACGCATGAATCTTACTTTGATGGAGAAGGTACGATGTATGTTATCTAATCTTTGGATTAGGTAAAGCGTTTTGGGCCGAGGCGGTGACATATGCGTGCTTCCTCATTAATAGGTTGCTATCAGCTGCGTTAGAAGGTAAAACTCCGATGGAGAAGTGGTATGGTAAACCAGCTTATGATTATGACTCAATTCATAACTTTGGTTGCCCTGCTTGGTATCATGTTAGTGAAAACAAGCTTGATAGTCGTGCTATTAAAGGGATCTTTATGGATGTGAAGAAAGGAGTTAAAGAGTTCAAAATTTGGAATTCAGTTGTGTTTATGGGTGCAAATCGTTTCTGCCGATTTCGGTAATTTCGGTAGGTGAGTGAGAAACTGGTTCAAACCCTAAACAAATGTGCTGCACGTGAGCACTTTATAGATTCGAGAGATCAATATGTACAAGTCCGGCCTAAACCAAGAAATGGCCATTCCAGACTTGCTTCGGTCACAAAGTGGAGGAGAAGGGTTGATTTGGGGAGGGAAGCAAAGAAAGGTGTTGAGACTAGAATAATTCTGGGATGGTAGTATCTCGACTTGTATCAGAAATTAAAAGCTTGGGAAACTTGCAAGAGATGAAAGCTTTTGGGAGAGCTTGCAAAGTTGCCTTTCTGAGAGTGTAGTATTTTTCTCCTGACCGAGACTTGTTGTCTGGTAGAAATAGGTAAGCCCTATTTATACAAGTCGAGATTGAAACGTACCCTGGTCTCATGAAGGAAGAGAGTAAAGGGTGAAATAATTGGAGGAGGTGGTAACCGCATGGTGTTAATGGGTGAAAACGTTTTCACCATTATTTCCTCATTTATTTGACCGCTTTATTCCTTTTCACGCTTTCTTAATGTGAGCGTAGTGTACGCTGCAAGCTGTGACCGCCAAACCAAAACCCCGGAAAGCATCCCCCAGTTTGTGTTGATATCTCGAGTGTTGGTTGCACCTTGGAGTGCAAGTGGCGCCGCTAGTGGCGCGTGTGGCGGGTGCCATTGGCATGTACGGAATGCCCTTGTTGCGGGTTGTACTGAGCGCAAGTGGCAATGCCGAGCGCTAGTGGCGTGCGTGGCATGTGCCAATGGCATGTGCGAATGCCTTGGTGGTAGGTTGTACGTTGAGTGTAAGTGGCAATGCCGGTGAGTTTGTTAGTGGCGTGTGTGGCATGTGCCAATGGCATGTGCGGAATGCCTTGGTGGTAGGTTGCATGGTTTGCAAGTTAGGCTACCGGGGCGTGTGTGTTTGGCATGTGCCAATGGAATGTGCGGAATGCCTTGGTGTTAGGTTGCACGGTTTGCAAGTTAGGCTACCAGCGTGTGTGTTTGGCATGTGCCAATGGCATGTGCGGAATGCCTTTGTGGTAGGTTGCACGGTTTGCAAGTTAGGCTACCCGGCGTGTGTATTTGGCATGTGCCACTGGCATGCGTGGCCGTTAGGGCCGTGGGCTTGGTAGGAAAAGCTACCAGCGAGCATGTTGGCATGTGCCAATGGCATGCGTGGCCGTTAGGGTCGTGGCCTTGGTATGAAAAGCTACCAGCGAGCATGTTGGCATGTGCCAATGGCATGCGTGGCCGTTAGGGCCGTGGCCTTGGTAGGAAAAGCTACCAAATGAGCATGTTGGCATGTGCCAATGGCATGCGTGGCCGTTAGGCCGTGGCCTTGGTAGGAAAAGCTACCGGCGAGCATGTTGGCATGTGCCAATGGCATGCGTGGCCGTTAGGGCCGTGGTCTTGGTAGGAAAATCTACCGGTGAGCATGTTGGCATGTGCCAATGGCATGCGTGGCCGTTAGGGCCGTGGCCTTGGTAGGAAAAGCTACCCGGCGAGCATGTTGGCATGTGCCAATGGCATGCGTGGCCCCGTTAGGGCCGTGGCCTTGGTAGGAAAAGCTACCAGCGAGCATGTTGGCATGTGCCAATGGCATGCGTGGCCGTTAGGGCCGTGGCCTTGGTAGGAAAAGCTACCAACGAGCATGTTGGCATGTGCCAATGGCATGCGTGGCCGTTAGGGCCGTGGCCTTGGTAGGAAAAGCTACCAGCGAGCATGTTGGCATGTGCCAATGGCATGCGTGGCCGACTTGGCCTAGGTTGCACATTTTGCAAGCCTAGGGCGCTATATTTGGCATGCGCCAATGGAATAGCGGCTTGGAATGGCTTGTGGTACGTTTTGGCATGTGCCAATGGCACGTACGGCCATGTTGACCTAGTTGCACGTTTTGCAAGCCTAGGGCGCTATATTTTGCATGTGCCAATGGCATAGCGGCTTAGTTTGGCATGGTTGCCAATGAGTGCGATATGTAGTTTGGTTTTGGCGTTGTCGCCATGGTGCGCGATGTGCGGCTTGGTTTTGGCGTTGTTGCCATGGTGCGGTGTGCGGCTTGGTTTGGCATTGTTGCCATGGTGCTTGAGTGTGCGGCTTGGTTTGGCATTGTTGCCATGGTGCGCAGTGTGCGGCTTGGTTTGGCATTGTTGCCATGGTGCGCAGTGTGCGGCTTGGTTTGGCATTGTTGCCATGGTGCGCAGTGTGCGGCGGGGTAGGTTTTGGAATTAGGGTTCTCCAGGTCGAAAACCCTAATGCGGGTATTTTGAAAAAATACCCTATTAATTTGTAGGACCACGTCCCAACAAATGTTATTCGGGTTAAGAAAAATCATCACCTTATCTTCTTTCTTTGTGAGATTGACACACAATTTAGTAAACATTGTGTAAATGGGCAATTTCCTTTGTAAATATCTTGTTTGAAGCATGTGTCCCTTTGTTATCGAAGCGAGGACCTAGTTGTTCCTCTTCCTTACAGTCAGGCCTTGTTGAGCCTTTGCAGTTTGGAGAAATCTTGATTGAATGCATTGTCATGAGCACCTACACGGGTTCATCGTTTGGACTGTATGAGTCTTCTCTCCTCCCAGTACAGGAATGTTGGTGGTTTCTTGGTGCGGGAAAAGGTAAGTATTTTATGAGATGGAGAAGCGTATGGCCATATTGCTACGAGGAACGATGGTGAAGTGTTGTTCAATCAAGCTTTGGTTTAGTAGTGAGCGATATTACATAGCGATTGTGGAGATGGAGAAATGTGTCCATTAGATCAACATTCTTGAAGTCGACCATCCAAAAGTGGAGAACATAGATGTCTACTGCGATCTCTGGAATTGGTCGGCGGATTGCGGCACCGCCTGATTATTGTGAAGGTTGGCGAGTGAGAGGCTATTCTTCTTTGGTGTGATTCACGCCACGAAAGCCATCTTTGGAAGAAGGAAGTTTGGCCACGGAGTCTCGGAAGATTAGGGGATTAACTTCGAGATTTGAAGAGTAGGGCTGAAAGATAGCATGGCCGATTGAAGATGATATTTTGTAGGGATTATAATTTACTAGATGGGCTTTCTGATTTGTATTATGAGGTCGGCTCCCCTTTCTCTTTTTTTTTTTTTTGAAATAAGAGATTTTGCTAATCCATTGGCTTTGTGAAGTCGATAGCGATAAGAAAAGAAAGTAGCGGAGAAAATGCTGGGTGTTCACGCATTGGCATGTTGCGGGGTGATTGGCGTGGTCGCGCTAGCCATTTTCCAGTGATGCTTGTCTCTGGCTTTCCCACTCTTCTTTGATGATCTTGCTAATGCTTATTGTTATATGCTTTAGTGATTATATACGGCCCTTCCCATTTGGAAAACTTAATTCTTTGATAAATCTTCTTGGATGTGCTTGAAATTTGTTTGCTGCGGATCTCCTTCCTTAGCTCCCCAGGTTTTACATAGGCATTGTGCATACAGGAAATCTGTTCTGTGTGACTATGTTCCTCTGCCAGGGATCTTTTGGAGTCTAGAGTATCCGGTTCAGCAATTACCGGCATTGATGATTAAACCGTTCCCTGAGTGCATTCAGCTGCGGTGGTCTGGCGGATGGATCTTGATTTCTTGCCGGAGGATTTGCGTGCAGCTATGCGTAAACGAGGAGTAGAGAACACGCCGGTGGAGCTTCCCAGGAAATTATTCATGCGTGACCATTGTGATTGCTCATGCAGGTTGGGATTGTCATGTCTTGTCAGTGAGGATTAGGATCGAGAGTCTTGTTGGTACTCGACTTGCCCATTTCCACGAGGATAATAGATGGTGAAGACTTGTTTGATTCGTACCTCTCAGTAACTCGTACTTACTTTGTTAGCGAGGTATCAGTTGGCCATTGATGATGTGTTTAGAGTCGCCAAAGCAATGAAGATGATGTGCTCACTTGTTGAATGCAGCGTTGGCTCGGTGGTTCCTTTGGTGGGGCGGCCTCAACCCGCGGTAAAAATTTTCCGGTGGCGGTTATGTACTCATCTTGGATTTGAGGATGGGGGTTAGTCTTCCCAGATGATGTCGAGTCCCAGGAAACATAAAAGGGCCACAGGCTACTTATTGCGTGCAAGAATTGTTGGAGCGTGTGGATGAGGTTTCCATGAGTCGGCATTCTGGCATTTGAGAGCGAAGGTAACCGCATCGTCTTCCATGGTGACCCGATGTTACCTTTGATGTATCTACTTGAGGAATAATTTCTGTTTTCTGGTGTTAAGCCTTCGTTGCATTTCTCTTAACACATAGCGGGACCTCGTGATGTCCAAACACCTTAGTGAACCTCCTTCAGAAACTCTTCAGATACAAACCCACGTCATGGAACACAGGCCTTTTGGACTTGTCTTAATTTGAAACTTATCTCTTTGTTAGTAGAAAAGAATGCTATCGAAAGGAAAGTGATGTACGGCTCGCTGAGTCCCGGTGTGGTGATGTTGAGTTTCTAAATGACATGGGCGCACGGCAATTTAGGACACGCTTTTTGGGCAATCGGGATTGGTTTTTAGCCCTCAGCGTGTGTCCAAGTGGTTATGCTTGTGATAGAAGAGTACGCGATATTATCCACCAGAACTTGGCATTATGCGTTGGCGCATTCTTGTCTTTTCCTCTTTCAGGAACACCTTGGCGAATCGTATGGATTTGGTATCTGAAAAACGCGGAAGCATAGAAATTCGCAAGGTCTTGAGGACAGAGCCTTCCCTTGAAGAAATTGAGTTGTTGAGTTCTTGAATGATAGGAGTTCTCCGGTCGTCATCTTCGGCTTTCTCGAAGATTTGTGAAAGCCACGTTGAACTATCGTTCGCCGTTTCTTGTCGGGGTTTCCTCGGTTCGCTTCAAACCGCAGCTTGAGCTAGTGTAGCTAAACGGTCGACATGCTTGTTGCTGCTACGAGTGACATGTTGATGGTTTGCTTGAAATAATTGAGTAGTTTTTGTGCTTGACTTTGTATGAATTGCCCGGTGTTAGTTCCTTCAATGCATAGATCCGTTTACAGTTGATGAGTAATTGGAATCTCCTCTTATCTCCCAAGCGGCCCAAACTTGTTTATTCAGTGATAGTCCAGATGAGAAAGCTTCGTACTCATTGAGTTATTGGTCTTGCGAGAAGTCTAGCTTGAAAGAACAAGAAGACTTCTCGGCCCGAGGAGATACTAGTACAACACCCGCTCCTCAGGTATTAGTCTTCGGGGGTGGAAAAACCGCGTCGAAGAAACAGTGCTTGTTCTTCTTTGACTAAAAGATATCTGGAAGATCTCCCGGAGATCTTCGTATTCTAACGGTATCTTCCCAGAATGCTGCTTGCTGGTCGCCTTGACTTGTCCCCTTTATGGCCCGCGGGCGCCGCGTTATGTCGAACTCGGCAGTGCGAGAGCCGATGGCTAGCCTCTATCGAAGCGGTTTCGAAGGCTTTAGGGAATACAGTTGCTGCACCACTTTATTAGGAGGTAGTGCACGAACTTGGATGAATAAATCGGTGCTAAACATGCCTTTAGCCTTGGGGTATGCGAGTTCGCGTCTCTCAACGTTATTTAGCTGTAAAATTCCATTCCTTTGTTGTCCTGTCTTGTGCGAGAGAAACTCCAGCGGCAGTATCGGCCCAAGGTTGTGTAGAAGACATAGCGGTTTCCCTCGCATAGGAGAGCTTCATGATAGGTGGAGAGGACAATATTTCTTGGATCTTCTGATGTAGCTTTTCTTTGGCGTAGCCATCACGAGAAATGCGCTCATCTTTGCTGCTTGAGAGGAGTAAAGCGTAGTGGTGAGTTGTGCCAGCAGGTATGAAGCGGCGAATGTGTGAAGTTTTTACCTTGCCCATGAAGCTTACGGGCTCCTTTATGGTTCGTGGTGGCGGCGTCAGTTGAGGATAGCTTGCGTTTTAGTTTGGATCAACTTTATTCTGTGAATCACTTTGAGTCCAAGAATTTCCCGAAGGAAGACACAGCGCATTTGAGAGGATTCATCTTCCAACTTGTACTGCGAGCATCTTCGAACATGGCGGCGTTTACCCAGTTGTCGTGATCTTTGATTTAACCACCACGTCATCACGTGTCTTACGACTTGCTTGTGCATCATGCTCGTTGGAAGATGGTAGCGAGGTCATGAAGCGTTGTTGTAGCGCCCGGCGTTATTGAACTTAGAAAGGAATTACGGTGTAATAGAAGTTTCCGAGGAGTGCAGGAAGCGGTCTTACTTAGCATTCGTGCTCATACATCTTTATGCGGTTTGTAGCCGCTATATCCATCCATGAAAGAGAACATACCATGTCCACGCGGTAGCATCTACCCGGCATGTCGATGTTAGGTAGCGGAAAATCATCTTTGGGGAAGCACTTGTTGAAATCCACAAATCGACACAACATCGATCACGACCATTCTTCTTGCATTGAAGACGATGACGGCCAACCAAGTAGGATGATGAATAGGCTTTGATAGTCTGTGACTAGTAATTTTTTTGGACGATTTGTTCTTCTACATCGTGTATACGGTGTCTTGGAGGCTACAACTGGCCCGGTTTGGACCGGGTATCACATGCAGATGGTGGGTGACAGTTTTCCATCAAGCAGGAGCATTTCTTCATAAGTCCATGCGAAGGCAATCTGATATTCTTTGAGTAGATGACTGCTTTGGCGTTACGCGGGATATAGAAATTCGAGCCCGATCGGAATGGTCGCGAGAATTCCTCATTCCTATTTGGCTTCGGTTTAGTTCGTCGGTGTTAAAATCGGTCCCATCTTGTAGCTTACGAGGGCG
>JAJJWW010018407.1:0-18023 GCA_023531295.1 Papaver armeniacum
GAGATAAGCTCTCAATATTTCTTAAACTTCCTTTCACGATATGCTGTCATGAAGCAAAATGTTTGAAGCATGAAAGGTGGAGTAAGTCTTCCAAAAGATCAGCATCAGTAATTGTTTCACGCATAGTTTTAAATGAGAGACAATTTGAAAAAAGTGCTTGAATTGTATGCACTTACACTCTTGAAATCTTGGGCCTTGGTCATCCACCATACCTTGCACGAGGTAAAATCATCAGTCTTTTGATGATCAAAACGATCTTTCATTTCTGTCCACAAAGTGTACGGGTCTTTCACCGTAAGATATTGGGACTTCAAAGCCCCTGCGTCAAGGTGATGACGAGAGAAAATTAAGGCTTTTTGCGATCCTGTGGATTCTTTTGTTCGAACAATAGTGTTTCCCAAAGTCTTGCACTAAGGTGCACTTCGCATCCAAAATCCATGACAAATAGTTCTTTCCAGAATGTCAAGGGCCATGAAGTCCAGTTAGAGAGTTTGGACATTATCTGAGTATAAAATAAAAAAAATATTAAACATGGCACAATAAATAATAAAATAAGATAAAATTATTGGTTAGACGGCAGCTTTACATGACCAATAAATTTGTGAAACACGTATATAAGAAAAAAAAATAATAAAAAGAAATTATTGTTAGACAGCATAGCCTTGACATGACCAATAAATTTATGAAGCACGTATATAAGAAAAAATAATAATAAAAAGAAATTATTGGTTAGACGGCATAGCCATACATGACCACAAATTTGTGAAGTACGTATATAAGAAAAAAATAAAATAATAATAATAAAAAGAAAATTATTGGTTAGACTACATAGCCGATATGACCAATAAATTTGTGAAGCACGTATATAAGAAAAAATAATAAAAAGAACCCTAGTAATCAAGAACGAAGCTCTACTAGCTAATCGGTAAATTTTTTTAGAACTTAGTTTTTATTTTTATTTTCTTTGTATTGAAAAAAAAAAAAAAAAAAAAAAAAATTCTTACGTTTATCGGATTTTGATTGATCGGTAATCAAATCGAATTGTAAAAAAAAAAAAAAAAATGTTTATGCATATTATCTAAAACCAATAGATAATATTTGTATAAAGATCTTTGTTTATGTTTCTTTAAATTTAAATGGTCGGGCTTAATCATAGTAATATGTTCGTAATGATAACGTAGTGTAAAAGATAGAAAAAATAGAGAGAGAAGGAGAATTCTTATTAATGTCTCAGCATGTGAAAAGGGAGAATACAACCTCTATTTATATAGGCTAGACACAAGGGCATCCCGGTAATAAACGGGATTTACCCTATATATTATTAACATAAATAAACGTTTATAACAGGTGCTTCGGGACCATAAGGTCCCAGAATTTTTTACGTCTTTTATAATTGACGATCAGAAACGTCGATTGTTCCCAAGAGTTATAACTTAACTTAAATAAATAAAGCCTTGTTTAAAAAAAAAAAAAAAAAAAAAGAAGAAGTCCGCTGCTCATAGTAAAAAGTTTGTATGCATGCGTAACTTGAGTTAAAAAGAAAACGAAGGCCACATTCTACGGCTAAGATGATCATTAGGTCGGGTGTTGGTAGGGGAAGTGTCCACAACAATAACAAGTTTCTGACCAAAGAAGTTTTAACATGAAACGAAAAAAAAAAGAAAGAATTAACTTTCTTGTTTTATGCATTAGGGTTCAAGGAAGTTGTATTGGGAGTGATCAACCAATAATCAAACAATCCAACCCCAGAAATGAAATCCACCCCAAAACAAACATATGCTTTTCCACCGCTTTGTAGATTCCAATTAAAACATGCTTGTTTTTCTCCTAAAGAAATAGTAGAACTCATCTGGTTGTCTACCAAATTTCAACTGAAAAAAAAACACACACACACAAAATTATAAGTCATTCTACAAATCTAAAAAATATAATATGCTGAAATTTATGTATTTAACAAACCTGAAAACTTCGCTTTTTTGCATTATGGGCACTCAAATTCCTCACACCTCTTGTGAAATCACAAGTGCGAGTTTGGCTCTAAGTTGCTCACTTCTCTTAACTCGTTATTACTAAAACCAGTTTTCCAAATCATCAATTGAATTTGATTGATATAACAAAGTGAAATGGCGCCTGATCTTTAGAGTTAAAATTTCCCTTCTTATTCATTTCTTTTACACGTTTTTCTTCATACGTGAGTTAAAATTCTGATACTTCATATATAAAAGTAAGAATTTTGCAGGCATCCCAAAATATTGGGTGCCTGAGAATAAGAATCGGATCAATTGCATAAGCTTCAGTGTACAGAACATTCCTGAAAAAAAAGTCATTTAATTATTACCAAATGTAATAAGCTAATTAGGGAAAAGATTATAAATTCATAAGAAATATAAGCTCTAGTGTAAAAACATTCATGAAAAAGTCTTTTATTACAAAATATACTTGTAATAATAAACTAATTAAGGTTATAAGAATTATTATTGTGGATCAATCATCGGCAAGGAAATCCATAGCCTCTGGATATTCCTCGGTTGCCCTCTCTGAAAGAAACTGCAATTTTGACCTCAAAATAATCTGTGAATAAAAGAAATTGATAAAGGTTCAAATGGATATATAATAAGTAATTAAAAAGAGATTAGATAAAACATTAACAACCAAAATCCGAATTTATTACCATCTTGAGGGCGTTTGCTTCATGTCCTATCATATTAGTGAGTTTCATGATTTAATTTTTCCCCACTATATATAAGAGCTACATGTTCTGGATCCGTAATACCATGACCACCTACTTTTAGGGTTTTCAAATTGGATAACCCCCCAGCACATCCTCTGTTTAAAACAAAACAAAAACAAAAAAAGTAATCAGAACAATAACTTAGATTTGAATCAACCAAAAAAAAATTAAGTGAAAATAATAGTTACCCAATAACAGCAGTGAAATCATCAACAATGACATTGTTGAGGATCGCAAAGCTTTGTTTGGAAAATCTTTAAAATCTAACTCAACAATCTATCATAGTGTTCATAGATGTAGAAATAAGTCCAAACCCCCTTGATTATTTGAAGATGAAATCCATAATAGAGAATGAGATTGTTATCCCATTGAGTAGGAGATACAATTTGAATGGGATGATTGATACTTTGATTAAGATATTGAACTGCAACTATTGGAAGTTTCTTATAAAAACCCCTAAATCTAACTTTATCGCCATCTACTCCTAGTTCCTGATTAAAATCAATTGTTACACCTTCAAGAGCCATGATTTCTCTCTTAGATTTCAGAATTTTTCTGTTTAGGTTTGAGGGAATAAGAAGAAGATGAATAAGGGAAGGAAAATAACACCACAGTCTCTCTCCATCATACACTAGACTAGCCAACGCATTAGAAGCAGAAGACGACAAAAAGAAAATTTATTTCTCTCTCTCATTTCTTCTGGTGGTCAATCAGCAACCCGGTCTTCTCTGGTCCTTCAAGTACTTAATCATTTTCCCTTAATTTTCGTTAATAGTTTTCAAATTATGATTAGCAATCTCTAGCTAAGGTTTTGAGTTGAATTAAGTTTGACATCGTTGGTGGGTTAACCGTTGATACTTTGATCTTGCATGATATTGGGAGAGATGAATTTGACTTTGTTATTAAAATTTCGTTATTTGATTCTTGAAACTTGCTTTTTAGAGGGAAACCGTTGGATTAGTCGGTAGGAGAGCAAATACGTTGAGAAGGTAAAATTTAGTTAGTTATTTAGGAAGTTTAACTTTTTTATTTTATTTTTTAAAATTTTAGTTGAATTTATGTGTAAAAGCAACGGTGAGTACCGTTGTCAGGTGGTCTTTAAGATTTTCACCATCAATAATGTTATAATGTTAGTAGTACTCGAGAGGGCACATAAGTACTATGCCCATGATATTAATGTTTAGTTGTTAGTATCCTTGAGGTTGCATTATTCTTTTAAACTCTACAATCGGTACATACAAAGCTTCTCCGGGTAAGGAACCCATGGATGATACAAATGGCTCCTAGACACTTCATATTGTTCGCGCATGAAAGTAGGTTTTGCTTTCTTCCGCCAATTTGATTAGCATTTTAACTTATTTGGTGTAATGGATAATTTTTAGCGAGAAGGAGAGGAGGAGCAGTGAGGCGGGAAAGATTAAATAAGTAGTGGAGCGTGAGGCTAAGAATTCAAAGTAATGCTCTTTTTTAGTGGTAGGGCGCGCCAAGCATTTGCGATGAGTGTCTTGTAACGCAAGAGAACCTGGTTGCAAAGCTACTGCGAAAAGCTCACTACTACTCCTAAAGTCGGATTCTAGGAGATGCTTGAAAATTATTCGATTAAATTTACAAATACACAATTGAAAGCAAAGGACTAGCTAGTTGTTCATGATAATAACATATCATAGCAAAATAAGCTAGTTCTTTGTTTCTACATGTTTCACATCCAAGCACTTGATTATCAAAACCCGTAAGTTTGATTTCTAGTTTTGCACTCAGATTCTTGCAGACTATATTTTTTGCACCACTTAACGAGTTATTGACCCACATTCCATCAATGCTTTCTTTGACACTCTCGAATCTCTCCACTTCTTGATCTCTTTTAGCAGACTCGCTTTTACGTGTCAGTAGTTGCTTTCCCGAGAACATCTTCTTCATCATCACTGGTTCAATTAATATGATACCAAGAACATATGGAAAGAACTATGTGTCCAAGACTTGCCGATTGTGCAATAACTCTTTTTCCCCGATTCAGTTTCATTGTTATGGAAGAATTCCACCAATACTTGTAGATGAAAATTGTCTAAATTGTTTATCCTTTTATTCTGATTATGAGTGTTTTGAGTGGTCGTCTTTTAATGATTGTGGTTCTGGTGCGCAAGGGTGATTCACTGAGAGTTACTAACTTCCAGGTTGAGAACCTTCTATATGTTAATTTGAGTGTTAGTAACTCGAGAGTTACTAACACTCAGAGTTACTAACTTTCTGAGTGTTCTTCATTAAATATCTAGATTACACACTTTCTTATCAGCTAAAGACGGTTTCTATGTGATTTGATCACTCAACAAAGCAAGGGGCAAGGGTGGACCGGTATTTACCGCTAGACTTTTGGGATAATTTCTTGTTGACACCTTGTTGTGGGTTTGTTGTGAGAAGTCCAGAATTTCTTAGGCTAGGCATATGCAACTAAGCGCCAAATTGAGTATTTTGTTATGTTGGACAAGAGAAGTCACTCATTCAAGAACCAGTTCTTAAGTTGGAAATTTGCAAATAACTTTATTTATTGCTATGTTGTGATAGTTCAAGTAGCACAGTATTCGAATATTATGCATGTGTCTCATTTCTCCACTATTCGGTTTTTGATATAGGAATGAAAATTATGAACCTCTCGGATAAATTTTATAATTCGGAACAGAGCTTTTTAAGTTATGGTGGCCATTTGGCTTGATTGGTGAGGTGGGGCTTAGTTTCTCATTTTCATCCGAACCTTAAGAATCTTGACCCAAGATGCTAGAGTCCTTTGTTATAAGCGGCTCGCTTACAAACTAGCTATCACCTTGATCCGTAGTTATGCATGTCACATGCAAGTTACAACCTTTAGTGTACTTTTTTATTCAATTGCAGTTTCCTCACTTCATTTCACACACGGTGTACACGGGGAAGATCAAGGATAACTTACCGCGTCCGATGGGTGGTGCAACAGAATATGGATGCAGGACATTGAGGTTCTTTATCGGTGGCAAAGTAGAGAGTTTATTCGTACTAAGCATGGTATGTTTTGAGGAAGCTAAAATCTTTATCTGCTCAAAAAATGGAATATTTGTCGAGGAGCCCGTGTCTTTGCTCTTGATATGCTGTTGCCAATAAATGTTACATGTGCAAGCGTATGAGGAGGAGACTCTTGAACACATTTTTGGCACCTTTGTAGTTCCGCGAAAGGGCTTGGAGCAGGATTGCTGCCATCTTTCACCACAACCCTCATTTTTCTTCAACTATTTGATAAATTTACAAAGGCGCCAAGGGTTGATTGGTGTGGAAATGATACTTGCTTAAAGCTCTAGCACTATAGGGATGATGAGTTTTTATATCTGCTTGAGAACACAAATCTGACTTGCACAGCTCTTATATCTTTATTTAGAATACGGGCATCCAACTCAAAACCAATTGGCAATGAGTGGAGAGGCCCAAAGGATTTATAAACAGGGATCTTAGATAACCTGACAATGTGGGACTACACGCCCCTCACGTGTAGCCTCGTTGGAGTTTTAACACGTGGACAATTAAATCGGGTGACGCGGAGTAAAGACGCGATCAAATGACTCGTCGCAAATAGCCTGCTCTGATACCATGTTAGAATACGGGCATCCAACTCAAAACCAATTGGCAATGAGTGGAGAGGCCCGAAAAGGATTATAAACCGCAGGATCTTAGATACCACGGATAATAGTCGAAGGAAGGGGAATTTATGTTGAGCGTCGTTGGGTGGTTCCGCAAATCAATTATTGTATGTCTCTTGCCTCACTTTGGTTCTTAAATCCTACCCACTAATTGTACCAACCAGCAGTGTATGGGTCCCAAATCAATTATTGTATGTCTCTTTGCCTCTTGGTTCTTAAATCCTACCCACTAATTGTACTGACCAATAGGTATGGGTCCCACCCAAAAGATGGAAAGAAATAGTGTTCCTTCTCAAGGTCTTGATGAAGTTGTGGCATTATTATGGCTATGGTGTTTTCAGGTCGATAATAGTGCACGAGGCGTGAAGCTTTGGTTTAACACGAGATGGAAAACTTCTTTATTTGGTGGGGAACACGATATTTTGTGGGGAAACGAAACGTGGGTCTACGGACTCTACACCAAAAGGTCCAAAAGTGAAAGTATGATTCTGGTGGGTCCCCGGACTGATCACGAGAGATCACCACCATCAGCCGTACTTCTTAAGCATCTTTCCTTTTGTTTTGTATTAGGGTCCTGTTATCCTATGCACCAGGCATAGGATAATCTAGTATTTATTACTCCCTTTGTCCCTAATTAGATGAGCTACTTGTAGTTTGCACAAATTTTAAGGCAAGGAGGAAAGTGGAGTATATTTAAGTATTTTTTACAATTATACCCTTATGGGCAATAATTAGTAAAATTTAGAAACGATTTATCTCTTAAACCATACCACGGTTTTTTATAAACTTTATACCGTTGAAATTTTTTTTAAAACACTTACGCAACGAATATAAACATGACTACCAAATTATACATATTTCTTATAGAAAAAATAATCAATTAAAAGGGTAGTTTTAGAAATATCCCGTTGGTTAGTGAAATAGCTCATCTATTTGTAGACAAAACTAAAACCAAGTAGCTCATCTAATTAGGGACAGGAGGGCGTATATCCTTTTGCCTTGAAATTCCAATTTGTTTCTTGGAACTAAAACAATTCTATATTAAACAAACTCTATTATTCCTTTGGTTTATGGGAGTGATAAATCGTGGTTGTTCCGTAAATACCCCTAAGTTGGGAAAAATTATTTAATGCAAATACTTCCTCCCATTGAAAAATGAAAAGGCACTATAGCATTATACTCCATATGACAATAGTTGTTCCCGCTTCAAAAAAAAAAAATAGTTGTTCCGATATATGTGAAATACGGTATCCTTATTGTCGTATGCTTGAAGACAATAGTAAAAAGTTAGTATACGAACGGATATCATTTTTCATCGGAATGGATAAAACAAAAAAATTAGTATCGGCCAAGCATTTTGCTTATATAGGTAATAGAGATCATACTCATAGCCTAGGTGTAATAGCGGCAAGGGAAACCATTTCATTTCATTTGATATAAATCAAGAATAAAATTAAGTGGAATCTTAAATATCATTGCATTAATTTTATTGACATGAGATGTGGGATTTTGCAGGAGGGGAAAAAACGTAAATAAGATATAAACATGAATTTGTGGCTAGTGTAAGTGATCCATTTGTTAATCAACCATAAAATAAATAAAGTGATGATTAAGCTTATGGGTAAGTATGGAAATTCATCCCATTTAATATTTTAGATTAATGAAACATTCAATAAAGCTTAGACTATTATATTTTCAATAAAACATGTTAAAAGTCCAAAAATACTTAATGCACTTATCCTATGTATGGGTGCATACAATAACATTTTCCTTTGTATTATTGTCGCATTTTGAATTGATTAGGGAATGGGGAGAGGGGTTGAAGTTATGGGTTTAATTTCCTCTGATCAAAAGAAAAAAAAAAGAGATTAGTTGAAATTACAACAAGGTAGAGTGATAGGTGTAGAATACACCTAATTTACTATCTAGTAGTTGTTGATGGGTGAAAATTACTCCTGCTGAATTTGGTAATTTGGGGTGTGATGAGGAATGAATTTAAACCTACAACAAATGCACTGCGCGGTGAGTGCTTGTAGATTCGAGAGATCAATCTGTGCAAGTCCTACCTAAACCAAGAAATGGCCGTTCCAGACTTGTTTCGGTCACAAAGTGAAGGAGATGGGGTTGATCTTAGGGAGGGAAGCGAAGAAGGTGTTGAGATTGTGAAGGTGTTGGCTTGCTTATGACTTGTACAGTAGAAAATGGTTGAATGTGACGGTATCAACACTTGGTTTTTCTGTCGTCTGAACTTGTGTTGTTCTCCGTTATTCCTTGTTGTTGGAAAATAGGGCGGAGAACCCATTTATACAAGTCATTGAGCCTCATTCACGTTTCTCGTGGGAAGTGGAGGTAGTGGAATGATGGAGTAGTGGAGTTGTGTGTCGGTGCACACGACCGGTCTTGCCCACTTTCCTGTTCATCTCTAACCGTCACGACTCCTAACACGTTCTTGTGATGGCGCGTTGCCGCCGCACGCCGTAAACCGCCAGACCAATACCGATAAAGTATCCCGATTTGTGACATGATTGATGTCCGGAATGTGGATCCACGAAAGATAGCATGTAATGCTGAATTGAATAAGCTGCGTTATTGAGTAAAGTCGATACTTGTGCAAGATCGTGTGTATTTTATGTAGTCTTGCATTACGGTGTGGTAAAGTGATGTGTAATGACTGCTCACTAACCAAATAACTCGACCGGGGTTGTATAACCAAGCGGGGTGAAGTCGGGACAGAGATGAGATGATGATTGAGACACTCATGCGACCGTTGATGAAATTAGGGTTTTTAAAGAGGTGTAAGCATCACTCTTGACTTAGTCGAAACCAAGCATGGGAAGGATTTTGGAGAGGACCGACCATACATGCGTGTTGACGGCATGATGGTGTAGGCGCCTCGTATTCCGTTCCCTCATGAGAGCGTGGCCCGGGCCACTCAATTTGACCGTCAAAGGAGTGGTCGAGATTGATTTTGCGACGGAAGTTTGATACCGAAGAAGCCGCGCGCCATACTCTCCTTTCAGGCGCATTTTCCAAGACGACCTAGCTTGAGTCGGTCTTGGCCGGTTGGTTTGGCGTGAAGACGGTAGAATGACGTTCATGCCTATGTCTTACCGTCTCATGAAACGTGATCTAAGCCACCCAATTCGTCGGTGAAGTTGAGTGGTCGAGATTGGTTTGCGGCGAAATCTCTTACCGCAAAGGAATTGGTAACCGCGTGTCATCCCAAGTTTGGGCGCGCGCCCCAAGACGACCCATCTTGGTCGGCCTTGGTCGATCATACCACCGTGTAGGTGGTAGGTTGGTGTTCACACCTATACCCGATTATCCCATGAAAACGTGATCTAAGCCATCCAAATCATCCGGTGAAGTTGAGCGGTCGAGATCGGTTTAGGATTTGGGAGGTGTAACCGCACGAGTTTGGGCGGCGTTTTTGGGTTGGTCGGGAATGATGTGCCTTGGCCGGCCGCGTGAGGAGGTAGATGGGCCCACGGTGGTCATGCTTGGTGTGACCGACCCTTGCTCAATCTAATCGCGTGACCCTCCATTGTGTAGGAGAAGATGGGCGCGCGCGATGTCTTGAACCCCGATTTTGGCTTTCAAAGCCGCGACCATGCTCTTTTCGAGGCGAGAATTTGTTGTAACCAATCATGGTTGGTTTTGACCGATTGGTCGAGTGTGTAAGGCGGTCACATGGTGATTGTGTCGACATGCTCAGGCCCTTTGAGTCTACATCTACACCCTCCATCTATGCCTGCGAATGTGGATGGTTGAGGCGTTTTGCACATGTAATATGCCGCAAACCCTAATTTAGGGTTTTAAAGTCCATAATGCTTGGTATGGACGGTTTCTTGGCAAGCGAAGGCCAATGGTCGACCATGCGGGGTCGGTTGTGTGTATTCCATACACCTTGGGGGTGATGGAATTGATCTGGGTCATCCAATCATGCTTGTGGAGTTGGATGAGCGTGATCGAATCATATCCGGCAAGCTAAGGCCGTGGGTATTCCATACCATGCTTAGGGTGATGGAATTGATCCGTGGTCATCCAATCATGCTTGTGGAGTTGGATGACTGCGATCGATCATATCGGCAAGCTAAGGCCGTGGGTATTCCATACCATGCTTAGGGTGATGGAATTGATCTGTGGTCATCAATCATGCTTGTGGAGTTGGCTCGAATCATATCACAGCAAGCTAAGGCCGTGGGTATTCCATACCATGCTTAGGGTGATGGAATTGATACGTAGTCATCCAATCATGCTTGTGGAGTTGGAGGGGATCTATCACGGCAAGCTAAGGCCGTGGGTATTCCATACCATGCTTAGGGTGATGGAATTGATCTGTAGTCACCCAATCATGCTTATGGAGTTGGATGAGGCAATCGGATCATATCCGAGATCTGATATCAAGTCCAGGATCTCAATCGGGCTAATATAACACCGAGAGGGGCTCAATCGGCTAATATAACACACCGAGAGGGGCTCGGGCTAATATAATACACCGAGCATCGGCACAGACGGGTATTTCGTACATGGTTTCATTATAGTGCTTGGAGGTTCGTGTTACTCTATATATGAGTAACACTCATCTCATGCTGTGTGATAATGATTCATTATAGTGCTTGAGGTTCATGTTACTCTATAAGAGTAACACTCTTACCGTCATGCCACACCGATAATGAGTACATGAAATACAAGGCTGATATGAAATTCACAAGAAGGATTGTTGCTACATGATCCATTCTTGGTGAATTAAGTGAGGAATATCCAACACTTATAAATGGCTTTATCTTTTACAAGATAAGATGTAGCATGATTTTTTCGGTTTTTTACAAATCTAACCTTTAATGAAAATCCACCATCAACATTAAGTCCCCGCCTAGCACATAATGGTTACACTATTGTGTGGTAGGCATGAGATGGTGATTAAAAGATAAAACTTATGAGACAAAGTTAGATGTTACCGGGAGAGGCTGGTCGTCCCCGGTCCTTCGAGCATGTCACGTTCAAGAAACGTCGAGAAAGTGTTCCCCTAGCATGATGTCGGTCTTGCTGCTTGATCGACCTTGCGATGGCGCCCGGTCGAGGGCTATTGCGCCCGCTTCGTTCAATCGTGGGGATGTGCCTAATCGATCGGATCATTGCGCATGCTTCGTTCGTGGGGTTCTTCGCGCTGCTTGATCGAACGTGGGCTTGTTGTGTCTCGCCGGTTGAAAGTGGGTCCACCGTGTACATGCTTCAAACGTCGGCCATGTGCTTCGACAAAACCGCCTTTTTCTGTGTGCGCCAGACTTGAGACTTGAGCAATACCGGTCTTGAAACTTATACCGGATCGAAATCAATACCGACATACTTGAACGATGTTTGGACCGGTCATTGTGTGTCTGATGTGAGTTGTGTCTTGCCGTGTGTGACTACACTTCTCATGTGCTTTCATAGAAGTTCTAACTCCCGTCTTTTATTTCATTGCGGTAGAAAGAAAAGAACTCCCGTTGATATATCTTCAAGATAATGTCTGGTGGAAGTGTTGACAGCTTCAAATACATGCGAACATTGATGATGAGTTGTTCACTGCGCTCTCTCTACTATATGAAAATATTCGTTCCACAGGATAACCCTCCTCCTATCGACTTCGAGGTTTTTTCATGCTCTGCTGGATCCTCATGAAGGATGAATGAGACGCACGTTGAGCAAATGAGTACATCAAAGACAACTTGACCAGAGCGCGATTATTGGTGTAGCTTGAGTGTTTGAAACGACTCGAGAGGATGTTAAAGTGGCTTCGGGTGCGAATGTTGAGGTAGATCCTGAGAGACAGTGTTGAAGCGAGTTAAGTGAACAGGTCCGGGAGAGAGCATTGAGGCGCTCTTGGATAGACCATTGAGGAAGCCTGCTTGGAGGAAGCGTTGAGCGGTAGCGGCTCTTGATTCGATTTACCCTGCGAATTCCATGATTCTTGACTCACCATCTTTCTCGTGTTGAAGAAGCCCTTGATCAAGGTGAAGGAACTTCATGCCGAGCATCGCCTCCCCCAAGCGTGGTTTACATGGTTTTGTTCGTAAGGGTCGTTGTCGAGCCGGATATAGAATATCTTGGGCATTGCCTCATCATTGTTGGAGTCGTGCATGTGGTGCCCGGAGTTGGAGTCGGTGGACGTGGGCAGGATGTTGTATCTCGGTAGTTTTCCTCTTGCTGCTCGAGGAACTGCCATGAAGGGTGAAGGTTGTATCGCTTGTTGGTGAGATATATGCCCCTACAAACATTATGAGGCTCTTCATTCCGGCAAGCCCGGTTCTTTCTATCGTGGCATATGTTGTTGTAGATGAGAGTTCAACACCTCCGGAGGACGACCAAAAGTGCGGATTCTCCAACATACCATGATAGACATGTACCACTGTCTCGATAAAGTGACTCGCTCGGATCTTGTTCGACCTTTAAATCGATAGAGTGACTCACCCGATCTTGTTCGATATGATGCGTGGACATCGTTATCTTCTTGAGGTCGCTCCTTGAGGTATCGGCTTTGCATCATGCTCGTACATCCTTATCCGGTTGTAGCCGCAACATCCATCCATGGAGGAGAATATGCCATGTCCGCCGGTTTGCATCCGGGTCTCATCTTTGGATTGCCTCGCAGATTGTCCGACCAAGCTTGGATCGGAGATTGTATAAATGATTACACGGGAGGTCGAGGCGATGGAGATAGGCCTAGGAGATTCCTTATCGTCGAGCTCTTGATTTGTGGAGTTGGTTCCCTCTTGCAGTGAGTTGTGGAGCATCTAACACTTGCTCTTGTGGTTCATTCTTTGTTAAAGCATTCCGTTGGGTGGAGAGGCTAGGTGTAGGTCTTTCCCGCTAATTGATAATGGCGTTTCGGTATACCGTTTTCCCTTTAAGTCACGACTCACCATAAAAGTTCGTTCCCTCTTCGTGTGATCGTGGGTCGTGGCTTCACAGATGGAGAAGAATGCTTTGTCGACAAAATGCATCGTGGGTACTAGCCTCAATGATGCAAGACGGTCTTCTTCCCGAATTGACGCCCACACGGGGAGTGGGATGCAACGAACTTGTCCGATTCTTTCCACGGAGCTTCTCCCGTATGTGCCGGTTTGGTTTCCTCGAAGTCCGTCGTTGTGGTAGGCTTAAAAGTACGACCTTGCACAGGGAGAGTCTTGGATGTCCCGAGAATCTTGAGAGTAATGAAGACGATCTGTGTAGATAAGGGCGTCTTGAACTCTTAATCCTTGATGCGTGCGGTGACATGTAGGTCACGGTGTGACCTTCCTCAGTTTGATAGCAAGAAACGTCTCCGCGCGCCGATTCTTCGAGAGATGTGAAAGTTTGCATAAACTTTCCACTAGAGAAACCGCTTCCCGATCCACCGGCCTCTGGTTCATAGTGAAACTATTGACTTGAGAAAGATCGTCATGAGGATCGGTCCCAGTGTAGGAGCCTCCATGACGGGACCGCCAACCAGACAGTGAAACTATTGACTCGAGGAAGATCGTTGTGAGGATCGAGTCCCAGTGTAGGAGCCTCCGTGATGGGACCGCTCATATCGATGTCGCTTCTTTGATCGAGTCCATGTAGGTCCGTGCCATTGAAGTACCTTCTCGGTGCGTTGAATTCATTCCTTGTTGGCTCTAGGGGCTATTGCGGGTCATGTGGGAATCGATCGTTAATGTCTTAAGAAAAGTGAGTACCTCTTTCCGGGTTGCGGCCATATCCGTTTGAGTCTTGACAAGAACTTCCTGCTTTTCCATCAAGTCTCGCAATAATGGGAGATGGTCCTCCTCTCGCCCTCCGGTTCTCGTCCCGATGAAGGAGTGGAAGTTGTTGCTCCGGGGTGACTCACTGGGAGGTGTTACACTTGATGAGATGCCAGGACTTGTATTTTGCTCTGGCTCACGGTGATGTGGGAGGTGTTGTAATATCACTGCGAGTGATCGGGTGAACGTTCCCATCCTCTGCGTACTCACGTGTTACTTGATTGATTTCTCCTTCCTCAAGCGTTTCTTCACGGCTTCGACAAGGGTCTTGAGATGTAAATCTTCCACAGGATCCGTAAGCTTCGTGCTCCATTTCTTTATCCAGAGTAGACGTTGTAGTACTCCGGACAGGTCCTCTCCTCGCGTGGGAGTTGCCTCGGTTCTTCATTGTTGACTGGACCATGTTGTTCATCTTTCCCCGAGTCACCTGCGGTTCTGGCGCTCTTTTGCCTCTCCACCGGTAAAGGTGTGACTCCGACTAAGGATTGACATTTCTTGCACCGCTTGAGTAGATGCCTCGCCGATCCTTCTTGTAATTGTGCCGCTATATCATTCAAAAGGCGAAATATCTCGCTACGCCTCCGGTGATTCATTGATTTGCCAAGACATCCTCCCGGCATTCCGCCTATGCTTCCCATGATATCTGAACCTTTGTAGTTTCCGGATACATTGCGAGATGGGAAACCGAAAAATTGAGGATTCAATTTTTTGCAACCGATAGATCAACCTCCCACCGTGGTCGCAATTGTTGATGGGTGAAAATTACTCCGCTGAATTTGGTAATTTGGGGTGTGATGAGGAATGAATTTAAACCTACAACAAATGCACCGCGCGGTGAGTGCTTGTAGATTCGAGAGATCAATCTGTGCAAGTCCGGCCTAAACCAAGAAATGGCCGCCCAGGACTTGTTTCGGTCACAAAGTGAAGGAGATGGGGGTTGATCTTAGGGAGGGAAGCGAGAAGAAGGTGTTGAGATTGTGAAGGTGTTGGCTTGCTTATGACTTGTAATGATGAGAAAATGGTTGAATGTGACGGGTATCAACACTTGGTTTTTTTCGTCGATCGGAACTTGTGTTGTTCTCGTTGTTTTCTGTTATTCCTTGTTGTTGGAAAATAGGGCGGAGAACCTATTTATACAAGTCATTGAGCCTCATTCACGTTTCTCGTGGGAAGTGGAGGTAGTGGAATGATGGAGTAGTGGAGTTGTGTGTCGGTAATACACGACCAGTCTTGCCCACCTTTCCCTGTTCATCTCTAACCGTCCATGACTCCCCAACACGTTCTTGTGATGGCGCGTTGCACGCCGCACGTTGTAAACCGCCAGACCAATACCCCAAAAAGTATCCCCCTCAGTTTGTGACATGATTGATGTGCTGAATGTGGATCGTGGATCCACGAAAGATAGCATGTAATGCTGAATTGAATAACTGCGTTATTCGTAAAGTCGATACTTGTGCAAAGATCGTGTGTATTTTATGCGTGTGCTACATGACACGGTGTGGTAAAGTGATGTGTAATGACTGCTCACTAACCAAATAACTCCCGACTGTGGTTGTATAACCAAGTTGGTGAAGCCTGGACGGATGAGATGATGATTGAGACACTCATCGGCGACCGCTGATGAAATTAGGGTTTTTAAAGAGTGCAAGCATCACTCTTCACTTGGTCGAAACCAAGCATGGGAAGGATTTTGGAGAGGACCGACCATACATGCGTGTTGGGGCATGATGGTGTAGGCGCATGTATTCCGTTCCCTCATGAGAGCGCGATCGGGGCCACTCAATTTGACCGTCAAAGGGGAGTGGTCGAGATTGATTTTGCGACGGAAGTTTGATACCGCATGAAGCCGCGCGCCATACTCCTTTTCCAGGCATTTTCCAAGACGACCTAGCTTGGTCGGTCTTGGCCGGTTGGTTTGGCGTGAAGACGGTAGGGCCGACGTTCATGCCTATGTCTTACCGTCTCATGAAACGTGATCTAAGCCACCCAATTGGTCCTAAGTGAAGTTGAGTGGTCGAGATTGGTTTGCGGCGAGAAATCTCTTACCGCAAAGGAATTGGTAACCGCGTGTCATCCCAAGTTTGGGCGCGCGCCCAAGACGACCCATCTTGGTCGGTCTTGGTCGATCATACCACCGTGTAGGTGGTAGGTTGGTGTTCACACCTATACCGATTATCCCATGAAAACGTGATCTAAGCCATCCAAATCATCCTATGAAGTTGAGCGGTCGAGATCGTTTAGGATTTGGGAGGTGTAACCGCACGAGTTTGGGCGTGCGCTTTGGGTTGGTCGGGAATGATGTGCCTTGGCCGACCGCGTGAGGAGGTAGATGGGCCCACGGTGGTCATGCCGGGTGTGACCACCCGCTCAATCTAATCTGCAGGACCTCTCCATTCGTGCCGGAGAAGATGGACGCGCGCGATGTCTTGAACCCCGATTTTGGCTTTCAAAGCCGCGCGACCATGCTCTTTCAAAGTGACGAATTTGTTGTAACCAATCATGGTTGGTTTTGACCGATTGGTCGAGTGTGTAGGCGGTCACATGGTGATTGTGTCGACATGCCCGGGCCCTTTGAGTCTACATCTACACCCTCCATCTATGCTGCGAATGTGGACGGTTGAGACGTTTTATGGCACATGTAATATGCCGCAAACCCTAATTTAGGTTTTCCGTCCATAATGCTTGGTATGGACGGTTTCTTCTTGCTTAAGGCCAATGGTCACCATGTGGGTCGGTGTGTGTGTATTCCATACCCGCTTGGGGGTGATGGAATTGATCCGGGGTCATCCAATCATGCTTGTGGAGTTGGATGACCGTGATCGATCATATCCGCAAGCTAAGGCCGTGGGTATTCCATACCATGCTTAGGGTGATGGAATTGATCCGTGGTCATCCAATCATGCTTGTGGAGTTGGATGACTGCGATCGATCATATCCGGGCAAGCTAAGGCCGTGGGTATTCCATACCATGCTTAGGGTGATGGAATTGATCTGTGGGTCATCCAATCATGCTTGTGGAGTTGGATGACCTGCGATCGGATCATATCCGCAAGCTAAGGCGTGGGGTATTCCATACCATGCTTAGGTGACGGAATTGATCCGTGGTCATCCAATCATGCTTGTGGAGTTGATGATCGCGATCGAATCATATCCGCAAGCTAAGGCCGGGTATTCCATACCATGCTTAGGGTGATGGAATTGATCTGCGGGTCACCCAATCATGCTTATGGAGTTGGATGACCGCAATCGAGATCATATCAGGAGACCGAAAAGAAATAAGTCCGGATGCTCAATCGGGCTAATATAAACACACTGAGAGGGGCTCAATCGGGCTAATATAACACACCGAGAGGGGCTCGGGCTAATATAACACACCGAGCATACTGCATGCAGGTATTTCGTACATGGTTTCATTATACTGCTGAGGTTCGTGTTACTCTATATATGAGTAACACTCGAGTCTCATGCCACACCGATAATGATTCATTATAGTGCTTGAGGTTCATGTTACTCTATAAGAGTAACACTCGGTCGCCATGCCACAGTGATAATGAGTACAGGAAATACAAGGTCGATGGAGAAATTCACAAGAAGGGATTGTTGCTACATGATCCATTCTTGGTGAATTAAGTGAGGGAATATCCAACACTTATAAATGGCTTTATCTTTTACAAGATGTCAGCGCATGATTTTTCTGGTTTTTTACAAATCTAACCTTTAATGAAAATCCACCATCAACAGTAGTTTATGCTTTCTTTGCTATTTTTCTTGTAAATTATGTATTTTATGCTTGTTTTGAGTTTTATAGCTACTTGAGTCGCACGGAGAAAGAAGAAGAAATCACCCAATTTGAGCCAAAAGGGCAAAAAG
>JAJJWW010018408.1:0-63322 GCA_023531295.1 Papaver armeniacum
CAAAACATGATTTGTATTCCTTTAAAGTAGATTAGTACTAATCCTAATCAATGAGATTAAGGTTTGTTCATGTTAATTATGAATGTTTAAGAGTACATAAATATAAGTATCTCTTATACTTTTTGGAATGGCATACTAGTTATAACAATGTTATGTGAGGCTGTTTTTCAACTGTTGATGGAAGGTTGAATGACACATGTCTTTCATAGCATGAGGTGGACTCCATTCTAGCTCTTGTTTATAAAGAAAAATTTTCATCATTAAAGAATAAGAGAAGATAGAATTGGAAGTGTCTGCATACAAGTTTTTCTTTCTACTATTTTTGCTAAATCTAAGGTATGCACTTATACTTCCTATCTACTTCATGTCAAGTGTTTTCAGTTGTAGAATATGTGATCCTAGAGCATGCATAGAACTACATATCAGCATAAGGTATTAAGCATGTTCACATAAAAATTGATTACAACTAATAAGGAATTGCAAAGCATGATTATAGGCCGATATTCTAACATTGGTATCAGAGCCTTAGGTATAATATATTATCTGAGAACTTGATTTATAGATTATGGTGACATATATGAAATTTCAGCAATTCACATATTAGTTTAGG
The DNA here is from genome assembly GCA_023531295.1 of Papaver armeniacum. Taxonomy (NCBI): domain Eukaryota; kingdom Viridiplantae; phylum Streptophyta; class Magnoliopsida; order Ranunculales; family Papaveraceae; genus Papaver; species Papaver armeniacum. The sequence continues at coordinate 611 of JAJJWW010018408.1, forward strand.
TATGAATTCCGTAGATTCAAATCATGTAAGATATGTGCTTGTTGTCACCATGTTACAAGGTGATCTAAAGAATTATTTGAAGCCTTGTAGTAGTCTTGATGTAGCTTTTACCGTTTCTATGTGTCGCCAAAGTGATACTTTTGGAGTGATAAAATCGCATATTTTCGTTATGAAAGGACTACGTAAAATTGCGTTTGGATGTTGTTCGTATGACGATACCCAAAGGTTAATCATACTGTCACATACGTAATGAAACATGGTAATCTATTTATACATAGTAAATGATAGATTTTTATGACCCAAAGGTTCAAAAGATCCGTTGAGTACTATGTATAAGGCGATTAGCCTTGTTTTTATTAGACTTTGGTACATCACGAGTTTACCCAAAGGTGGAGTTGTGGTTGTATCGAGTCTAAAATCAGCATGTTAATATCATTATGTTTAAGAATATTTTATGTTTCAATGCATACATATCATTCATACGGAATACATGCATATTTCAGCTACAATGAATCCTATACAAGTTCAAGGTTATTTGGCTGGTATTGAGCCTCTTAATGGCACAAACTACTTCAAATGGAAGTCAAACCTTGATATAGTCCTTGTCTACTTGGAATATGACATCGCTCTAAGAGAACCTAAACCAGAAATGCTTGTCGATACTTCTACTAGAAATGAAAAGATAAATTTCCATAAATGGGAGAATTCGAGGTGCAATTCCTGATGCCATTCGAGGTGGAATTCCAATAAAAGATACCGCTAAAGAGCTGATGGAAGTTATTCAGTCACAATTTATGAGTTCAGCGAAGTCTATGATTGGTACTCATATGGGTCAGCTGACTTCAATGCGGTATAATGGTGAAGGTAGTGTTTGAGATCACATCCTCCACATGGCAGATCTGGTATACAAATTACGGGGTCTGGATATGAATCTAAATGATGATTTTCTAGTACAACTCGCAGTTAATTCACTCCCTAAGCAGTTCGAGACTTTCAAGGTCAACTATAACACTTGTGACGGAAAATGGAATGTAAATGAATTGATCGCTCATTTTGTGCAAGAAGAGGAAAGGCAGCGACGTGAAACCAAAGAGTATGCACATTTTACTACTGCTGGTCCTAGCAAGAAAGATTTCAAGAAATTTGGAAAGAATAAGAAACCACAAGAACAGAAAAAAAAAAAAAACACCAAATAATGAGCCAGAAGTTAACAAGGATGGTAAGAAGTTTCCATTTAAGTGTCATTTCTGTAAGAAGCCAGGACACATGAAGAAGGACTGTTTTAAGTATAAGAATTGGCTGAAAAAGAAACAACAAGGTACTGATTTTCATATGATGTGCTTTGAAATTAATCTTGTTAGTGCTCCTTTGAATACTTGGTGGTTAGACACCGCAACAACCATTCATGTTGCTAATTCCTTGTAGGCGTTCATAAGCCAGAGGAATCTAAGTAAGGAGGAGCGGTGTCTATACATGCCAAATGCTCAAGGAATGGAAGTTAAAGCTATTGGAAATGTGCGACTGCCTCTGGATTCCGGGAATTTTTTGGATCTTTTTGATGTATTTTATGTAAAATCTATAAGAAGATGTTTGATATCAGTTGGTAGACTCGACTCTAAGGGCTTTACCTTTTCTATCGGTGGTGGTTGTTTCAGTATGTTTCATCACTCTAAACTGGTTGGTTATGGGCCGAATGAAGATAATCTTTATAAGATGAATGTTGATATTAAACCTGTGAATTCAAAGTCTTGTATGAATGTTGATACTTCTAAGGGTGTAAAAAGAAGCTTAAACTCAGAGAATTCTTCTATGTTGTGGCATCAGCGTCTAGGGCACATATCTAAAGATCGAATGCAAAGGCTTGTAAGGCAAAATATGCTACCGTGACTAGATTTTTCGATTTCCAGTACATGTGTAGCTTGTATTAAAGGGAAGTTTGTTAAATCAAGAAAGAAAACAGCTATTAGAAGTCAAGGCTTACTTCAGATTGTGCATACAAACATTTGTGGTCCTTTTACGATTGCTTCTAGAGGTGGACAGAGATACTTCATCACATTTATAGATGATTATTCGCGTTATGGGTATGCTTATCTTATTCGTGAAAGATCAGATGCTCTAGAAGTCTTCTAAACATACAAGGCAGAAGTTGAAAATCAACTTGAGAAGAAAATTAAAGTACTGAGATCAGATAGGGGAGGAGAGTATTATGGCAAAACTGATTTCTTTGGAGAATATCATGGAAAGCTACTTGAATTCCTACGAGAACATGGTATTGTACCTCAGTTTACTACACCCGGATCACCGGAACAAAATGGGGTTGCTGAAAGACGTAACAGAACCTACAAAGATATGATTCGCACTATGTTAAGTAACTCTACATTACCTGAATCCTTTTGGGGAGAAGCTTTAAAGACAGCGGTATACATTTTGAATCGTGTACCCATTAAAGCAGTTGCTAAGACTTCTTATGAGCTTTGGACAGGTAGAAAACCTAGTCTAAATCAGCGGAAGCTCGGCTATTCAATCCTGCTAAAAAATCTCTTGATTCGCGCACTACAAGTTGTTTCTTTGTTGGCTACCCAAACAGATCAAAGGGTTATAGGTTTTATTGTCCTTCTAGACCTGTTAAGATTTCTGAATCTAATAATGCTAAGTTTTTAGAGGATGATCAAATCAGTAGGAGTGAATCTCGCCAAATTGTGTTTGAAGAAGAGAATCCAACTGACCTGATTGCAACTGAAGTTCGAAAAGAATCAACAGCTGACATTCCAGAATCATCTAGAGCCGCTGAAAGGGAAGACATGGTTCTCCGTAGATCTACTAGACCAAGAAGAACTGTCGTCAAACCGGGGTTTAGTACCTTCATGGTAGAATCAGATGGAAATGTCAATGATTCGGAAGAACCATCGACATATTCACAAGCAGTGAATGGAAAGAACGCTCATTTTTGGATTCCTGCCATAGATGTAGAACTGGATCGATGGAAAAGAATGGCGTATGGGATATGGTAGATCTGCCTGAAGGTGCAACAACAGTTGGTTGTAAGTGGATTTTCAAAATCAAACGGAATGCTGATGGGAGTATCGAAAGGCACAAGGCTAGGCTTGTAGCCAAGGGATTTACTCAAGAAGAGGGGTTGATTATGAAGAAACTTTCTCTCCAGTTTCCAAGAAAGATTCCTTTAGAATTTTCATAGCAATGGTGGCTCATTTTGATCTTAAATTGTATCAAATGGATGTGAAAACGGCTTTTTTGAATGGTGATCTTGATAAAAATATATACATGGAACAGCCAGAAGGTTTTACATCTAAAGGTCAAGAAGGTAAGGTATGTTGCTTAAAGAAATCTATATATGGATTAAAACAAGCATCCCGTCAGTGGTATCTAAAATTCGATCAAGTGGTGTCGACTTATGGTTTTGTTGAGAATGAAGATGACAGATGTATATATCTGAAATCTAGTGGGAGCAAGTTTATCATTCTAATTCTGTATGTTGACGATATTCTGCTCGCTAGCAACAATATTCATATGTTGCATGACATTAGACACGTTCTTTCATCTAATTTTGAAATGAAAGACTTGGGAGAAGCTTCTTATGTTCTTGGTATTCAGATACATCGAGACAAAAACAGGTGTCTATTAGGATTGTCTCAAGAAGCCTACATCAAGAAGATACTCAAGAGGTTTGAAATGCAGAATGCGCACCAGGTGAAGCACCTATTGTTAAGGGTGACATTATTAACCAATTGCAATGTCCTAAATCAGATCTGGAAAGGAGTCGAGTAGACTCTAAGAAGTATGCATCAGTTTTTGGCAGTCTGATGTATGCCATGATTTGCACTCGTCCAGACATTGCTTTTGTTGTTGGTGTATTGGGACGTTACCAACACAATCCAGGTGAACAACATTGGAAAGCAGTGAAGAAAGTGCTTAGATATTTACAAAGAACTAAGCATTTTCAGCTTGTGTACAAGAGATCGAATGAATTGGAAGCTGAATGTTTTTCAGATTCCGATTTCATGGGCTCGGATAAGCTAAAATCTACGTCCGGTTATGTGTTTATGTTCGCTAAAGGTGTTGTTTCGTGGAGAAGTGTCAAGCAATCCATTGAAGCTCAGTCTACAATGGAGGCAGAATATATGGCTTGCTACGAAGTAACAACTCAAGCCGCTTGGTTAAGAAATTTCATGAAAGGTCTTTTAGTTATAGATTCTATATATAGACCCATGAAATTCTATTGTGACAACCAATCTGCAATTAATTTTGCAAAAGACTGTCAAGGAACAAGTAGAGCGAAGCATATAGATGTCAAGTACTTCTTAGTAAAGCGTAAAATCAAGAATCGAGAAATTGATATTTCTTATGTTCCGACTAAACATATGCTAGCAGATCCTATGACTAAAGGTTTGAGCCCTAAGGTGTTTAAAGAGCATGTAACTTCTATGGGTGTTGTTGATATGTCTTAGTTGTATGACTGAAACATGTATGTTTTTGATTGTGTATAATCAAATACCTATGTTTGCATATCATCATTCTTGTTTTAACTGTCTTTATGCTTAGTATTTATTGAGATCAGAAGAATGTTGTAGTCTCTTGAAAGACATTGGCAGATCTCTCTGAGATCAAAAGTATGTTGTAGTCTCTTGAAAGACATTGGCAGATCTCTCTGAGATCAAAAGTATGTTGTAGTCTCTAGAATGAGACATTGGCAAACCTCTTTTGAAATCATAAAGAAGTCTCTTTTATGAGGCATAAAGAGATAGCTATTGAGGTTATAAAGGTTATTGTCCTTTACAGAATGTATGTCAATAAGATTAACTCAAGTATGATAGTCCGTCTAGTTTTCTGATTATGGAAATGGCTTGTGCATCTTATAAATGATGTTTGGGTCTTCATAGTCGAATTCTAGCGTATTGTTAATCTTGAGGATAAAGTTACACCTGATTGTTACTCACTGATTAGGATTCTTTTTCCTAAAAAGTTTGGCCACCTACATATTTTTAATTTTACTAATCCAAGTCTGTTTTGTAAAGTTTTCTAAAACTTAAAAGTTTTTGTTGCTGCCCAAAGTGGGAGATGTTAGTCTCTATGTTGGTTTAGCAACAAAACATGATTTGTATTCCTTTAAACTGGATTAGTACTAATCCTAATCAATGAGATTAAGGTTTGTTCATGTTAATTATGAATGTTTAAGAGTACATAAAGATAAGCATCTCTTATACTATTTGGAATGGCATACTAGTTATAACAATGTTATGTGAGGCTGTTTTTCAATTGTTGATGGAAGGTTGAATGACACATGTCTTTCATAGCATGAGGTGGACTCCATTCTAGCTCTTGTTTATAAAGAAATTTTTCATCATTAAAGAATAAGAGAAGATAGAAATTGGAAGTGTCTGCATACAAGTTTTTCTTTCTACTGTTTTTGCTAAATCTAAGGTATGCACTTATACTTCCTATCTACTTCATGTCAAGTGTTTTCAGTTGTAGAATATGTGATCCTAAAGCATGCATAGAACTACATATCAGCATAAGGTATTAAGCATGTTCACATAAAAATTGATTACAACTAATAAGGATTTGCAAAGCATGATTATAGGTTGATATTCTAACAATATATTTTTCCATATTTTGATAAGGCATTACTGGTGGGTAGTACAGTATGTTCTACGGTGTGATTGTGGGAATTATGCTGAATTTTATTTGTTACTCATCATTTCTTGCACTATAAATTTAAGAACAAATTTGTATGTTAAAATTTTTGAGTGTTGTCAATTGCAGGGAGAGATATGAAGCCCAGAGGTAGTGGTGAAAGACTCAATAGTTACCATGGTTTGATAATACCTGCAAAAGATAAATTTAAGAAATTAAGTTCAATATTGCACATAAACTCAGGTATTCGAGGTGAATTTTGAGTTGGTACGGGTCCTTATTATCCGTTATGATTATGGGCGAAAAGGGGAACAAGCAGTCACATGAAGATGAAAGGTTTGCCATTGTCATGCCTAGCTTATTTTCTTGCAAACTAATTGTGAATTACACAAAATTTATAATCTAACTTATCAGTGATGCTCATGATTGATGAATAAATCTTTGTATTTGTAGTTAACATGAGATAGGTGATAGTTACAGGTTTATTTTCAACTTCTATAGTATATGCAGGTTTGAATCTCATTTTCTTAAGCATTGTCCTACTAATAAACTGCATTATTACTTGTAAGAATATGAGAAATATGATATTATAGCATATTTAGGTTCATTCAAGTTTTAAATGGTTACGAGATGAGATGTAGATCATATACAACACAAAGCAATGTAACTTTCCTTTATTTTTGGCTCATGAGAAGAAGTTGTTGTTTAGTTACATGATTCCCTTTGGTTTGCACCAAAAGAAAGCTAACTATCCTTCATTTGGTTCTTTTGTTGTCTGGTGTTGCAGATGAAAGCTCCATATGAAGCTAAAGCACCAGAACTCGAGATGAAACAATCATGCATGCTTATAAAAAAGCACATGTATACTTTGAACTTATCTTCTTTTGCATGTCTTTAAATCCGTTAAATCCTCATGCCACTGTGGATTTCTCTTTTTACTTGATTTTTCAGCTCTTGAACTTTAAATCCCTTAAATCCTCATGTCTACTTATTTTAATTAGTAATTGTTGAATATTTTCCTACACTGTCACCAGCATTCATGTCTACATGTATTACTAATATGACTAGCAGCGACCGAAGGTACAGATCAGGATTGTTTGCAAAAATGTTTGCTTACAGGTCATACTAAATTCTCTATTTATTAAACGAACATGTTGGCTTATAGGGCGAAATTTCAAAGACGCTTTAGCAGGCAATGGTTCAAACACTATGAAGTAATCGGACTTATCATACTCCTTAGGCTCAGTTGTCGAACTCTTGATGAGTAATTTTATATTCTTATGGGTGAGTATACCTATTCTGAATGCTAAAAGTTGTTCTATTCATTATTTTGTTCATGCGGATGTAATTTTCTGATAGTTTGTGAATCGGTTGGCTGCCAAGTTGCGACGATTCAAGCGAAACTCTTCAAAACTGATAAAAATGGACTTTTCTGTTGATGGGATTTTTCTTTCATGTATAAGGTAATAATATAACCTTTTGATACATACTCATATTGATTTCATCCTTTAGACTTTACCTGACTAATAAGATTTTAATGTGGCCATGTGAGGAGCAGACTGCCGCTAATTGATTAGTGAAATGGCAGAAAGAACAAATTTCCAGTCCAACATTAACCCTTATGTTTTCTCTCAATTTAAGAAAACATACTAAGAAAATTCAGTTGTCATGGTAATACTTCATTGCATGATAACAGGCCCCCTTGTCATGACTAGTTGGAAGTTAAATTTCATATCACTATTTACTTCCACTATGTGTTGCCTTATTATAAGTGGTATCAAATTCAGTCAGCCTCTAACTTCTCATTGTGTTTCCTATGTAGATGGATGGTATCGATGAATGTGCACTAGATCGTTTGTCCATGGATTTGTGGTGATGTTCTCAAGCATTGGGAACTTGTTAATAGTTGTGAGTATTGGTATCCTTTTGCAGTTTCTTTCTGTCATATGGGTGCAAATAAAATAGCATAGTAAACTTGTTTATGGGTGAAAACTATTCCTGCCGGATTTGGTAATTTGGGGTGTGTGGATGAGGAATGAATCTAAACCCCAAACAAATGCACTGCGCGGTGAGTGCTTGTGATTCGAGAAATCAACTGCACAACTCGGCCTAAACCAAGAAATGGTCGTTCCAGACTTGCTTCGGTCACAAAGTGAAGGAGATGGGGTTGATCTTAGGGAGGGAAGCGAAGAAGGTGTTGAGATTGTGAAGGTGTAGGCTTTTTTATGACTTGTAACAGAAAGGTGAGCAGGCTTACGATTGATGCAAGCAGGCTTTTGAGTGTTTGAATACGTTTCATATTAACACTTGGTTTCTGTCTTGTCTTGACTTGTTCTGTTGTTGGAAATAGGGAGGAGAACCTATTTATACAAGTCATTTGAGCCTTATTCACGTCTCTCGTGGGAAGTGGAGGAAGTGGAGTGATGGAGTAGTGGAGTTGTGTGTTGGTGTTACACGACCAGTCTTGCCCACTTCTCCTGTCATCTCTAACCATCCATGACTTCCTGACACGTTCTTGTGATGGCGCGTTGCACGCTGTAAACCGCCAGACCAATACCCCAGTATGTATCCCCTAGTTTGTGACATGATTGATGTCTCGAGTGTGTGGATCGTGGGATCCACAGAAAGTAACATGTAATGCTAGACTAAATAACTAAATTATTTAGGAAGTCGATACTTGTGAAGTATCGTGTGTATTCTACGCAGTATCGCATCGAGTATATTCGGCATGTATGAAGCATTGTCTGTTTTTAAGGCTTACCGGAGTAAGTCACGAATTTAAGCGTCTTAAAATAGCATCATGTCCAGCCATCTTCGAGTGATCGTTTGGAGGCTATACAGGTAAGCCCTGACTTGTCCGATCACTCCATGTGGAAGAGTGGTGGACGGTGATTGTGGTGACGCCTTGCTGGTCTCTTAACTCCTAAACATGGCTGCTTGACCAAGCCGGTAGAGTTGGACGGACGAGATGATCTGTGACACTCATCTGCGACCGTTGATGAAGTTTTAGGGCTTTTGAAGAGGTGCGCAGGCATCACTCTTCAGCTTGGTCGAAACCAAGCATGGGAGGTGTTTTGGAAAGGACCGACCGGGCATGCATGTAGACGGCATGCCGGTGTACACGTCCATACCTCACTGTCTCGCAAAGGTGCGATCTAGGCCACTCAATTTGACCGGTAAAGAGGAGCGGTTGAGATCGATTTGCAACAGAAATCTGGTGCCGCAAAAGCCGCGCATCATGCCAATTTTGGGCGCGCGTTCCAAGACGACCAAGCTTGGTCGGTCTTGGCCGATTAATATGGCGTGTGGGTGGTAGGCTGGTGTTCACGCCTGTACTTCATTGCCTCATAGGAACGTGATCTAAGCCACTCAATTTGTCCGGAGAAGTTGAGTGGTCGAGATCAGTTTACAATTAGGAGGTGCGACCACGCCTGGTTTGGGCGTGCGAATCGAGGTGTACAGCCAAATTTTGTCTTGGCCGATCGGGTGTGGAGATAGGTGGGCCCGCAGTGATCATGTTGATACTTACCTGAACTGCTTAGTCTATTCCTGGACCCTTCATCCGAGCAGGAGAAGATGGACGCTCGTGATCGATACAAACCCTAATCCGGGGTTTTGGCCGCCGTGCTTCATGCATTGTTTTGCACGCACAATTGGGACAACCAAACATGGTTGGTCCTGACCGATTGTTCATGTGTGTAGGCGGGCCCACGGTGTTTGTGTTGACATGCTCTGGGCCCTTTGAATCTACATCTACACCCTCCATCTATGCCTGCGAAGATAGATGGTTGAGACTGATTTGCGACACATGTAATGTGCCGTAACCCTAGTTTAGGGTTTCACGTCCATGTTGTTTTGGTGGACAAACCGGTAAGCGTTGCTTCCCTCTTGGGAGGCCGACCATGCGGGGCCCGCATTGAGTCGGTGGTGAATACTCCAATACTTGTTTAAGGGTTATGGATTCGATCTGGGCCATCCAATCATGCTGGTGAAGTTGGATGGTCATGATCGTTTCTGAGACTGATATGGTCAGTTCAGGTTCAAACATGCTTAATCGGGCTAGTATAACACACCGAGAGTTGTTGCTTTGTATGGGTATTTCGTACATGTTTTATTATTAATGCTTGAGATTCGTGTTGCTCTGCTGAGAACAACACTCAGTCGTCATGCCGCACCGGTAATGAGTACATGAAATACGAGGCTGGTCATGCATTAATTAATAATGCTGTAAATTCACAGGGTATATGGGATTGTTGCTACATCTCCAACCTGGATGAATTTTGTGTATTTAATTCACAGAATGCTGGGATTGTTGTCACCTGCTCTATTCTAGGTGAATTAGTAAGGTGAAGAAATATTCATCACTTATTAATGGATTTATCTTTTGCAAGATGTTAGCGCATAATTTTGGCTTTTACAATTTCAGCCCTTAAATAAAAATCCACCATCAACATTAAGTCCCCTGCCTAGCGCATAATGGTTTCACTATTGTGGGGTAGGCATGAGATGGTGACAAATATATGTGAGAAAGATAGGATAAAGGAAGTTTACCCGGAAGAGTATTGACCGACCGCTAGTTGTCCATGCTGTTGTGCTTGTGGAATCCTTTGGTGGGACCGGTTCCCTTCTTTGGGTATTTGAATCAAAAGAGGAATCCTTGTTCTACTAGGATTCTTCCAAATTTTGCCAATAAAAGGGAGTAACCCTTTTCCTTTTTCTCACGAGATTTTTTTTTTTTTTTTGTGTTAGGCCAGCTCCCATACGTGATCTCCACTGCCGCCGCCGACCGCCGTTGCCGGAGTTGCTGTCGCCAGACGTCCGCCGCCGTCCGTCCGTCCAAGGTAAGTTTCGGTTTTTTTTTTTTTTTTTTAGGAAAAACCCTAATTTCTTAGGTAAAAATATCTTGATAGATACATCATGCTCAGCTTTCCCATCAAGATTGATAGTAAAACCGCCCATTTTTGCTAGAATTGTTTAGTTCCGCGAGCCCATGAATATGCCGTTTTTGCTTCTTCTTCCATCGTTGCATGCAAAACCTAGCTTCTTAGGTTGTAGCTTGGAGAGAAATTTGGCTTGAATTTCATAAACACAATTCTCATAAGAAAAAACGTGTTATAATACGTGCATATGAATGCAGTCCCACCATGTGCGTTTGATCCGAACGTGGGTCCCACCCACATATGCTTGACTGAAAGTCGACCTTATACTAGCCTTGTGCTCTGAACCAACACCGGACTTGAAATTTGAGTAATACCAGACTTGAAACCAATACCGGACTTGAAGCTTGAGTAATACCGGACTTGAAACCACAGGACTTGAAGCTTGAGTAATACCGGACTTGAAACCAATACCGGTATTTTGAAACCAATACCAGACTTGAAACCAATACCTGACTTGAAACCAATACCGGACTTGAAACTTGAGCCGGTGTTTGGACCCAATTCCAGCCTTGTGCATTCCAACGTGAATGCAGTTCGCGCACGTATCGTGTGTTTTTATACAGTGCGACTCTGTCTTTATTGCGAGAATGAAGAAAAGAACTCTGTTGATATGTCTTCTGGAGATAATGCTGGTGCCAAGTCGGGAAGTGTTGACAACTTCAAAGATATGCCAAACATTGTTGATGAGTTGTTCACCTTGTCTTTTCCAAACATTAGGAAACATCCCTCTCACACGATAGTCTTGCTTTCCGATTCAGAAAATATGGAAGTTGATCCATCTTCTTCTTCGGCACTTGTGATGAGGTTCTGTCTTCGAAGAAATGAATATCCGCCTTCTCCTATCGACTTCAAGACTTGTCATACTCCGCTGGCTTCTTATGAAGGATGGATGAGACGCATGTTGAATAATAAGGACGTTAAAGCCAATTTGACCAAAGTGCAAATCCTCAATGCAGTCATGGCATTTGCTACTCTTGAAATTAAGAAAGATGTTGCAGTCTTGATTACTTTCATTTCTCGGTGGCGCCCTTCTACTCATACAACTATATCTAGATGGGGAGAGATGACTATTACTCTGGAAAGCGTAGCTGCATTGATGAACCTGCCTGTCGCTGGGAATCTTTATTATGAGCTTTCTGACACGGAACAACGTGATTATGACACTATACTCCAAAAGGTGGCAGAATTCGAAGATATGGACAAGGAGGAGAAAAAAGATACAAGATTCTTTTACACCTGGTGGGTATCGGAGTGGTCTCCTGTAGACCCAGAGCCGGATCAGGAGTTGGAAAACGAGCTCAGCGTGATTGCATTCTGTCTTTGTGGCTATCCAGAGATATATATGACGACGGTTACGGGAAAGAAAACCATAAGGGGTGTTCTGGTTAAGATTGCTATAAAGCTAGCAAAAGGCGAAGTTCTTCCCTTAGGTGCCTTGTTCCTTGGATCGATGTATTCTCATCTGGATGCCTTAGCAATGGATATGCATGTTTCCAACGGGTACAAGAAGGTGGAGTCGTATGTCCACTTCGCTTTTGTTCAGGCATTCTTGTGGGAACATTTCAAAAGTTATGCTCTGTTCTCGCAACTTCGCTCGGCAATTTGTATGGTGGCTCGAGAATACTTCGTTGGGAGAGGAGGCGTCCCAGAACCGGTGCGAAACTCGTGGATATCTTTGATAATGTGTCTTCTGTAAATTTCCGTCCATGGGGGCCGATCCACTCTTCCATTGCTCAGCCGAAGACTTTTGATATTGCTTCTGACGGTCCTGATGTTGCGTTGCGTACCGATGCCAACACTATGAAATTTGGAGAACTTATTTATCTCAAGCATGTTTGCATTCCGGGATATATCCCTTCTTTATTCAACGAAGCTCTTACTGTGACTCCGTACAACATTGACAGGGCTGCTCGCCAAATGGGATTTGACCAGGGTGTTCCATTTATCCGCCCGTCGGAGGCTCCGAAAGAACTCCTCCCGGGTATCTTTGATGCTGACGTGTTCTTGGCATCGCAGAGTCTTCCTTTCTGGCCTATTGGGAGAAACTCAGTGGTAACCAACAAGTATGAGGAATTTTGGGGGAAGCAACTGTTGGTTTTCCAAGAATTCTCGGAGGATGTTGTGACAGATTCCCGTGGTGAGCCATCTTCTGACGTCCTGAAGAATCATTTCCGGTTAAAGCCACTTCTAGCCAAACGGACCAGAGTTGAGGATTGCAGTCCCCAAGCAGGAGAGAGATCTAAGAGGCAGGCATGTGGTTCGGTGATCCTCAATTCCTCCAATATGCAGGTATTTAAATCTCTTTCTGTTGATTCCTTCATTTCTCCAGAGTAAATTCTTCTAAGAGTGATCCTTGCTTGAAATCGGGGAATTCCGAAAGAGAATGTCTTCACAAGGTTGGCGCGCATTCAAAACGAAAAGTCTGGTAACGTTGGCCTTCATGTTGAGAAATCTGGCGGTACTGATCCTCAGAAGTCTGGTAACACTGATCTTTATGCTGAGAAGTCTGGCGAAACCGCTCCTTTTCCAGACCATGACAGAGATGATGCAAGCTCGGTTGGACAAGGTGCCTCCCTAAGTGATTTTGTTGATGGGGCCATGATGGAAATTAGCACCCAGAGCGAAGTAGATGTCGGGAGGAATGTAAGAGAGGCAACATCCGCTATTGTTGAGGTGGCTCCCCTTGAAGAACGTTCTGAGCAGGTTCCAATCAATAAAGCTGTCGTGGTGACTTCTTCGAAAGACCTCCCGCAACCGACAAGGCTCCTGTGATCGGTGAAGTATTGGTAGCGCAGCCTGGATCTTTGTTCGATCCTACTTTCATTGTCCCTTATCCAGGTCATGTGTTGGTTGGAGGATTCAGTGTGACAGCTCAGTTCGAAAGGTTGTACACGGCGATATGGGAGAAACACGGCCACATTTCTACCACTACAAAGCTCAAAAGTCGTCTTGCATTGGTCAACCGCGTTCAGGAAGCTTTATTTTCTATCCAAGGGATGAGCGTCATGACTGGTAGAACAGTTTCTGAAGAGATGATTGAAGACTGGAAGTGCCATCGAGATGTGTTTGTGCAATACGACTTCAATGCTCCTTGGTTCTTCAAAGGGTTCTCCGAGATTCAGGAGCTCCAGAAATTACAAGATAAAGTCCCTTCTGCAGATTGTGTTACTCGCCAGGAAGAAGAGGTTGAAAAGTTATCTAAGGAGTTGAAGCTGAAGCAGGCTGTACTTCAAAGGATGAAAGTCGTTCTTGCCCAGAAGGACGAGTTGTTGCTGAAGGACTTTCCTTGAAGGATTCGTATCATATACCTGTCTCTTCTTTTAGATGTTTTTCTTTTTGAGTGATAGTGAGGATTTCCTTTCATAATTTGACTTCCGGTTTTGAATTAATAGGTAATTGAATTGGTTTATTTTGAGATAATTTTGTGAATAACTTTTCTGAAAGAGGTTATTTTAAATGGAATTTGCATCTTGGTCATGAATGATTGCACATATCATATGAAATTACAAATGTCGCATAAAAGGGAAGTATGAATGGAAACAAACATGGTGTTTGATCATTGAGCTTCTTTCTCTATGTGCGGGATACCAAGTCCCCAGTGAATTCTAAAACTATCTTTCTTGTAAAATTATTAAATAGAACTTACTTGCTTTTGAAGCCTCACTTGTATCAAACCGAAGTAGCCTTTCTAAGGAAATCGTCCGCATTAATCTCCCAGATAGGGAAAGCTATTCCTCTGAATCAAGCTTTTTCTGAACAATGCGTTTCAAAGCGTTGCATTCACTGGTAGGGTGGTGAAGGAACCAGTGGAAATGACAATACCTCGGGTCCATTACTTCTTGATCAGTTGGTGGACGCCATACAGGGAGGTAGCTCCACCTCTCTGTTTCGCACCCACGCCTCAAAGCAACTCCAAAATCTTTTCCATTGGGAACGGAAAGTGTAGGTACTTCGAGTCTAGCTCTTCCTGCGTTCGTGGGTGTTGTGGTGTCTCTACATGGTTTCGATGTGGAGCACGTTTCAGAGATGAAGTTGGAAGAATTGTGAGTGCCATCATATCCGCGGATCGCTTGCCCTGGTGACGGGGTGTGGAAGGTATAATATCACTGCTGAGTGATCGAATTGAACGCTCCCATCCTCTGTACTCACGTGTTCCTTGATTGATCTCTCCTTCCTCAAGCATTGCTTCACTTAGTTGAGAGGTCGATGCGGATTGAACAGTCTTCCGGGTTTCGACAAGGGTTTTGAGATATAAATCTTCTAGCAGGGCTCCGTAAGCTGCACGCTCCCTTTCCTTATCCGGTAAACATTGTGGTACCCCGGACAAGTCTTTTCCTCTGTGGAATTGCCTCGAGTCTTCGTTGTCGGCTGGACCATGTTGTTCGTCTCTCCTGAGTCCCCTGTGATTACGCGTTCTTTCTGCATCTCCACTGGTAAAGGTGTGACTCCCGAATAAGGATCCAACATTTCTTGCACTGTCTGAGTAGATGCCTGCCGATCCTTCTTGTAACTGTGATGTTATATCATTCAAAAGGCGGAATGTCTCGCTCTGTCTTCTAGCGATACCGACTTGATTTGCCAAGACATCCTCCAACATTCTAGCTACACTTCCCATGATATCTGAACCACCTGTGGTTTAGGGTGAGGATACATCGCGAGATGAATGGCGAAAAGTTGAGAATTCAATTTTTGTAACCGAGAGATCAACCTCCCGTTGTGGTCGCCAATTGTTTATGGGTGAAAACTATTCTGCCGGATTTGGTAATTTGGGGTGTGTGGATGAGGAATGAATCTAAACCCCAAACAAATGCATCATTGCGCGGTGAGTGCTTGTGATTCGAGAAATCAATCTGTACAACTCTGGCCTAAACCAAGAAATGGTCGTTCCACACTTGCTTCGGTCACAAAGTGAAGGAGATGGGGTTGATCTTAGGGAGGGAAGCGAAGAAGGTGTTGAGATTGTGAAGGTGTAGGCTTGTTTATGACTTGTAACAGAAAGGTGAGCAGGCTTACGATTGATGCAAGCAGGCTTTTGAGTGTTTGAATACATTTTGTATTAACACTTGGTTTCTGTCTTGTCTTGACTTGTTCTGTTGTTGGAAATAGGTAGGAGAACCTATTTATACAAGTCATTTGAGCCTTATTCACGTCTCTCGTGGGAAATGGAGGAAGTGGAGTGATGTAGTAGTGGAGTTGTGTGTTGGTGTTACACGACCAGTATTTCCCACTTCTCCTGTCATCTCTAACCTTCCATGACTTCCTGGCACGTTCTTGTGATGGCGCGTTGCACGTTGCACGCTGTAAAACGCCAGACCAATAACCCCAGTATGTATCCCCCAGTTTGTGACATGATTGATGTCTCGAGTGTGTGGATCGTGGGATCCACAGAAAGTAGCATGTAATGCTAGACTAAATAACTAAATTATTTAGGAAGTCGATACTTGTGAAGTATCGTGTGTATTCTACGCAGTCTTCGCATCGAGTATATTCAAGCATGTATGAAGCATTGTTGTTTTTAAGGCTTACCGGAGTAAGTCACGAATTTAAGCGTCTTAAAATAGCATCATGTCCATCCATCTTCGAGTGATCGTTTGGAGGCTATACAGGTAAGCCCTGACTTGTCCGATCACTCCATGTGGAATAGTGGTGGACGGTGATTGTGGTGACGCCTTGCTGGTCTCTTAACTCCTAACCAGGGATGCTTGACCAAGCTGGTAGAGTTGGACGGATGAGTGTCACAGATCATCTGCGACCGTTGATGAAGTTTTAGGGCTTTTGAAGAGGTGCGCAGGCATCACTCTTCAGCTTGGTCGAAACCAAGCATGGGAGGTGTTTTGGAAAGGACCGACCGGGCATGCGTGTAGACGGCATGCCGGTGTACACGTCCATACCTCACTGTCTCGCAAAGGTGTGATCTAGGCCACTCAATTTGAACGGTAAAGAGGAGCGGCTGAGATCGATTTGCAACAGAAATCTGGTGCCGCAAAGCCGCGCATCATGCCAATTTTGGGCGCGCGTTCCAAGACGACCAAGCTTGGTCGGTCTTGGCCGATTGATTCGAGCGCGTGTGGGTGGTAGGCTGGTGTTCACGCACCGTACTTCATTGCCTCATAGAAACGTGATCTAAGCCACTCAATTTGTCAGGAGAAGTTGAGTGGTCGAGATCGGTTACAATTAGGAGGTGCGACCACGCCCGGTTTGGGCGTGCGAATCGAGGTGTACTGACCAAATTTTGTCTTGGCCGATCGGGTATGGAGATAGGTGGGCCCGCAGTGATCATGTTGATACTTACCGGACCTGCTTAGTATATTCCTGGACCCTTCATCCGAGCAGGAGAAGATGGATGCTCGTGATCGATACAAACCCTAATCTGGGTTTTGGCCAGCCGTGCTTCATGCATTTTTTTGCACGCACGAATTGGGACAACCAAACATGGTTGGTCCTGACCGATTGTTCATGTGTGTAGGCGGGCCCACGGTGTTTGTGTTGACATGCTCTGGGCCCTTTGAATCTACATCTACACCCTCCATCTATGCCTGCGAAGATGGATGGTTGAGACTGATTTGCGACACATGTAATGTGCCGTAACCCTAGTTTAGGGTTTCACGTCCATGTTGTTTTGGTGGACAAAGCGGTAAGCGTTGCTTCCCTCTTGGGGAGGCCGACCATGCGGGGCCCGCATTGAGTCGGTGGTGAATACTCCAATACCTGCTTAAGGGTTATGGATTCGATTTGGGCCATCCAATCATGCTGGTGAAGTTGGATGGTCATGATCGTTTCTGAGACTGATATGGTCAGTTCAGGTTCAAACATGCTTAATCGGGCTAGTATAACACACCGAGAGTTGTAGACTGTATGGGTATTTCGTACATGTTTTATTATTAATGCTTGGAGATTCGTGTTGCTCTGCTGGGAACAACACTCAGTCGTCATGCCGCACCGGTAATGAGTACAGGAAATACGAGGCTGGTCATGCATTAATTAATAATGTTGTAAATTCACAGGGTATATGGGATTGTTGCTACATCTCCAACCTGGATGAATTTTGTGTATTTAATTCACAGAATGTTGGGATTGTTGTCACCTGCTCTATTCTAGGTGAATTAGTAAGGTGAAGAAATATTCATCACTTATTAATGGCTTTATCTTTTGCAAGATGTTAGCGCATAATTTTGGCTTTTACAATTTCAGCCCTTAAATAAAAATCCACCATCAATAAAACTGTAATAGACTCAAAGTGGGTGTGTAAGGCTAGTAGTTTCTGCACACCGGGGTGTTTGCGAAATCTTCTAAGGTTTAAGCTGTATGTTCTAATTTTTGTGTGGTTTGTGTATTCATGATGACTCACTTAAGCATTTCAATACTTTGGCTTATGTTGTCATGAATTTACTTGCCGAGGATAGCTTGGATTCTTAGAACGATAAGGAGATAGAGTTGTTTGTTGTCATGAATTTACTTGTTGTGCTATTATTCAAATTTCATCATAGTATATATTCACTTTTCAGTGATTTTTTCACAGTTGTGTTTTATACTTTAGTGATTTTGGCACCTTTTGCTTGTTGTAGGTTTGTTGTTCTTGAAGTGTTGGCTCAGTTCATCATCCGGTAGGATCTCGTTTTGCTGGTTCACAATTGTCTTTATGAACCTTAGAACTTAAATATATGACTTGTATGAATTCAGGCCTTATTATTTGTTTTCTTTTGTGATTCCAAATCTAAGTGTAAACAGAGTTCAGTTATGAATTGTGTAACATATACAATGGTTTTTATTCTACCGTTTGAATTTATAAATCCAAGTTTTATTTTAGGGTAAATTGAGCTTAGTTCAGATTTATTTTATCCCAGTACTACAGCCATCCAAATCTGATATGGGATTTAGCTAAATCAGCTGAATCTCAGATTTATTTTTTTATATTATAAAACTACATCTACGACGTTATCCAGGTGTCGTGCCTAGCGACAACCAGAAAGTATCGCAATTTGAGTCAACTTGATAGTGTCGTTCCAGAAAAAGACACTGAATCTACGACACTTTCAGCTACGTCTGTATAGTGTTGTATATATTGCTAATATGACACTTTCCGACTATCTTAAAACGACCTTTTTCCACTAGTGCATTCTTGTAACAAATGAGATAAAATCATGTTTAAAATCAGACTTAGAAGATAAAGGAATAACCCAACAATATTTTGTATATTCATCTACAATGTTTGCATAGTACAGACTGCCTGATATAGAAGCTACAGAACAAGGACCCCAAATATCAATGTGTAACAGTTCTAATGGCTTATGAGCTATAGAAGTTGACAATTGAAAAAGCAGTTTCTGTGATCTACACAATTTGCATTCATTACAGAAGAATGGTTTATTTGAGACATTAGGAATTTGTAAAAGTTTACAGATTTTCTAAACTGTCTGAAATGAAGGATGACCAAATCTCTTATGAAGAAGAGCTGTGTCACTTATTGTGGATGCATAAGCATGACGAGTTGAGTTGAATTTGATAGGATATAGACCATTTCTATGTGGTCCTTGGAAAAGAATCTTCCCAGGGGTCTGATCCTTCACAGAGAAGCCATG
The DNA here is from genome assembly GCA_023531295.1 of Papaver armeniacum. NCBI lineage: Eukaryota > Viridiplantae > Streptophyta > Magnoliopsida > Ranunculales > Papaveraceae > Papaver > Papaver armeniacum. Next base: position 19,782 of record JAJJWW010018408.1, read on the forward strand.
AGAATCAAGAGTTAGAGAACAATTATTGTCAGAAGTGAATTTATGGGCAGATAGCAAATTTTGTGAGGCTTGAGGTACTAGAAGGATATCATTAAGCAAGAAAGAATTATCATTAACAGTTCTACTAGTGTATCCAGTATGAGTTATGGACATACCTCCACCATTGGCTGTGTGAATAAGCTCAGTTCCATCATAAGGAGATGCTTCATGTAAAGCAGATGTATCAGCAGTAATATGATTGTTTGCTCCACTGTCAACAATCCATTCTTCTTTATCAAATATATCAGTTGCTGCCAACGGCGAATCCAGGATTTTAAGACAGGGGTAGCAAAAAGAATTAAAAAAAAAAAAAAAAATCCATTGTACCTGCAGTTGTGGAAGAAAGACAACAATAGCTCAAAATTATCAGACTTAACTAATTGCATCATAGAAACATCTGTAAGGAAGAGATACAAGAGAGATAATTGAGTTTTTGTGTATTTGATAGGTGTCTAAAACACCTAATTTACTATCTAGTAGTTACGCTTTCTTTGTTATTTTTCTGGTGAATTATGTACTTTACGCGTGTTTTTGAGTTATTAGGTACTCTGGAGTCGCGCGGAGGAAAAGATGGAGAAATCAACCAATTGGAGTGAAAAGGGCAAAATTGTCATTTCATGGCAATCACTACTGGGAGCTGAGCCAAGGTTAAGGGGCAACTCTTTTGGGAGGAATACTAAACGCAGTCCAGTCAAGGTTAAGGGGCTGCCATCAGGTTAGCCCTTATCACAGTGACCAGACACTGAATAACAACCCTATTCTTATAACCCTAAAATTGAGAGTCGTCTCTCATTCATTCATTTCAACCATTTCTTCACACCTGATTATGAAATTGAGAAACAAAAGCAGCGACTGCTGCTAAATTAAAATCGAGAAATAGATCGACTCGAGACAAGGGAAGATAATATTGATGGAACTGAAGGATTTTCTGGGTTTTGAAGAAACCAGAGTTGAAGCAGATCGAGATAAAGAGAAATGTTATTGTTGCTGATTCAATCGATTCTGCTGATGAGACATGGGTTCGAGTGAATTGAAGTTGTTCTGTTTGCCATGGGATGAAGAGAATTGAAGGAGGAATAAAGCTTGTTCTTCAGCTGGTATTCAACACAGAGAGCTGAAATTGTGAGACTGCTAAACCGAGAGATTGAGATTGAAGCTCAGATGGGTTTTTGAAGTCGAATTGAGGCGAGAGAAGATGATAATGGAGAATGGGTTTGAGAAATTCAGGTCAGGGAGAAGATGAATCAGAGATTAGGGTTTATTAAATCTCTGCAACCGATAGAACTAAGTGATGACGATGTTGATTGAGAAATTGCTCTCAGATTTGGTTTTGGTTAAAGATTGAAATGGGTTTAATGAGTTCCAAGGCAGATTAGGACGATTTCACTGGATTCGATTTGTGAATGGGTTGAATTTGAGCTGCTGAGACTCATGGGGTTTGAAGTTTGATGGGACTCTAATGGGTGAATTGGTTGTTCTTTGGTGGAAGATGGGTGATTGGTAGTGAGACAATGCTGTGAAGCTCAACAGATTCTTGAGATTGCAGGTGGTTGAGACATGGTTTGTATTGATGCTGTGTCTGGAATGGATTTGTGGGATATGTGAAGCTCAGGGAAGCCCTTGCTATCAAGTTGAGAAAGTGAAGTTGAAGTTGCAGGAAGACGATGGGTGAAATTGAGCTTGATGGTGCTTGAGTTACAGATGCTCATGGTGGCATTGCTAGTTGAATTGGAGTTGCTCAGGGGAATGCAATGGAGATGGTTTGAAGGTTCTGATGGTAAGCTACATGAGTTGCAGGTGATGAAACTGTGGTTGTAATGTGCAGCTTTTGTTACAGAATTGTAGGTGAGATGGGAACTGAGGTGTGAGCCATAGTCACAATGGCTGTGACAGAGTGCAAGAATGATAGCAGACAGTATATGGAGCTCAGATAAATGCAATTACTAGTTTTGGTGCTTGCAGGGTTGTAATGTGCTGAAATGGTGGCAGTTGAGCATAGGAATGTGGTGGTTCTGTAGCTGAATGCAGATGGAATTGGTAATGCAGGCATGAATTGAATAGTTGGTGATGCCATGGGTGGAATGGTTGAGTTGGCAGGTTTGCAGTGGTGGTTGTGATAATGTGAAGTACAGAAGAACAGTAGCTAGATGTTGATGCCGAGAGAACGGAATAACAGTTGCAATGCAACTGGTTCCTGTGGGTTTAGGATGCTGTAATGAGCATTGCAGGTTAGCTGGTGTTGAGAATGAAGAGAGGAGCTGAAATTGATTGGCTTGAAGAAAGTGAGGCAAGTTATGGGGCCTCAGTTGACATTGCAGGTATCAACAGTTGAGCTACAGCTAATGTGAGATGCATTGAAGGTGGTCTGGAGCTGTGAGTTGAGTTTATGGCAACTGGGATTTGATAGGTGCCGAGAAGAGCCGGAGCTGCTATTGATTTGTCTTTGGAGATTTCCAGGCATTTGATGTTGTTCAATGGTGAGACTCAGGTGTTTGGAGGTGGTATGAACTTGTGTGGTGGAGTTACAGCTGAGGACAGGGAGTATGATGGAATTGCAGCTGCAATGCAACTGGAGCTGGTGCATGAATGGTTGGCAGAGTTGCAAGAGCCACGCCCATCATGGCTGGAATGATGCATGATGCTGTGCAAGACTATAGCTTAGCAACTCAATTCATCTAACTCGGTTCTGACCCGACCCGACTCAGACCTGACCCGATCCGACTCGTTGAATCGCCGAGTTGACCCGTTGACCGGTGACCGGGCGGACTTTGCCGGCCACCGGAGCCGATTTCCGGCCACTTCTCCGGCCGATTTCCGGCCACAATACCGATTTTCCGACGACAACTTTTTGGACGTATTTTCTACACGGGTCTCTCTCTCTTATGGGCTTGGTGGATTTCTATCTATTGGACTTTGAAGGCTTGACCTAATTTTAGAAGTTGGAGAAGCATATAAATAGAAAAGTCTTTCTTTAAACCTAGATATATCTCCATGAGGGAGACCTCTACTTTTGTTCTAGGGTTTCACATGATAGGTTCTTCTAAACTCTTTATGATGATTTCCAAAAACACAAGTAACTAAGTTTTATTATTGGTTGAAGATGTAGTTGGATTTTGCAACCAAGTTATGATTTTTATGAATTAGTTTTCTCTCAATATTATCGTTTGATTTCTACGGGTTATAATAATTGCATGATTGAAGTATTGCAATATGATTGAATGTTTGTTTAGTCGAGTCTAGAATTGATTGAACTCACATCCATATCTATAGCTATTTTAGGGTTTTCATCGAGCGATAACCTTGAATACAAGTAGCATGATATGATTCTAGGTTGTAGTGATACATCTTCGTAGTCATATGTAGAAATTGACCTTTGTTCGAATTGTTTGCGCAATGTATTACAATTGCATTGATTAGCCTATTTCTGAAACTTAATGCTCCTAGGAATTGAACTTGATTAGCGCAAGGCGTTAGGTTATTCTATAGGTAGATTTCACATACGCAGCTCTAATGTGGGTGTTGATAACTTAAGAAATTTATGGAGTATTCTTGCAATAAGGTATTCTATGGCTTTTGATGATAGCGAGATTAAATACGAATTCTATTCATATATTCATAAACTTGTTTACAATTGAAGATGAAACCTTTATCCAATATTTCACATCCTTGATTTGCGTACTTTATTTGCTTTTTGTTTATTTTTATTTGCACAATCAGAAAATCCTCGGTGTTTTATATAGGAAACCATAACAATTTGACAACCTAGACCTCTCTCGGGATCGATCCTTTCTTGCCCTTGCTATATTTATATTTTGAGTAGTAAGAAAGTGTAATTTATATTTGTGTCGGCTGACAACCGGTCAAATTTTGCCGCCGTTGCCGGGGAGGCAGCGGTTGTTAATTGTTTTTGGTTTCTTATTTTTGTTTTCAGTTTTGTTTTACTTTTTCTTATTCTTTGGTTCTTAACCGAGTTTTGAGAATTTCGTTTCAGGTACCAATTTCTATGGACGGAGCATATTGGAGCAATCAATACGGTTTTCAACCTCAACAACATGAAAACTATCACCCTTATGGGGAATACAATCAAAACCAATCCTTTGGTTATGGTCATTATTCCACGTACCCTTTTAGTTGTTCTCATACATACCAACCTTCTTACGGTGGGTATGTAAGTGAGCAACCACAAGGAGGGGAGACTAGTTATACTCCTATTAATTTTTCCTCTAGTTTGGTAGATGAAATGCAACAATTTATAGACAGCATGGAGTCAATTTGTGGACAACCCAGCGTGGAACCAATTTCATCGATCGAATGTGCTCATAATATGTTTGGCCCAATTTCTGATCGTGGTTATGATCATCCACCCATTCAAAGGGAATATAATTGGCCTAGCAATACTGAAGTAAGTAATTCTACTTTTTCTTTGTCGAATGAGCTTTACCAACAAATGGAACACTATATTCAGAATTTGGATGGAACACTCCAAGAGCTTCAAAAAGGTGTTTCCACTTTAAGACAAGGCATTGAAGAGTACAAGGAGGAAATGAATAATTATGTTGAAAAAGGCGAACCTTTGGGGATTTTAGTTGATAATTGTTAGTTAACTCAACTCTTGATCGTAATAATGATCATTCACCTATTCAAAAGGATGAGTTCGAGATTAGCAACACTAAATTCAGCGACGAACAATCTTATGTTGACTATGATAGTGATGATTATTATGAAAATACATTGCCTAAACCAATTCATGGTGACATTCCCGAGGAGTTTACAATGGAGTCTTTTTGCGATCAAGGTGAAGACGAAGAGGAATATGTCGACACTAGTGTAGCTTACTCAAGCATTGATCTTTATAACGATCAACAACCTATTCAAAAGGTAGAGCTTGAGGATGACGCAAGGAGTGTTCTAAAGAAATTCCTTATGGACAATATTGCATCCGCAAAAGAGTATGTGCCTTATAACAAGGAGGAATATGTTGAGAATGAGACCGGTTCGACCAATATTGTGGAAGACCCAATTGAGCTTGCAAATAATTGTAATGATGATGTTTATGTCGATACTTTGGTTAAGGCAGAAACGGATGAAGAATGGTTGCAAGGTTTGATAGAGGACCATGATATACAAGAGGTGAATAATTCACTTGAGTTTTTCAAGGATGAAGAGGATTCCGTGATACAAGAGATTGTGCAAGGTTTATCTAACCCTTTGCCTATTGTTTCTTCTCCTTTACCTCTTATTGGTTTGAATGTATGTGCTTCGAGAATATTGTTGAATGACTTTGTTTCTCGATTTCCTCCATTCCGTGGAAGTACCCGACTTCTATATTCTTTATACACTTCCAAGTGTGGACAAGAATAAGTGTGGGGGAAGCTTTTATCGGTTCATAGCTTCACTTTTGCTTTATTGTACTAATATTTGTGTGAAGCTAGTGTTTGCAAAACAGGTTCTATGGAAGGATCCTCAACTTTTCAGATTGTTGATATATGGGGAATGAATCTTGCAAGGATATAGTCGGGCTGACGACTTTAAACCAAGCGCTACATGGGAGGCAACCCACCGGTTTTGTATTTCTTATCTTTTAATTTTTCTTTTCTTGTTTTTTATGCTTTCTTGTCGCATATTGTTTTATGATTTCCCACCTTGACTTTCTTTGGACGATTCAATTTACATTGAGGACAATGTAAAGTTTAAGTGTGGGGGAGTGCTTAAGCATTTGCGTTGTAAATTTTTTCAAATTTTTCAACTTTTGTGTAGAATAATGAATAAAAACTCCAACTTGTAGTTAGTTTAGAGTCACATAGTATACATGTCGCTAAGATTACATCGAGAATCTCACAAGAGTGACTGAACTTAGAGATGACAGAGAACATGATCGGGTTTCTTAATTGTATGAGAGTTAAAGTTGGATTTAACCATGCCAGTGGCAAATAAGGTGCAGATCGAATTCGGTATTAGAACAAGTGATCCCTTATAGTGGAGACTACCCAAGTTACATAATGTGAGGCACCAACCTTCAATTCTTTGTACCTGTCTAAATTTGTGCTTTTAGAGTGTGTGTCACCGTACGTAAATTCCGGGCAGAATGGTGAGCTGTCCAATTTCCCACCATATAAGCACTATTTTGATCTCTTGAGTGCTATTTTTATCAACCATGTTGGTGACATCGAATTGCTAACTTACATACCACTTGTGATCTTGTTCGCAGTTAGCACCATCCACCTTATCTCTCTCTACACCAACAGGTCCATAGAAACACCATCATCATCAACAAGAGGAGCATCACAAATTCGAAGGAAAGTTGAACACGTTCGAGGTTTACAAGCAACGGTAAAGAAATGGGCAGATTTCAGATTTGAGTAAAGCAACAAAACAAGGAGCAGAATTTTTATAAGTTGAAGACTATTGTACAAGAGTGAAAATTATTAAGGATGAGAGTTCGTGAAGTCTATGATATCAAGACATATAAGTTGTGAAGATTCAAGCGGTAAAGTACTTACACCATGGCATTGTACTTACATTTTTATTTTTTATTTTATTTGTATTTTACTTTCTCTTGTCTCCAAAAAAAAAAAAAGACAAGAGAAAATGTTTAGGTTTGTTAATAGTTTTTTTTTTTTTTTTTTTTTTATTTTGTATTTGTTTTATTTCTTAAAAAAAAAAAAGAAAAAAAGAAAAAAAATATATATATATATATTTATTTATATTTTGGTTTTGTATAGTTTGTTTTTAGTTTTGTATTCTTTCAATAAAGCCTATGGAAAGAAGGAATATCTATAATGAAGTTTCAAGCGACAAGGAATTTGAGGAAAGAATCATATTGTCAAGATTCTACGAAGTTTAAGAGTTAGCATCAAAAGTTGAAGACCGAAGACGTTTCTATGGATGCTGTGAGAGTGGTGCTAGCTGCACGCCGAACGGATACGAGGTAAGTAAGCATATTCCCACCTTCGTTAAATGGTTGATTTCCTTTCGAATAGATCGTCAGAAAAATGGGTTTTCAAAAATATATAAAAGATGTGGGTTTTCAAAATACTTCGGAGGGTTTTTGCCTTCCTACCATTCAACGTGTCTCAGGATTCTCTCTTCATTCCAACCTGGACACATGTGTGACCCATAAAAAGCTATTTATTATTGAGTGCAATATCATAAAACCCTTTCTTGTGAGGCAGAGTCGAGACTTTCGATCACTCCGAACCCGAATTTTAGTCGAGAAGGGATGGTTATCTCTCTCTCAACTTTTAAGAATGAGATTGTGTTCATTTATGTGTCTAACTTCTTATGACTAGTGTGCAGAATCTCTATGTCTTCTTAGCGCGTTGGATACTATCATTACGGAGAACTAGTAAGTTGGAAAAAAATAGGTTTTGTGGGTAAATCTCTAGTAAACCCTCACGAGACTATAACTCGTCCACTAGGGACACCTAGGGGTTTAAAGGCTTGTTATTTATGCTAAAAGTGACCGTAGCCTCGACGACACGGAGTTGTTGTATTTTATTGTTTTGTTTGATTTGCTCGAGGACTAGCAAAGTCTAAGTGTGGGGAATCGATAGGTGTCTAAAACACCTAATTTACTATCTAGTAGTTACGCTTTCTTTGTTATTTTTCGGTGAATTATGTACTTTACGCGTGTTTTTGAGTTATTAGGTACTCGGAGTCGCGGAGGAAAAGATGGAGAAATCAACCAATTGGAGTGAAAAGGGCAAAATTGTCATTTCATGGCAATCACTACCGGGAGCTGAGCCAAGGTTAAGGGGCAACTCTTTTGGGAGGAATACTAAACGCAGTCCGTCAAGGTTAAGGGGCTGCCATCAGGTTAGCCCTTATCACAGTGACCAGACACTGAATAACAACCCTATTCTTATAACCCTAAAATTGAGAGTCGTCTCTCATTCATTCATTTCAACCATTTCTTCACACCTGATTATGAAATTGAGAAACAAAAGCAGCGACTGCTGCTAAATTAAAATCGAGAAATAGATCGACTCGAGACAAGGGAAGATAATATTGATGGAACTGAAGGATTTTCTGGGGTTTTGAAGAAACCGAGTTGAAGCGAGATCGAGATAAAGAGAAATGTTATTGTTCTTGATTCAATCGATTCTCATTGATGAGACATGGGTTCGAGTGAATTGAAGTTGTTCTGTTTTGCCATGGGATGAAGAGAATTGAAGGAGGAATAAAGCTTGTTCTTGGTGGTATTCAACACAGAGCTGAAATTGTGAGACTTTGCTAAACCGAGAGATTGAGATTGAAGCTCAGATGGGTTTTTGAAGTTGAATTGAGGCAGAGAAGATGATAATGGAGAATGGGTTTGAGAAATTCAGGTCAGGGAGAAGATGAATCAGAGATTAGGGTTTATTCAATCTCTGCAACCGATAGAACTAAGTGATGACGATGTTGATTGAGAAATTGCTCTCAGATTTGGTTTTGGTTAAAGATTGAAATGGGTTTAATGAGTTCCAAGGCAGATTAGGACGATTTCACTGGATTCGATTTGTGAATGGGTTGAATTTGAGCTGCTGAGACTCATGGGGTTTGAAGTTTGATGGGACTCTAATGGGTGAATTGGTTGTTCTTTGGTGGAAGATGGTGATTGGTAGTGAGACAATGATGTGAAGCTCACGATTCTTGAGATTGCAGTGGTTGAGACATGGTTTGTATTGATTGAGCTTGTGTCCGGAATGGATTTGTGGGTTATGTGAAGCTCGGGGAAGCCCTTGCTATCAAGTTGAGAAAGTGAAGTTGAAGTTGCGGGAAGACGATGGGTGAAATTGAGCTTGATGGTGCTTGAGTTACTTGAGATGCTCATGGTGGCATTGCTAGTTGAATTGGAGTTGCTCACTTTTTTTCAAAAGGGAATGCAATGGAGATGGTTTGAAGGTTCGATGGTAAGCTACATGAGTTGCGGGTGATGAAACCCGTGGTTGTAATGTGCGGCTTTTGTTACTGTAATTGTAGGTGAGATGGGAACATCGAGGTGTGAGCCATAGTCACAATGGCTGTGATGAGTGCAAGAATGATAGTAGGCAGCCCTAGTGTGAGTATATGGAGCTCGAATGATAAATGCAATTACTAGTTTTGGTGCTTGCGGGGTTGTAATGTCTTTGAAATGGTGGCGATTGAGCATAGGAATGTGGTGGTTATGTAGAGCCGAATGCGAGATGGAATTGGTAATGCAGGCATGAATTGAATAGTTGGTGATGCCATGGGTGGAATGGTTGAGTTGGCAGGTTTGCAGTGGTGGTTGTGATAATGTGAAGTACAGAAGAACAGTAGCTAGATGTTGATGCCGAGAGAACGGAATAACAGTTGCAATGCAACTGGTTCCTGTGGGTTTAGGATGCTGTAATGAGCATTGCAGGTTAGCTGGTGTTGAGAATGAAGAGAGGAGCTGAAATTGATTGGCTTGAAGAAAGTGAGGCAAGTTATGGGGCCTCAGTTGACATTGCAGGTACCAACAGTTGAGCTACAGCTAATGTGAGATGCATTGAAGGTGGTCTGGAGCTGTGAGTTGAGTTTATGGCAACTGGGATTTGATAGGTGCCGAGAAGAGCTGGAGCTGGCTATTGATTCTGTGCTGGAGATTTCCAGGCATTTGATGTTGTTCAGTGGTGAGACTCAGGTGTTTGGAGGTGGTATGAACTTGTGTGGTGGAGTTACAGCTGAGGACAGGGAGTATGATGGAATTGCAGCTGCAATGCAACTGGAGCTGGTGCATGAATGGTTGTCAGAGTTGCAGCACAGCCATCATGGCTGGAATGATGCATGATGCCTGTGCAAGACTATAGCTTAGCAACTCAGTTCATCTAACTCGGTTCTGACCCGACCCGACTCAGACCTGACCCGATCCGACTCGTTGAATCGCCGAGTTGACCCGTTGACCGGTGACCAGGCGGACTTTGCCGGCCACCGGAGCCGTTTTCCGGACACTTCTCCGGCCGATTTCCGGCCACAATACCAGTTTTCCGGCGACAACTTTTTGGACGTATTTTCTACACGGGTCTCTCTCTCTTATGGGCTTGGTGGATTTCTATCTATTGGACTTTGAAGGCTTGACCTAATTTTAGAAGTTGGAGAAGCATATAAATAGAAAAGTCTTTCTTTAAACCTAGATATATCTCCATGAGGGAGACCTCTACTTTTGTTCTAGGGTTTCACATGATAGGTTCTTCTAAACTCTTTATGATGATTTCCAAAAACACAAGTAACTAAGTTTTATTATTGGTTGAAGATGTAGTTGGATTTTGCAACCAAGTTATGATTTTTATGAATTAGTTTTCTCTCAATATTATCGTTTGATTTCTACGGGTTATAATAATTGCATGATTGAAGTATTGCAATATGATTGAATGTTTGTTTAGTCGAGTCTAGAATTGATTGAACTCACATCCATATCTATAGCTATTTTAGGGTTTTCATCGAGCGATAACCTTGAATACGAGTAGCATGATATGATTCTAGGTTGTAGTGATACATCTTCGTAGTCATATGTAGAAATTGACCTTTGTTCGAATTGTTTGCGCAATGTATTACAATTGCATTGATTAGCCTATTTCTGAAACTTAATGCTCCTAGGAATTGAACTTGATTAGCGCAAGGCGTTAGGTTATTCTATAGGTAGATTTCACATACGCAGCTCTAATGTGGGTGTTGATAACTTAAGAAATTTACGGAGTATTCTTGCAATAAGTTATTCTATGGCTTTTGATGATAGCGAGATTAAATACGAATTCTATTCATATATTCATAAACTTGTTTACAATTGAAGATGAAACCTTTATCCAATATTTCACATCCTTGATTTGCGTACTTTATTTGCTTTTTGTTTATTTTTATTTGCACAATCAGAAAATCCTCGGTGTTTTATATAGGAAACCATAACAATTTGACAACCTAGACCTCTCTGTGGGATCGATCCTTTCTTGCCCTTGCTATATTTATATTTTGAGTAGTAAGAAAGTGTAATTTATATTTGTGTCGGCTGACAACCGGTCAGTGTTTCCTCTATATGGAAATAATGGAACTGAAGAAAGAACTCATGTTTTTTTAGGCAGTAAGTTGGGCTTTAGGGGGCGCAACAATCTCTTGGGCTTGGATAAATAAGGTTGTTAGTGGAGAATTTTGGAAGCAAGGGGTCGCAACTGCACACCCTTGCTTCACGGTGGATCCGTCACTGGCTGCTGCCAGCATTGCACTTAGATTTGCTGGTGGTGGTCTTCCTTTGTAAGAGAAATTCAATCTATGAGTGCAATTAGGTGCTTGATGACTATCAGAGAGACAGATCTGACAAGGTTGAATTTCACTAGCTCCATTGCCTCTCCCATTGCTGTTTCTTGAGAAAATAGTTGGATTAGGGTACCTTCCTCCACTTGAGTGTCTTCCCCTGTAACTTTCTCTGCTTGAAGATCCTCTATAAGAATGTCTATAGTTGTGTGCCATAAAAGCCTTAGCATCTGACTCTTGTTTAGCAGTCTTGAGTCTTTCACTAACCACGGTTTCTTCACTAAGAAGATTATTATGCAATTCTATACTAGTAATAGGAGGATTTCGATGTCTCATAGAGGTTGCAAATGGAATGTACTCAGAATTAACAGCTTTCAGTGTAATAACTACAAATTCTCTATCAGAAACTATTTCACCTGCTGCAGCTAATTGATCAGACAGTAGTTTGATTTCATTGATGAGAGCAGGGATTGATTTTTCACCTTGAGTAAGAGATAGCAGCTTTGTTCTCAGTTGAATAGAATGTGTTGAGGAGGCTCGAGAGAATCTGTCTTCAATACTCAGCCATAATTGATTGGAAGTGGTGCACCTTGAAAAGTATGAAATTACTGATTCAGAGATTGTAGAATTTATATAACCACATGATGATTGTGGAATCTTCTTCAATTCAATCAGTGTATGCTTGATTCTCAACACCATTGGCTTCATTATTGGTGATGTGTATTGCGGTGGACAAGGATATGTGCCATTGAGAAATCGATGAAGCTTGTACCGTTGAATCACTGGATTCATTAAATTCCTCCATGTATAATAGTTGTGTTCTTTGAGTTTCAAAGTAACAAAATTGGTAATTTGATTAAGTTGAACACGAGAAAACGAAGTAGCAGTGGGATTTTCCATTAAGAAATCAAGAAATTCTTGAATTAAGAAACATATCTTAGATTCAAGAACAAGATTTGAAGAAAACTCACAGAGTTGTGAGATTGATGAAGGAAATAAAGAAATTATGTTTGAAAAACAACGATTTCTAGAAAGATTAAAGACGACAATCGAATCTGAGATTGATGATTCGATAAACAAAAGTGGGGAAACAACAAATAAGAAAAGATGAAATCTCTGAGTATAAAGAATCACCAGTAAGAAAGCAGATAAGAAGCTTGAAAATCCAGAGAGATGCAACTAATTAGGAAGATGAAGCTTCAGGTTGCAGGATCAATGTCGGTTTGAAAACCTTAACCTCTCTGATACCATAATGACATGGTAGAAATGGTGATGAAAACAATCACACAGATTGATTGATTCTCAGAGAAAACAATACACAGACAAAAGCTGTTAAAGCAGGTTTTTATACAGACAGTTAGTGACAGTAAATGACAGCTAATAAATGCTACACACGTATGAATAACATGTGTGACAGTTGACAGAATAAATCCTTATCCTACACTGCACAACTCCTTAAGCTGCACCACTTCATAACTCAGTATCTTGCACCTGTTCATCACACTGTTTTGGTGAACTGTCTTTAGAATCCATTTGGTCAGTGTTCCCAAACTGATAAAAAAGGGTATGGTCGCCCATCCAATGAATACACAGTTTACTAGAGTTCAATGTACGTATTTGCTGCTGCAACATAAACTGATTACATTTTTTTCGACCCAAAGAAACATTGTCCAAGCAAAATGTTGCTTAGGCAGAGAGATTGTTAATTACTCGAATTGAAAGTTCCCATAATACTTTGAGTAGCTAAACTTATAAACGAAAGATGTTCAGAGGTATGAAATGTGTTTGGTATAGATGATGAGAGCGATATTGTGTGGCAGAATCTGAAAATTGAAATGTTATTTCTAAAGCTGCTTGACGCTGTCGGGGACAAGCACACAAAAACTCCTACCCTGATGTTTGAGGTTGTGTACAACTCGGATTTCAGAGTTTTATACCCACTAATGGATTACAACACTACAAAGATGAGCTTTTCAAGGTTCTTAATCTACACCTTTTTTCTTTTCTTTTTTTTACTGTTCGCCCAATCTTACCATATAAAGGTTGAGCCCCGGCTGTAGGCCGGGGTGATACCTAATATTATAATACTAAAACTTTTATAAATACCCCACCACACAAACACAAATATATTTTTTATTCATTAGGGTCCCACCCAACACAATTAAATATATATGTTTTTAATCAAGTTTGGCATATCTACCATAGTGGGGAAACTCATTTGCCATGCCACATGGCATGCCAAACTCATTTTTTTGACATGGTGCATAGGAATAGGCCTAAAAAGAGTGGCAACAAGGGTAAATAAGAAGGTTTCAATGACATGTGGCATGATGTCACGAGAAGAAGGGATTTTAGGAAAATCCTATAAAATGAAGGACATAGTACAATGGAGGCAAGTCTTCTCTCATACTATTTTAGGAAAAGGCGTAGCCATTATTGTGACCAGGACATGTAGGACCTAACTCATCTTTAATTAAGCAAGAATAGATTAGTCATTTTTGAAAATTTATGGCTAAGGGGCTTTGGGTTTTACCTCTAAATACCCTATTTTGTTTCATTAGGTATACCTAATTAATCTAGGTATACCCCAATCCAGCCAGTTTTAATTAGCGCGGAGGCTTTTCTCACCGTTTATAACTTTGAAATGCCTGGACAGCTTTCCCACTATCTATCCATTTATCTATCTATCGTATAAAAAGAGAGAGACCCGGAAAAAACCTGGTATGCATGTGAGTATGTTCAGTAACAGTATGAGGATTTGACACCTAGGTACACTGCTAATTCATAAAGAACTAGTGGATTGCCGGAAAAAACCGTGCCATTATGGCAGTAACAGTATGAGGATTTGACAGCAATGCTAATTCGGCAATCTAATGCCTTTATTAATGGATAACTTGTGCCATAATGGCAAGGTATTGCTGTCTGAGTGGACTTATTTTGGGTGGTGCTAATAAAGGTGACGGCATATTGTCCTTGCCGCCTGAACCTTTCTATACGATTTTTTCAAAAACGATTATACATGCTTGACTTTCCAAGGCCGTCAATAAGGTTCCAATTTGTTTGGAGGTATACCAAACCAAAAGCAATGAAAGCTTTCTCTGTCCATTTTGGGACACCCCAAACAAATTGACAACCTTATTAGCAATTTTGCAAATTTCTCATCAGTAGTACAACAACATGATAAATGATTTGATGCAAAAGAATTTTATCTTTACGATGAGCCGAAGACGATTTAGCGCAGGTTTATTGGCCTCTACGGTTACTTTACACCAATCAAACATTATTATCAAAGTCAAAGTAACACAAAATTTCCCCGCCTGATCTTTAGATTTCCCACATGAACCGGGTACCTATTTGGTGCGTACGCACGTGCATATGTCGTGTGCAAAACGCTTGTCTTGCACTCATGTGAGAGGTTGGAATAGACTACACTACCGTCATCTGCCCTACGGTTAGCCTAGAGACATGTGTTTTCTTCTGGGACGCGTGGGCAGGTGTTAGTTCATTTCATAGATATCTTCTTCCACATTTACACCTCCACCACCATCTCTCCACAAAATCTAACTTGGGTCCTCTTCCAAAAATATCTACTCTAAGACGTGGCCCAACAATACATGTTTCTTTTTGTTTTTTTTTTTATTATCCTCTTTGATAATACCCACACAGTAAACCAATTAGTCAAAGAGGATAAAACTAAATTAGCCAGTAGTCCAAATTGTCCCTAACTAATACCGAGAATGTGTATTCAAGGAATTATATAAAAGGGGCAAAATAGGAAACGAATTTTGCAGCTTCAACTAACCATACTTGGCTTTATATAATAGAATAGATAAGCAGCCAGGAAGAGAGAATATATAAGAGTAAGACATTCCAGATAACCATATATTCCTAGTTTTGAATATGCACATCATGCAGGTGGTGGTTTTGATTGTGACTTGTGAAGAGAATCAGAGATTATTGTACACAGCTTTTATATCTTTTATGTTTTCTTTTTCATTATGAATCTATTTTTCTAGGGATATAATTGAAAAACAAACTTTAATATTATAACATATCTAAAAATCCGTGCTTTGCAATTTTACAAATTTTATCTCGTTGGAAAGGTTGTAAAAAAATCTACTCAATGAGTACAAACAACAATATCAAATTTAGAGTTTTTAGGATTATGCAAACCACCATAAAGGATACATAATACTTTATGTAGCCATATTTTGGTTTATGCATCAACTAATTTTCCGTTGCAACTAATAAAACGATGGACTCCATACGTTTCAAGAAAAATGATACTTTCACCTTTAGGCACAATTCTCAAAAATTGAATGCATAGCCATTATGCAAACCACCACAAAGGATGCATAACACATCATGCAACCATATTTTAGTTTATGGATCGACTAATTTTCCGTTTCAGAAAAAGTGATACTTTCACATTCCGTTTCAGGAAAAGCGATACTTTCACTCCGTTTCGGGAAAAATGATACTTTCGCCCCATTTTGGAAAAAGTATCACTTTTCCAGAAACGGAACGAAAGTAATCGCAGACAAACCCCATCTTCAGATTCTTCTTCGGTCGGCCCTCCCACCGTGGCAACGGTTGTACTAGTCTTATAATATGTCATCAAAATATAGTGGGCTTTGTGTGGCATAATTTAGGCAGACATTCGGGCCTAAATTCCAAATAGATACCAAATCCAAATGACCTACAACCTGCATTGCCATGTGGTAGGTCCTCTACCTATGGGCACCACTTTGATTGGTTGATTAACTGATTCTACCAAACATTCTTAGCAAAAGGTTTTGCAGCCAAGTTGAACTGCCTTTTTAAATCTAAAAAGAGAGGATCCCAAAAGCATAAGAATTTTTTTTTGTTTATATATTAATCAAGCAATAAAATTCATCAGCTTTACAATGTCTTTCTTTTCAAAAATATTGGACATCACACTAGATTGAGATATCCTTATCTGAATTTGGGTAGATATATGCAGAAGATTCTTTTCACGAGCTTCTTTTGCTATGTGATCTGCTGCTGAGTTAAACCTTCTATTGATATATTTCACTTTAGCCTGAGGGAGTGTTTGCAAAATAATTTGAGTCTTCATTATTGTGTTATCCGCGCTCCAATCTGGGATTTTTTCCTCCTTTCTGATTGTTTCCGCTAACATCTTGCAATCAGTAGGTAAAGTGACACTAGATAAAATATTTTCACTTAGCCAGGAAGTCGCTCTTAATAAGGCTTTTGACTCTGCATGGAAGGCTGATAAGGCCCTATCTGCTCCAGCTGCAAATGTGCATAAAAGTTTCGTTGTCCGCTGAATATAAGATAAAAGCATAACCCATAGTTGAATTTTCCTTTTTGAATGCTGCATCTATGAATAGTATCCAGTCTGAAGATAAACTTGACCATTTATCCTTGTAATCTATATTTGCTGAATCCTTTTGCTCTTCTTGATATTCTCTTGTGGATATTGTTGCATGAATTTGTTTACTTGCTCAATAAGAGAATTTGGGTTTGGGTTTATTTTGTCAAAGACTACTGAACATCGGTATTTCCAGATGAACCAGGATATTGTTGCAATCCTTCCTGAATAGTCAGCGAATTCAGGTTTCGATATCCAATCTTTAATCCAATCCATCATAGAGTGTATTAATTCTTGTATTAACTGCATCTAAAGAGAGACCGAACCAAATCGCTCTAGCAAAAGGACAAGCTCTAATTAGGTGATGTTCTGTTTCTGTCGATTGTGCATTACACATTGGGCATTCTGTGATGAATTCCTCATTATGGGCTCCTAATCTAGCATTGGTCGGAAGAGGTTTCTGAGCTAATTTCCAAATGAATAATTTGATCCTTGGAATTACATTGATTTTCCATTATTTTTTTCCATGGAAATTCGCCAGAGATGGTGTTTTCCTGATCTTGATTTATGAGGAAAGTGTAAACATTTTTATTTGAGAAGATTAGGAGCAGTGGTGTTGCCATCTGATTTTATCTGGTTCTTGTATATTTGGCGATATGGCTAGGATTTTATCTTTAATATTATGGGTGAATAGTGTATCAAGTTTCTCTCCGTCCCAAACTTCATCTTGTGTAATCAGTTCACTTACCTTTTGTGGGACTGGACCTGTTAAACCTGTTGGTTTTGGAAGATTGTTTTCCGATGGTAACCATTTATCTTCCCAAATCTTTACCGAAGCTCCATTTTTAACTTGCCAAACGAAATTTCCTTTGATAAGGTTTAGACCTTTCTGTATGCTTGTCCATATCCAAGAAAGATTTGAAGTCCTAGTAGCTTCTAGTGGGTGATTGTTAGGTAAGTATTTGGCTTTCAATAATCTTGCCCATAATTGATTGTGTTCTGAAATTAGTCTGCTGGCCAGTTTTGTTAGGAGAGAAATGTTGAAAAGATGCGGGTTTTTTATTCCAAGACCTCCTTGTGAGATAGGTTTGCAGATATTTACCCAAGCTTTAAAATAACCTCCTCTCTTTTTCTTCTTATCCTACCACCAGAAGTCTCTTTGTATCTTATCCATTTGATCAAAGGTTTCCTTTGGGAGGTTTAGGATTTGCATTTGATATGTAGAAAAACCTTGTAGGACTGATTTTATTAGAACAGTTCTTCCAGCTTGTGAGAGTAGTTTAGATTTCCAACCTTGCAAGGTGACATAGTATTTTTTTGAGTAGAGGCTCAAAATTATCCTTTCTTTTTTTATCGAAAAAGAGCGGAGTACCTAAATATCGATCATTTTTTTGTCATCAGACTTTTAAAATTTTCGCAATTATTTTCCCATGTTTCGGATGGATCCTTTGCTGAAAAAAATACCGGTTTCTGAAGATTTATCATTGGACCAGTGATCTCCCCAAATCTGGATAATATTTCAATTTGTTATTCCAGGTTTTCTTTTTCAGGTTCGAAACTAAGGTTTTATTTTTGAAGAAACAGAATAACAATAACATTGAAAGTAAAGTTCTCAATTATTGGTAATCAAAAGGAAACTACTAACATGTATACAAACATTTTTGTTTTTTCTTCTAACCATTTTTCTTCTGTAGTAAGACTACAATTAGTTCTTCAAAGACCCAAAATAAAAGCCTAAACCTATTATCTTACAGCGCATGTAGATATCAAATTGAGATTAAAAAAAAAAAAATTAGGTCTCATCTTTGGTTGTGGTGCTCACTAGTAGCTGGATTGCTAGTGCCAGATACAGCTGCTACTGCCCTACTACCGTTTGGCGTCGATGTTGTTCCATTATCAGATGGTGCTGACACACCCCACTTACTATCTGAATCTGAGGGTTCTACAACTTGAATAGATCCATCACTTAATCCAACCGCGAACTGATTTGGCTCATGCGGATGTGCCGCAACCACAAGTGCGTACGCTTGTGGACTGCCAAATGATTGAAAATCAAAGATTGGTCAGAATAGGGATTAGAAAATTGATGGTTGCTCATATAAATGAAGAAGAAGAACCATGATAAAACAACAGAAAAGCTTACTTCTGTGCCTTGGGCATGTATGTAGATGGGGCAACACGACATCTTAATTTGAGGCTATCGGCATCGAAAATACCGATGTTACCATCAGAGAAAGAGGCATAAATCAGTAAGCTGTTGCAGGAGTACACTGCATAGGTTATGGCTGCGGGCAATACATCTTGCGGGACCCACTACAAGAAGCAACATAGAGGAAGTATGTTACCTACAGTGGTATCAATGAGTATTTGTGTCACTACTATTAGGAGGATGAATGGTTACCTGTCGAATGCATTCCATCTTGGAAGCATCATATAAGGCTAATTGTGTTTCGTGGCATACTAACAAGCGCACTTGATCGCTGTGAAACTGAACTCTAGTATCGCCAGCAGGCACCTTACCAGCTGGATGTTGGACTGTAACCGATTTTTTCTTTTCCCATGGGTCAGTGTTCCATATGAAAAGCTGCAGGATGAGGAATATTAGTGCCATATACATAACGAAGACCGAATTTGCCCACTTTGAGGAAAGATAACAATTTAACATGAATAAGTTGGAGGATGAGATCGACCAACGACAACTAAGAAGTGAGAACTCTGACTGACGAATAAATGAATAATGTAACTTGCCTGACCATCGGCACCTGAAGATACCAGGATGTTGAGGTTGGACGAAAATGCTAAACCAGTTATACGCTTTTGATGACCCCTCAATTTAATTTTTACCTGATAATGTCAAAACCCACACAATCCAATATAGTAAGTGACTCACGAACATGATATAGATACTCCATTCCTAATGTTTGAAGGGCAGGTTACCTCGTCCACCCTGACATTGTAAATTTGTATGGTTGAATCTTCCATTCCGATGGCTATGATATTGTTATCTTTTGGATGAAATGCTAGGTATGTTGAAGCTGGTGGAGGTGGCATAAATGTTGTCATTACCTGTATATTTAATGATTTCATTAGTTTTGGGCCTTTTGGCAAAGTTTGCAGTAAGACCACGATAAAAAAATTGTCCATGAGTGCACGAACTTTTCTACCCACCTTGAAAGTCATCAGGTTAAATAACGAAATCTTTCCACCGGTTGCGGACATTACATATGAATCATTCTTTGAGAGAGCTATGCATGGAACTGCTTCTTCAAGGTTGACACCTGAGATATCATTGGTCATAAGAAGACCATTGTTTGGTTGCCAGTGTTGTGGAACAATACTGGTGGTTGCCTACAAACCTCAGTTGATTCAGAAAACATTATTCCAAAAAGGAACAATTTGTCTAAATACTTGAAAGTACAAACTGAAAAGAAATGTAGAATATTATGCAGATGATTACCTTGCCACTTGGATTCTGTTCACTTTTGCCCCACTTCCACAATCTTTGAATCCCATTGGACCCAAGTGCCAAAACCCCACCACCAGAATTTGTATAAAGAAGTCGGGCAGCCTGGAAAAGAAAATTTTGAAGTACTTTAAACCTAAAACTATATGAGATGGATTTACCTTGAGAAACAATTGAAGTAACATACCTTGCTCGCGGAGTCTGCACTATCTGGCATCAAAACTGCTCGACATTGAACAGGATTGACAAGTTCAGCCAATTCCCAGGGTTTGACTTTGTCAGGTACGTCTTCCGCAGCTCTAAGATTGTCAATACTTCTAGGTGTTGGCTCAGCACCATTCTACAAAGTTTGCATGCCAAGATGAGTTGCCAAGTTGTGACCAGGGAAAGGGGTCAGTTACTGAAATATAAATCCAAACATGAACTTAAACATACAGGAATAGGAGAACTTCGATCCATGGGTTCCACTTGGGTAATGGGAGCAGCAGCGCTAACCTGATTAAGGAATGTGTTAGAAACTAGAAAGAAAAAAAAAGCCTTGTGTACATGAGAGCAAAACTGAAAATATAAACCTTAGGTGTAGCAGGTTCAGTGGGTGATCTCAATGATTCAAACGATCGGCTTTCAATTGCTTTCAGAGATTTTAGGCCTTGGGTGTTTGCAAGAATTTTGATTCCCTTTTCTGCTGTAGTGACGGCAAGAAGGTTCCCTTCCTTGTTGAATCTCAATCGAGGAAGACTCTGAAATCACCATAATGATGTCAATAATCTATTGTAAATGTGACTCCCTCTATCTATTGTAAATGTGACTCCCTCTAAGTGTAAATCCTGGCCAAACAAACTTCGAAATTCATGCTTACAGGAAGTCCGCCGCCGGCATCCGTGCTCGCAAGAACGTTTAAATGGTCCATATCCCAGAATTTGATCTGCTTATCTTCACCAGCGGCCAGGAAACGATTCTGTGTTGTGTCAAATTGAACCACACCAGGTGAGTTCTTTCTGAAACCAGCATATGTTCTCTTTATGGCTCCTTCACTCTCATTCCACTCAACCAGGTGAGAATCTCCTTCTTTGCTAGTGCCGCAAGAGAATAACCTGAGAGATAAGAAGGAACACCCATTAAATATATATATATATATATATATATTAAAATATGAAAAAACAAGGTTCATAAAAATTGATCAACAAATATATTTAGGCTTTGCTTCTCTTCAGATCATACCTACTCCCATCAGCACTATAAAGCATTGTAGTACACCAACGTCCAGGAGCTTCATAGTCAACTCTGGAACCCATGTTGTCATACAACCATGCCTTAATCTTCCCATCGGTAGCCGTCGAAAATATGAACTGTAAAACTCACTTAGTGTTTCAAAAATAGGTATTATAATGTCACGATAATGTGTATTATTTACTTGCATGTATTTTACCTGAATATTCTCCTTGTGATGGGGACATACAGAATAAATGGGTGCTTCATGGCCTTCAAAGTTATATAGCTTCCGCCCAGTCATATCCCATACCTGTTATGCAGTTTTCCATGTAAAGATGAGTTTATGAAAACATTCAGTGAACTGAGGACAAGAGTTTCTCGTAGTATTGTACTCACCTTGATCAGTTTATCATCTCCACACGTTACCATGCATAGCTGTTTGTTTGGGTGACAGAATGCTAAATCATTTACTTTACCAGCATGAGCATCAACCTGTAAGAACACGTAAAAAGTCAAATCTTTAGTTTCAATTGATTATCAGCTTAATAAGATAGCAAAAGATAAAATCAACAGACCTCCACATGTTGGCGGAGCTCATTGGGACCCTGATATGCGTAAACATGAATCAAATGTTTGGTAAATGCAATTCCTGCAGAAGAATTCAAAAGTTAGAAGTATAAACTAGCAAAGAACCAGTTGTAACATTCCACTGAATCACACGTATGACGTACCCATCAAGTTTCCATCTGGACTCCATGCTACTCGATTGATAGATACTGATAAATCCTTGGCAAAAGAAGACTACAAGGGAAACACATTTGTAAGACTCCAATATAAGTAGCATCTGTAATGCTCAAACTGTCAGAAAATATCTTTAAATGCATCTTCAACTTAAAATACAAACCTGAAATTGCAACGAACAAGATGTCATGTTCCATATATGAAAAGGCTTTGTTATCAACTTCTCTCTCATCCCGATTTCCCATAATGTGACTTCGCCATTAGCAGAACCAACTATACAAAGACACCGCAAGTCAGTCAAGAGGGAGTCTTATCCAATCATTGCTAAACCATTTAGAAGAATCTTTGGATTAGTATGGAGAAAAAAAGTGTAATAAGATCATATATTTCGATACCAAGTAGCAATGTTTGGTGAGAAGGATGGAAATCCATGGTGGTGACATCCGAGCCTTGATGAAGGTTACTAGCCACTGTTCTTGGGAGATCATCTGGAGACCATGAAGGTTGTGCAAGTGGTGCTGGATAAGTGACCTGCACAAGAAAGACGGGAAATAAGACATGAGATTGGACATTAATGGACAAATGCACACCAGAAATATCTGTGCTTGATAGTGTAGCAGCAGAACTACTAAAACCATAGTATAGTGGTGTTCAGTCATTTGACGTGAAGACTCATTATTTCCCAAGATTACCTCATCAACAGGATGTCCGGAGGATCTTAGCCGTTTCATTAGCTGTTCGTGATCAACCCCTTGGTAGCCCACCATACCTAAAGCATCTGGAGGTGTTCTTGGACGCTTCAGAATCGGAACTATAAGACAAGGAAAGGATATGGTATCAGTAGAAATTCCTCGGATATTTGAGAAAAGATGAAAGGAAAACCTGTTTGTGATCATAAACAAATGTCGGAACACTGACCTTGGTTTGGAGGAATAGGTACTGATGATGGAACAACAACTGCAGACTGAACTAGTGAGGGAGCAGTTGAGTTTGTCAGCCAACCGGTCAATGCATTGGCATTAGCATTGGAAGCTGCTGCATTTGGTGGAAATGGCTGCATCCAACAAAATTAGAACATAGCACACATTAGTCGAGTTGGGTCCAAAAGGCAAGCAATTCAAAACTTCCACCGAAATGAAGAATATCATACTCCATGAGTGAGAGGTGTGTATAAAGCAGGTTTTCCAACGGTTGCCATTGGAAGAGTTACTGGAGTAGGTGCTCGAGCTCCATTAGGAGGCGTACAAGAGTGGTCTGAGAATAAGGTCTTAATGTCTGGATTCTGCCTTGGATTCTTACATAGCTGGTGCTGCCAATTCAAACTGTTGATACAATCCACAAATTACGACCCAGAATTGGATATATTCCAGAACAGATATACTAATTCTGGTCAGACTTATGAAACATCCATCCCATTAGGAACTATGAAAACGACTCTCATTGAGAACAAAGACAAAACAAGAATCAAAACATCACCAACAAGCATCTAGAACCTTACCTCTGGTTGATTAAAGTACGCAATCTTGATGTCTTTAGAGTAGGAAAAACCAATTTATCCCGAAACAGAGGATTCGCTTCAATCAACTTTTTTAACTCCATAAGCATTATACCTCGAGCTGATTTAGTATCACCATACTTGGACAATTGTTCATTTTCTCTGATGCAAATAACACAAACAAACCCAAATTAACTATCAGTCCAAGCATTCGAATAATTTTAAGGGAAATTCAAAACGATCTTTAATGTACACTTCAAAACTTTGTACCTGAAATTTTCAAGTGTTAACAATTGTGTAATTTCCTTGAATAACTCTTCATTGAATGTTGAAAACACTTTCAAATCCTTGACTAATATCTCGACAGCCTTTGCTCTGTCTTGACTGAAGAATAACCACACAAATAAATTACAAACAGGTTCAAAATACATTCTGAACACTGAGAACATTCGTCGCTAGAATAAACCTAACTGGTGAGACGTCCCTTGGGATTTGTTTGGTGAGAAAGCTTATGGTGGATGGACTTCTTTTTTCTCGGAATTATGGTGGTCCCAAGTTTCAAACTGGCCTTGGGTTTCAACAATCAACAACACTTCAGAACTTTACCACTCAATAGAAAGGCTGGTGAGAAAGCTTATGGTGCATGGACTTGTTTTTTCTCGTGTAGGAATTATGGTGGTTCCGAATTTCGAACTCAGGCATTGGGTTTCAACCATCAACAACACCTCACAATTTTACCATTCTATTAGAATGGCATCAACACCATGGACCTAACCTTAAGGGTATATACATCTTACACAAAACTAGTACTCTTAATCTTGTAAAAAAAAAAAAAAAAAGTTGTTGAAGGAATAAGTAAAAATTTATATACCTGTCTAGAGCTTCTAGATACTTTTGTTTTCTGATCTCAAAGAAAATTTTCATGGAGTATCTATTATCATCAACTTTTGTAAAACCAGATAGATATTTTTCAACTTCATCCCATTCTCCTGCATGAGCTTTCTCTTCAAAATATTTCATGTTAAAGAAAAAACCTGATTCTTGTTCAAGCCTATTTCAACATAAAAAAAAACCAAACATCAGCAACCATTAATCCCATGAAAGAAAGAAAATAAACATATTAACCAAAAAAAAAATTACCTGTGAACAGATTCCTTGAATTTCTCTTCATCAAGGAATTGAAGTATCAGAAACACCAATTCTCTACTTAAAGATGACATATTACTAAATTTAGCTGAAATTTGACTTCGATTTCAGGGAATAAAGAGAAATCTGGCTCGAATCCTCTGAAATTTCAGGATATTCTCAAATAATCAGAACTTGAGTTTACGAGAGAAAAAAGAAAAGTAAATCAAAAGAAAAACTCTACAAAAGCAATATATATATATATATATAAACCAAGCAGAGATTATATAAAGAAATTAATACTTACTCAAAATATGAGATAAATAAAAGATTTGATATAATTGACGGTGTCTAAATTTCTAATTCAAGAGGTTACAAAAATTAAGACTTGTGTTTAAGAAGAAAATATTCTAGGGTTTCAGTTTCCATTTTCAGCAGAAGAAATTAAAAAGCTGCGGAGGGAGGAGAAGAGAAACAAAAAAAAAAAAAAAAAAAAAAGATAGATGAGAGAGAATGAGTTAAGTCCCACTTTTATCGATGCGTTTTGCAGAAGTCTTTGATTATCCCTCACCGACTTATCACTTTGATAATCTATTCCACTTATCTGATAACCTACTTAGCTTATATATAAGTACGTGCACAGACTTGAAAAGACGTGTTTTTTTTTCCGGATTCGAAACTATTTACTTAAAATGAATGAATATACTTAATTTACGTCCGCTTACCTTGTCGGGAGATGACGTGGCTGTATCTTATTTTCTAAAAATGACCGAAAACTCCTTGATTTTTATCTCGAGCTATCTTCAATATTACGTAACTTCTCAGTCTGAGATGTATGGTGTTGTAGACCTTATGGTGTTGTACTCCTTGTCTGACCTTTACAGGTTTTTGTCTCCTAGCGTGGGATTAGGTTTCAGATTTCTACTGGTCACCACCACTGCAAAGGAATATATCTGTTTTGAGGCTTTATGTTTCAACCCTTTGTTATTTCAACCCAACATGTGAATGGCTGAATGCCGGTTCGTTTTTTTTTAGTACGTATCTGGCTTTCAAAGTCGATACTTGCGCGTGTCTAATTCACACAATTCTAAGAACATCGCCAATAGAAGGTGAAATATTTATTTTTTAATGACACATATGATTTTTGACCTTCGTTTAACACAAATTCATCTCCAATAGTAGGTCCTTGAAAACAGGAGGGATGAAATATTAATTTTGAAGGTTTTAGAGAAAGTCTTATTTAGACCTTCACCGTGATCTCCATGTCATATTTTTAATTTTTAATAATTAATTAAAATACAATTAAACAGCTAAGATTTCATCACATAAGATTTTTTAATGACTAAATCTCTATACTATTGGAGATAGTTTATTAGTTACATGGTCCTATATTTTTTCTATGTGCAAATCCTCCTAAATAAGGGCCTTAATAAAAAGTCCACGTAGAATTTTTAACACCCGCTATTGGAGATGCTCTAAAAGCCTAAGATTTCATCACATAAGATTTTTTAATGACTAAATCTCTATACTATTGGAGATGTTGTTATGTGACTCATTCTCTATATAAAAACCGAGTTTTTATCGAGCGCTCTCATTAACCGGAGCTTCTTGGTGATTCTGGTGCCACCATTTTAAATTTCAGCCAATAGAATTTCAGGAGAGTCTTTTGGGCCCACGAAATATTATTTGGCCAATCACATTCTAGAAAATAATTACCTAAAATTACTAAATCTTATTTAATCTTGGAAACATAACAAAACAAATATAAACAACTTCAACATTACCAAAAAAAAAAAACGATTTCATCATGATAAAATTAAATATGTAATGTTCATCATGATTTCATCATAAAATTAGATCAATCATATGAATTAAAAAAAAATCCAATGTCCATTTACAGTTTTTGTAATAAAATCCGCCTAATTACAACTCCAAACTACGGAAAAAATTTAAATAAAATAAAATAATGTCCAATTACACATCTTATAAATAAATTAAACCTAATTACAATTCTAAACTACTAATAAAATTAAACTAATTGTGATTTACAACTACAATTCCAAAGAAATTTAAAATTAAAAAATTAAAAGCTTTGATCAAATTTAGATTAATAATTAGAATTTAAACTCAAAATACATAAAAGTTGTGAATACTCGCCTGATAGAAGCGTGCTTCGTTTTCCGTAAAATAATCCATTGTTTGTCCTGTCCAATGGTCGAAATACAAAATCGTTAATAAAAAATTGTGGACTATAAAAGCATGACATTGTAAACTTTGAGAACGAAACGACAGCAACATTGGGAGAAAATAACAATGAACAAAGTTCAATATTATTATTTAAAAAAATATATCATTTTTATTAATGTTCATTCCATCTATATTATAAGAGACAGTGGTGTTTTTACCATTGGACGGCCCTCTGCATTTTGGGAATATAAAGGACAGTCGTGATCGATCAACTAATGCACGATCTATATTCTCGACTTATAAATAAATCATTGTCCACATTTAGGTGTTTTTTCCATAACCAGAATCAACGGTGATCTACACTTTGGGGAGATAAAAAACGGCCGAGATCCAACCATTACAAACATCTCCCTTCTCCTAGAAATGTCCGCCTAATAATATTGCCATTCAATGTAAAAGGCGTTACCCCTTTTGGCGATCAAATAATAATTCTCAAAGACGTTACTCTTCTGAGAGATCAAAAATGAAAGAAAGATTACCCATTGACAAGATCTATTATACTCCAGGTATTAGTCATTCTTATTTTTGTTGGTTCAGATTAGGTTTTTTTTTTTTTCTTTTCATTTTTTTCTTTCTAATCTCATTTATGAATCGAGAAACAAACATTCGAGAAACAAACACAAGGATGGATTAGCAGTCTATTGTTTTTTTTTTTTTTTTTTTTTTTTTTTTTTTTTGTGCGTCGACCTACTAGATGCATTCTCTTCATCTAAATTAGGTTTCTTTCTTATTAATCTATTTCAGATTGTTTTAATCATGTTCTTTGGTTTTGTTGTTGGAAATTTAGGTTGATAGAATTGGTTGAGGTTATGCTCAGAATCATGCCCCAACAACAGGTTATTTAGGGTTTGGATTATCTTACTTTGATGTTTATTTAATTAAATTTTGCCTATTTTTTCTTCTCTAATTTAGGGTTTTAATCAATGAGTGACTAATTTGGGGAGTATAGGTCCTTAAGAAGTTTTGACGATCCTGAAGATGAGAAAGATGTGCCTTTCTTATCCCGTTTAATTTGGGCAGCAGTTCTTATAACTTAAAAGCAATCAAAATGGTCATCAACGTTAGGTAAAAGATTGATTTGGGAATAGTTCTACTATCTTCGCTTTCAAGTTCAATTTGATTTCAAATTTGATTATCAACTAACTGAATTTTGTTCTATTGGTCACCAAATATTTTCATTATTTTCAGTCGCCAAATACTCTCTGTTGTTTTTTTTTTTTTGGCAAAGAGTACTTCAGAGCAGCCACTCCAGGTAACAACACTACTAAACTATTGGCATCTTAGCAATGTGATTCTTATAAGTTATAACACTATTCATGTGAGTTTAAAGTCTACTCTTGATGGCCTTGATTTAATTTTGGCAACAATGCACATATGATGGAGGCTTCATACATACTTTAAGAAAAACTCTCTTGAGTGTATTATGACTGAATATATGACTATAAACTCGAAAATACTTTAGGGTAAATTTTAGAAATAATTTTGTGTGTATGTTTGGTTGGTGAGGTTAATTGCTACTGTTTATTCAAGTCTATCTACAAATTGGCTTCCAATTTATTTATTTTTGTCAGTATCATTCATGACTCCTAAATTGTTAAAGGACTCCTAAATGTTGGAATTGGTATAGTAAAAATAACAGAGATGATAGTAGGCATGTAATCATGGTTGTTAAATATAGATCATTGCTTAGAAGTTAAAAAGTGTCGATATCTGGGATCTTTTAAGTATTTAGCAGTTAGTAATGTATGCAAGAAAACAAGCTAAGGTTCATTATAGCTAAAGTCGTTGCTAAGAAGTTAATTTCTTATGTTTTTGTTTGCAGGGAGAGGGTGTTTTGTACCGGAAACTAATCCAGACGCTTCGTTTATCGCTTATAGAAATGTTGAAATTGTATTATCATATGAAATACTAAGGCTTCTGATAGAAATAAAAATGTGAATGAGACAAAAACGTTCAATGCAGCCGCTGTTGATATTGAATTCGATCACCTTTCAGCAACATGAATCAATTTCGTGGTAATTTTCTTCCCTCATTTTGTTTCGATAATTGACAGTTGTAGTTTAGATAGTTTTGGAGAGTTAAATATGGTTATTGTATTGTCGGAGAACCCTGTGGTTTCAGTTCCGGGAGGTATATCTGTGTGGACATAGATGGTAGCTGCAAAATGCTTATAATTTTGAGGAAATTGGTAAGTAATGTATCAAAGTCATTGAATAATAAATTGTAACAGGTTGCTAGGGATTCCAGGTGGGTGAAATGTCATTAGTATTGGCGAAGAAAGTGAAAAAAGTTGGAAAAACGACTCATGGATCTGTTGTTGCTGGCGTACTGAAATTTCCACCTGCAGGGCACCCTAATGGCTACCCATATATATCAGCAAGGTAGCCTTTTGTTTCTTATTTTAATTGCAATGTAGCTGGAAGATAGTATATTTGCCATTTGTTGATGTTTCCAGTGCTTTATTTGTGTTGTTGCGATGTAGCTGGAAAACAATTTTGTTCCATTTTTGGGATTACTAATCTTTTAGGGAATAGGTTTGGGTTGTTGTTTAATTTCTCATTTGCTACTGTATTTTTAAAGTATTGACTAGGTTTTCCTTTCGATGAACAGAGAGCTTCCCATATTTGCTAAAGAACCCTATCGTACAATTTCAGGTACACACACCATCTATGAACTGAATTTTATCTGTATGATTAGGTTCAATACCTTTCTATTGTGTAAATTTTATTTTCAATGTTTTATTTATTCTTAGTGACAAAGTAATAGAGTACCTGAGTGTAAAAAATTTGTTTTGTTCAGTCAGTAAAAATTGGCTCTGCTTATTAATACTAATTGTTGCTTACAAGAAAAAGAGTAAAACGAGTCGAGAAGCATGTGATATTTGACATGGCAATGCCTTTTTCCTTAGAGTAAAAACAAGTCGAGAAGCATGTGATATTTGACATGGAAATGCCTTTTTCGTTAACCTTGAATTTGAATGCCCAACGAAAACTAAATTCTATGCAGTTCATAGATGGTGGGTGTACCTGAAATTTAATGGATACAGACTTATTGAGAAGTATGCTCACAGCACAATCTTTTTTATATATAGAGCTTGGTCTCCTAACACCATTAATATGGCGCGTAAAAGCTTCACTAACACCAAACCCTCTCCATCTCAACCAGAAGCCTTGCCCTTGCACCTATATGACTAACCAGAAGCTAGAAAAAACCTCTTTGAACTTTTGTTGGCAAATTGGGACCCTAACTTGGTCCGTATCCCGACTAACTTGGATGTTTTTCCAGTAGGTGGTGGCACATTTCTATAACCCTTTCTGAACTAATGTGTGTTTACCTTTTTTGGCAGTGGGTCTTGGATATAGTTTGCACAGCCTCTACTACTAAAACATATACAAGAGTTGGTTGCAATTTCTGCCATACTAATGTTGGATATTGGCTAGATTTTAGGAAACATCAGTGTGATCTCTTAAATCAGTTTTGACTGATTTTTAGAATTATGTTTAGACTTCTATCTAAACAAGGGTTTCCTATCTTAGCTAGTTTATGTTTCCTAAATTAGAGTAAAGCTTGATTTCCTAATCTAAGTATTGTAAGCCTATAAATAAAGGCATAACCTTTAGGTTATAGGCATTACATCAATCTTGTCTAAACCCTTAGGTTGTAGACATCTATCTCCTCACAAAGAAGAGAAGTTATCTCTTCATTAGCAAGATGTAGATCCTCTCATAGCTTTAGGGATGAAAGAGTAGGGAGAGAGTTGAAGGTGAGTTGAGAATGTGAAGAAGAAAAAAAGGGGTGTTGAGTGTCATGTGCATCGTGTATTATCTGATATATGAATGAAGTGAATTTCTGTCCGTGGACGTAGGCACATTGCCGAACCACGTAAATCTCTGTGTCTTTTGTGTTTAATGTGCATTAGCTTCCGTTGAATATTTAGTTTATGTTTCTGATCCCAGATCTTGTGAAGCCTTGAGGAACAATATGAACCTCTAGGCACAACAAACTGATATCAGAGCTTAGGTCTAGGTTCTTGAAATCTAGGGTTTGCTCGTTTGAATTGGGTCAGAAACGATATGTGAAGATATCAAAGAAGATGTCAAATTTAAAGAACACAAAGACGAGACGACGTGTTCTTGACAGAATTTGTGGTGGAAGATTCTTGACAATTTTGTAAACTGTGGTGAAGAATCGTGACAGTTAGAAAACTGTGGTGGAAGATTGGTGGCAGTTTCGAAACTGTGGTCAAAAGGGTGCAGCAGTTATGTTTGGAAGGATGGTGTAAAGTTGTTTTTCGACATTCGCCATGTGAATTTTAGAAACTGCTAAGAATATGTTCGAAGAAATACATACTTATAGATTGAAGTAAAAGCCTAGAATATGCATCAATTGGCTTGTTGCAAAATCAAGTTATGTCGGTTTGAAATCAGAGTTACTTTGGAATTCAGAAAATCATTGTGTAGCCTTATATGAAAAATCTTGGAGACAAGGTCGTTTGAATTGCATCTAGGTGAAGAGGTGGATTTTCTGATTTGGCAAGCACCGTTTGAAGTATCAATTACTCATAAACGAATGTATTTGAAGTGTTTCATATTCGTTGATTGTTGATTGATACACTTTCGAAGTTAAAGCCCTACTTGAAGGGAGGATTTGACGTTAGTATACTTCTTGAGGCATAAACCCTATGTATTTTGCATAGATTCGGGTAAGTAATTCCATAACCTTATTAACTAGTTTGATAAGGGTGTTTGGTTGTTTTTGGTCTTTACCTCGCTTGTTTGAGACCTTTGTGGACTATTTGGGAATACTTGTTGGTTTTCCGTTTAAATGTGCTTGTTTTTCAAGCCAAGTTGCAAGGAAACAAGAGTGTTGTGTTTGAAGTACAAGTTGAATGGTTTGTACGTTAAAAGAGGTAAAGATGCAAAATTGAATTTCGTCATGATCCTTAGAATTGTACGAAGTACCAAGAGGAACGATTGTGAATTTTACCGTTTGTCATTAGTTCTATCGTGTTGTCCTTGAAGTAGTCGAAGGAATTGAAGAAGTTAAACTCAAGTTGGCCTCAGTTGCATGGATGAGTGAGAGGACTGCAGAAACCTATTAGTAGGTTTCATGTGAGAATTATCGACCATTTTCTTAGTGTTGTGAGAGCACTAGCGGAGGGTTGTTGAATTCTGGTTGAAGAGTTTGATTTCATGAAGAAGTGCTTGAAGATGGTGGCTATAAGCGTATTGCATTGTTAATGATCGATTGAAGACGCGGTAATTGGGTTTCCTATATGGAGATATTGTGTGTGGTGGAGCTGTAGTTTCTTGTTCTGTTTTGAAAAGAAGTGATTGAAGATGAAGTCGACACAATTTTTGGCATATGCACCTTGGGCATATGATTGGAGAAGGGTTTGTTTGAATGTCTTGAGTGTGAAACTTACTTGAAGAGTAAGCTTATGAGCATTGGATTTCTGCAGGCTTTTGTTGTTTACACAACAATGTAGGAGCAGAGTTTTTTTTCGTACGTTGAACACCGCAAATATGGGACATTTTGAATCATCCACTCGGATGTTTGAAGGCACCTCTTTGATTTACTGTTTTTTTAAAAAGAGGAGCTAAGTGGTTTGTTACCTTTATTTTTGGATGATATTTGGCGGAGAATTAAGGTGTTTACCTTTTTAAAGTCATCAAGTTGAAAAAGTGCAAGACCGTGGTGAAAAAACAGATTGGTCATATGGATATGTTTCCGTTTTTTAAGGTGAAAACTCGGTTGCAAGGAACAAGTTATCATTGTGGCACTTCACAACCGTAAGGTACGATACTACATGTGAAGTATATTGTTAAGCGAAGAAATCGCAAACTATTTGAAGAATGCGGTATGTGAATTAAATTGAATTGCCTTTTGTCGTAAGGAAAGGCATTGGACAACAAGGAAGAAGTTTCAAGTTCAGGCGTGAACGTTGAAAAATGCAGATCTAGTGATATGCAAAAATTTCGAGTGTCTGAATGCTTTTATCATAGGCATTCTCTAGAGAATGGTTTTCTGACTTTTAAGAGTTGGATTTTGAAGTTGCGGATATTAAGCATTCGGTTGAAGTACTTAGGTGCAACTCGGGAAGTTTTAAGTTGTTCAGTGTGTACCGAAGTTTGAATAAGAATATGAAATCATTAGATCCATATGGGTTTATAGTTGTCTAAACAATGGAGTATTAAAGAATTTTTTTCCAATGCAGTGGCAGTGATAAAAGGATTGGAGAATGGAAATCTGTATTGTTGAATATGGAAGTAGAAGTGTTAGATAGTGCGCAATCTAATACGGTTGAAGACTAATTCATGCAGTTAAGGCATGGAGTTGAAGAACGAAAAATCATGCAGTTTAGGATTTTGCGAACATTGTGTGAAGGTGGAGAAAGAATCAAGTTTGGAGTTGGAGTAAAAAGTTCTAGTTTGTTGAAGATAATAAAATATCATGAATATCACCACATATGGAATACTAGAATGTGTTCACACAGATGTTTGGGAACTTACAAAGACTGCATCTTTGTAAGGTATGAATTATTTCATCTTTGAAGAAAACTTCGTAGGTATGGGGGTACACCATACATTTGCATATGATGAAATATTGAACTCCGCATTGAAAGACGAAGTGTTGGAATTTGAAGAAGTAGGATGGAGGAAGAGCTCAAATTCGACAAGTGAAGTGGTGATATGAAGTCGAAGACTATATCCTACAAGTTGAAGCAAATGTGCAAAGAATTGAATCTTGCAAGTTTGAAGAATATGTGCATGTGAAAATCTATGAAGTCAAAGACGCGTCAGGAATTCATAGATAACTGGAATTGCTGAGAAATCAGCCAAGTTACGAAAGAATTGGTGATGTTTAGGATTGGCCATATTGAACTAAATCAATGACTTACATTTGCAGCATCTTTAGGTGCATTAGTATGTTGGTGTTTTTTTTTAAGACACATTTGCAGCCCTATCATGGGATCGAATTTGTGAAGCACATGTTGAAGCACATTGCATCCTTAAAAGGAATTTGAAACACCATTTGGTGTGTTGGTGTCGGTTGACACATTTGAACCTTAGACAAGGATTTTGGAAGTTGTACCAGTACAACACCTACGGGTGAGTGAAGTTTTGAAGTCCTTTAGTGGAATTGAAGCATCTACGGATGATTGGCACCTTCGGGTGATTGAAGGCAGTAGAGTATGAAGGCGTGGAAGGTGAATGTCGAGATTTCATGCCTAGGTAGAGAAATCAGAGAATAGTAAAGTTGAAGTTGTCCTAGAAATCTTGCCAAGGTGGAGAATTGTTGGATATTGGCTAGATTTTAGGAAACATCAGTGTGATCTCTTAAATCAGTTTTGACTGATTTTTAGAATTATGTTTAGACTTCTATCTAAACAAGGGTTTCCTATCTTAGCTAGTTTATGTTTCCTAAATTAGAGTAAAGCTTGATTTCCTAATCGAAGTATTGTAAGCCTATAAATAAAGGCATAACCTTTAGGTTATGGGCATTACATCAATATTGTCTAAACCTATAGGTTGTAGACATCTATCTCCCACAAAGAAGAGAAGTTATCTCTTCATTAGCAAGATGTAGATCCTCTCATAGCTTTAGGGCTGAGAGAGTTGAAGGTGAGTTGAGAATGTGAAGAAGAAAAAAAGGGGTGTTGAGTGTCATGTGCATCGTGTATTATCTGATATATGAATGAAGTGAATTTCTGACCGTGGACGTAGGCACATTGCCGAACCACGTAAATCTCTGTGTCTTTTGTGTTTAATGTGCATTAGCTTCCATTGAATATTTAGTTTATATTTCTGATCCCAGATCCTGTGAAGCCTTGAGGAACAATATGAACCTCTCGGCACAACAACTAAAGTAGTGGAAGTGGATTGTTATCTTTGGTGCATCAAGTGTAGAGCTAAAGCCCCCGAAGCAGTACCCAGGTACGTAACACGTGATGAATTACATCAATAATTTGCACAGACTCTGCTACTACCAATTGTTTGTTAGTAAAAAACATACAAACAATAGTATGAAGCGTGCAAGGGCCAATATATGTAAGCTTCCATTTTAAGAAAATTCATACAAACAGTTAGTAGAAAGTGGAATTAGAGCAGCTTCAATTAAAACTTTGTGAAATAATGATTTCTTGGTTGGTAACAGAAGTAACGGATTAAATAAGCCTTATAACCCGTGAACACAAACAATATGACAAAAAAATTCTCTCGATTATTTGAGTTTGGAAACATGAACCGTGATTCGAGTTTAAGGGAGAGTGTTGAGTATAGTTTGTATGAAATGTCTTTAAGCATGTTTCATTTTCTATCCCTTTAATTTGTGTTCGTCGTTAATATTGCAAATAATGCTAACTCATATTTCTTATTAAGTCAATTTAGTGTCAGGAAATGTAACGAATATTATTTTAGAACTGATTTGTATCTTCATTTTTGGTTAAGATGTTAGTGGTGTTGTGTTTGCTATTATTTCTCAGTACGTCATGTATGGTCTTTGACCGGTTGTCAGCCGACAAAAAAATAAATTACACTTTCTTACTACTCAAAATATATAATGAAGCAAGGGCAAGAAAGGATCGTTCCCACAGAGAGGTCTTGGTTGTCAAATTGATTCGGTTTCCTATAAATAACACCGGGAGTTTTCTGATTTTTATAAACGAAAATAAAATAAAAGCAAAACAATAAAAGTAAACACGCAAATCAAGAATGACAAAGTATTGGTCATGGATTTCGTCTTCATTCGCAAACATGTTTTCAACACAATAACTAGAATTGATATTTTAATCTCAACTTTTATCAAAGGCCCTAGAATACCTTGATCGCAAGAATATCCCGCTAATCTCCTCTTGTCATCAACAAACACATTAAAAGATGCGAATATGAATTCTATCTAAAATAACAACCTAACGTGTAAAAGCACTAATCAAGTTTAATTCCTAGATGAATTAAGTTCTATGAAATCAGGCCAATCAAAGCAATCGAACGTGTAAAAGCACTAATTCGATTTAACAAAGGTTATGGTTCACATAAGATCATAAGAATATATCACTACAAACTATAATCTTATTTATGCTACTTGCAATCAGGAATTATCACTTTTGCGTATAACAACCCTAATCTAGCAATAAAGATGAAAGCAAACTCAATCGATTCGCGACTCGACTAAACACGCATTCAAATCATGTAACAATATTAATAGTGAATCATAAACGATAATATGAGAGAAAACTAATTTATTGCACAAAAACTCATGTTTGGAAATCCAACTAATCCATAACCAAAAGAAAACTCTAGCTCATATTCATGGAGTTCATAACAAGAAAAAAGAGAAAATCTTTCATGGTTCTAAACCCTAGAAAACAAAGTAGAGGCAAAAGATATGATAAAAGATATCCCCCGATTAGGTAAAAGTCTTCTCTTTTTATATGTTTCTCAATTTCCATAAAGGATACTCCTTCCAATATTAGGTCTTCTCAAAACCCATCTCCAAGTGGTCCACCAAGCCCATATGTGAGAAAAAACCCATGTAAAATTATGTCCAAAATTCGTCGCCGGAAAACTGGGATTATGGCCGGAAATTGGTCGGAGTCCGGCACCGGAAAGTATCTCAGGTGACCGGCAAAGTCCGCCCGGTCACCGGTCAACTGGGTCAACTCGGTCAAGGTCAGACCGAGTCAAACCGACCGAGTCAGGTGAGTCAGGGTCTGGATCATCTATCTGACTCGGTTAAGTTGGCTAGGCCAGGCCATTGCACATGCCATATCTTCTGCTGCACTATCATTGTGCTTCACCAGCTCAGATCCAGCCATGATGGCTTGCACACTTCTCTGTCACTTCCACACATGTTTGCATCAACACAAGGCCTTCTGCAAAGCCAACAATGACTCGCGCACATCTTCCAGCCTCAACATTCTCCAATCCAATAACACATTCACTAGCAGCAGCTTCATATCTCAATTTCCAACAACAGCATAAGCCAATACCCTGTCCAATTCCATGCAACACAGCCCATCAAGGCAACACCAGGACCCCTGCCACAGCATCAACACAAGCCACAAGCACCATCCATTACCAATTGCTTCACCTGAACTCCCAACAGCTCAGTTCCAACTCCCGCCATGCTGCAACTCTCATAGTACCTTCCATTTCTTGTTCTCCTCTTCAGTTCAGCCGCAATCTGCATCTTCTGTCATAACAAACTGCATCATTATCTCGATATTTCAAGCCACAGCCTTGACCACTTCAAACACCAATGACTCTGCCATCCTTCTCGGCTTGACTCAACAACACATTCCCACTTACCGTCTATCCATGACTACACATTGTCACAACTATTCCATCAACCCATCTCGTAGC
This sequence comes from Papaver armeniacum, assembly GCA_023531295.1. Taxonomy (NCBI): domain Eukaryota; kingdom Viridiplantae; phylum Streptophyta; class Magnoliopsida; order Ranunculales; family Papaveraceae; genus Papaver; species Papaver armeniacum. The sequence continues at coordinate 57,050 of JAJJWW010018408.1, forward strand.
TCCTTGCATTAGCTTTTTGCACTTCCTGCCTCTCCATTTCTAGCCCATTGCAGCACCACCAAACTCTAGCACCAGCAAACTCAGCCATCAATACATACCGCACATGTTGCAATTCCAATACCTCCACTCTATAGCCATCAGGACCTGTATCTAGTTCCACCTCAGTTCAGGCCATCTAGCTTAACACTTCATCTTCCCTGACAATAACCAATGCCACAAACAACACCTGAATTGCATATGTACCTTCACCTGTCCTAGCATACATCTATAACGGCTGCATCTCAGACCTTGGAATTCTCCATCTTCTAACCTAGCCATTTCTGCCTAGCACCAACCCTGCTTCAACCACTTCTTACAATCACAGCAAGCCACCAGTCAACAACAAAGAGCAATTCTTCATTCATGCATCAACTCATCAGTACTGTTTCCCTGTAATTCCATCAACGAGCCATATGCAAGTTCATCTCAATCAACAGCATTCTTATTATCTCTTGGTTCAAATCCAACTCAAACCCATGAAACTCATCATCTTCTTCACTCTGACAATCTTGCCTGAGATCTAATTCAACAGCGCCAATACCCCTTCGACCATTCAATCTTCCATGGATCTGTTCTTCACCATTTCCATTTCATAAACCTCCTCCCTGTATCTTTACCAGCCTGCAATCTCTGAATCAAACCCCTCTCGGAACTGTCACATAAATCAATTCACACCCGCACTTTGCTTTGAATAGCAAAGATCGAGAATCATCTCAATCTACTAATTCCTTCTCGATCTCGGACCACCAACTTCACTGCCACTTTCGTCTCCTAACCCTCTATAATCAAAGACCTCGGCTGTTAGATCTTGACATCGAACCCATCATCTAACAAACCCTAGCTTCAGATTCATAATCTCCATTTCTGCTCAATCAATTCACCAATAACTCCATCTCTGCATCACTCCATGATAATCTCTGCGAGCATCAATCCCACGAGCTCAACCAGACTTCTGTGACGACCCATCAACATCAATTGCTCTTTCCTTCCCCCTGCTCATCCATTTCTCTTCTTCTTCATTCTCGAGTTTTAGACGAAAGATAAGTGAGAGAATTGTTTCATCTGAATTTTAGGTTTTGTGTAGGAATGGAATTGGATATATCCACTCAGGTGAATTCTATAAGGGGTACCCTGGATGATTCTAGGCACTCACTCCTTAGATAAGGACCACCAAAGATGTCCCCCTATCGCTTCTCTAGACTAAGCTGCAATGGCTGTGCTTGGTCCGGCTCTGCTCCCAATAGCAATTGCGCATGAAATGACGCTTTTCCCATTTTCGCTCCAAATCAATGAATTTTTCTTCTTTTGCTCCTAATGGCTCCAAAGTACCTGATGAACTCAAAGCAAACATAAGATACATAATTTACAAGAAAAGTAGCAAAGAAAGCATAACCAATAGATATAAAATTAGGTGTTTTAGACACCTATCAAATTCCCCCACACTTAGACTTTGCTAGTCCTCGAGCAAATCAAACAAAATAATTTTAAAACATACATACAACTCCGTGTTGTCGAGTCTACGGTCACTTTTAGCATAAATAACAAGCCTTTAAACCCCTAGGTGTCCCTAGTGGACGAGTTATAGTCTCGTGAGGGTTTACTAGAGATATACCCACAAAACCTACTTTTCCAACTTACTAGTTCTCCGAAATGATAGTATCCAAGCGCTAAGGAGACATAGAGATTTTGCACACTAGTCATAAGAAGTTAGACACATAAATGAACACAATCTCATCCTTAAAAGTTGAGAGAGAAATAACCATCCCTTCTCGAAAGAAATTCGGGTTCGGAGTGATCGAAAGTCTCGACTCTGCCTCACAAGAAAGGGTTTTATGAAGTTGCTCTCAATAATAAACAACTTTTTATGGGTCACACATGTGCCCAGGTAGGAATGAAGAGAGAATCCTGCGACACGTTGAATGGTAGGAAGGCAAAACCCTCCGAAATGTTTTGAAAACCCACATCTTTTATAATTTTTGAAAACCCATTTTTTCTGACGATCTCTAAGAAAGGAAATCAACCACTTAACGAAGGTGGGAATATGCTTACTTACCTCGTATCCGTTCGGCGTGCAGCTAGCACCACTCTCACAGCATCCATAGAAACGTCTTCGGTCTTCTATCGGTGTCTTCATCTTCGTCTTCGGTCTTCAACTCTTGATGATAACTCTTGAACTTCGTAGAATCTTGACAATGTAATTTTTTTCCTCTAATTCCTTATTGCTTGAAACTTCTTTGTAGATATTCCTTCTTTCCATTGGCTTTATTGAAAGAACAAAAATAAAAACGAACTATACAAACCCAAAATATAATACAATGCATTTTTCTTGTCTCTTTTTTTTTTTTTTTTTTTAATTTTTTTTTCAATTATTTTTTTCTTCTTTTTTTTTTCATATGAGACAAGAAAAATAAAACAAATACAAAATTAAAAACAAAACAAAATAATAAAAACTAGTAACGAACCTAAAAATTTTCTCTTGTCTTTTTTTTTTTTTTTTTTTTCATATATTTTTTTCATTTTTTTTTTAGACAAGAGAAAGTAAAATACAAATAAAATAAAAAATGTAAGTACAAGGCCATGGTGTAAGTACTTTACCGCTTGATTCTTCACAACTTATATGTCTCGATATCATAAACTTCTTGAACTCTCATCTTGATAATTTTCACTCATGTACTATAGTCTTCAACTTATAAAAATTATGCTCCTTGTTTTGTTGCTTTACTTGAATCTGAAATCTGCTCAATTATGTACCGTTGCTTGTAAACCTCAAACGTGTTCAACTTTCCTTCAAATTTGTGATGCTCCTTTTGTTGATGATGATGGTGTTTCTATGGACCTGTTGGTGTAGAGAGAGATAAGGTGGACGGTGCTAACTGCGAACAAGATTACAAGTGGTATGTAAGTTAGCAATTCGATGTCACCATCATGGTTGATAAAAATAGCACTCAAGAGATCAAAATAGTGCTTCTATTGGTGTGAGGTTGGGCAGCTCACCATTCTGCCCGGAATTAACGTACGGTGACACACACTTTAAAAGCACAAATTTAGACAGGTACAAAGAATTGAAGGTCGGTGCCTCACATTATGTAACATGGGTAGTCTCCACTATAGGGGATCACTACTCTAATACCGAATTCAGTATGCACCTTATTTGCCACTGGCATGGTTAAATCCAACTTTAACTCTCATACAATTAAGAAACCCGATCATGTTCTCTGTCATCTCTAAGTTCAGTCACTCTTATGAGATTCTCGATGTAATCTTAGCGACATGTATACTATGTGACTCTAAACTAACTACAAGTTGGAGTTTTATTCAAATATATACAAAAAAATTGAAAATTTTGACTCAAAAAGGCTAAAAACTCTATATGCAAAGACTCCCCCACACTTAAACTTCACATTGTCCTCAATGTGTAAAACCGAAAATTCTGAATTCTGTAACAGCAGATAAAACGCAAAAACTGTACAAATTGGTAAGGAATTTGGAAAAACTCCATTTCACAAAAGTTGTTCATCTACGTGTTTTTTACAAAGTGTCAAAAGGGCACAGTGTTTCGATAAACGGTCTGACAGTTATGGTCTCTGGACTGAACTACGTGCAGTCTGAATTTTTCTGACGAAAAGGTATTCGTCCTAATTCTCTTCTAAGATAGATTCCGGACGCAATGAAATTAAACATGGGGATGCAAATATGATATGAAAACTATAAAAATAAATAAATAAAAGGGTTTAAGATACAAAACCTATGGGTTGCCTCCCATTTAGCGCTTGGTTTAAAGTCGTCAGCCCGACTCTTTTGTTATCGTCCATATACCAACAATCTGAAAAGTTGGGGATCCTTCCATGTAACCTGTTTTGCAAACACTAGCTTCACACAAATATTAGTAATATAAAACAGAAATGAAGCTATTAACCGATAAAAGTTTCCCCCACACTTATTCTTGTCCACACTTGGAAGTGTATAAAGAATATAGAAGTCTGGGACTACCACGGTTTCTTGTTTCAAAACAAGCATAGTTTGAGAATCAAGTATCTCTAATGGAGGATATCGCGAAACAAAGTCATTCAACAATATTTTCGAAGCACATACATTCAAACCAATAAGAGGTAAAGGAGAAGAAACAATAGGCAACGGGTTAGACAAACCTTGCTCAATCTCTTATATCACGGAATCCTCTTCATCCTTGAAAAACTCAAGTGAATTATTCACCTCTTGTATATCATGGTCCTCTATCAAACCTTGCAATCATTCTTCGTCCGTTTCTGCCTTAACCAAAGTTTCGACATAAACATCATCATTACAATCATATGCAAGCTCAATTGGGTCTTCCACAATATTGGTCATATCGGTTTCATTCTCAACATATTCCTCTTCATCTTCGTCTTCATTTTCAGACTCTCCATAATAAGAATCGTCGTCGGTTTCCCAACCCTTATCACGACGTCGTTTAAGTTCCATATGAATGGTCCTACTAATTTCATCGACAAGCTCTTCCGAGGCTCCATCATCTTCCAACTTGTATAATTTCTGCGCAAGTTTCTTGACGTTCACACACTTACCACCATTGACTACAATATGTTCTCTTTCCCATGACTCTTCCCTTTGAATGGGTGAATGATCATAACTACGATCTGGAGTCGGGTAAGAAGAAATATTCCAAAAATTGGTTTGTGCGACGGTCTCTCTATCACGATCAAGTTGGTCTAGCCTTTGTTGCATGTCTTGTAATCCATTCAAAATCTGCATACAACTCGAATAAAGCCAATTAGATGTAGAATTATCCCACCTAGGTTCTTGACTTACATACCCACTACAAGGTTGTTGTTGGTATGTATGAAAATCACCATAAGGTTCTCTAAGATATGCATCATAGCCAATAAATTGGTTTTGATTGCATCCCATAAATGGTGGGCAATTGTCATAGTGTTGAGGTTGTTGAAAACCGTATTCGTTGTTCCAATATGCTCCGTCCATAGAAATTGGTACCTGAAACAAGAGTTCTCAAAACTATGTCAAAACCAGAAAATAAGAAAAACTAAAAACAAAACTAAAAACAAAAATAAGAAACCAAAAACAAGTGACAACCCCTGCCTCCCCGGCAGCGGCGCCAAAATTTGACCGGTTGTCAGCCGACACAAAAATAAATTACACTTTCTTACTACTCAAAATATATAATGAAGCAAGGGCAAGAAAGGATCGTTCTCACAGAGAGGTCTTGGTTGTCAAATTGATTCGGTTTCCTATAAATAACACCGGGAGTTTTCTGATTTTTATAAACGAAAATAAAATAAAAGCAAAACAATAAAAAGTAAACACGCAAATCAAGAATGAGAAAGTATTGGTCATAGATTTCGTCTTCATTCGCAAACATGTTTTCAACACAATAACTAGAATTGATATTTTAATCTCAACTTTTATCAAAGGCCCTAGAATACCTTGATCGCAAGAATATCCCGCTAATCTCCTCTTGTCATCAACAAACACATTAAAAGATGCGAATATGAATTCTATCTAAAAGAACAACCTAACGTGTAAAAGCACTAATCAAGTTTAATTCCCTAGATGCATTAAGTTCTATGAAATCAATCCAATCAAAGCAATCGAACGTGTAAAAGCACTAATTCAATTTAACAAAGGTTATGGTTCACATAAGATCATAAGAATATATCACTACAAACTATAATCTTATTTATGCTACTTGCAATCAGGAATTATCACTTTTGCGTATAACAACCCTAATCTAGCAATAAAGATGAAAGCAAACTCAATCGATTCGCGACTCGACTAAACACGCATTCAAATCATGTAACAATATTAATAGTGAATCATAAACGATAATATGAGAGAAAACTAATTTATTGCACAAAAACTCATGTTTGGAAATCCAACTAATCCATAACCAAAAGAAAACTCTAGCTCATATTCATGGAGTTCATAACAAGAAAAAAGAGAAAATCTTTCATGGTTCTAAACCCTAGAAAACAAAGTAGAGGCAAAAGATATGATAAAAGATATCCCCCGATTAGGTAAAAGTCTTCTCTTTTTATATGTTTCTCAATTTCCATAAAGGATACTCCTTCCAATATTAGGTCTTCTCAAAACCCATCTCCAAGTGGTCCACCAAGCCCATGTGTGAGAAAAAACCCATGTAAAATTATGTCCAAAATTCGTCGCCGGAAAACTGGGATTATGGCCGGAAATTGGCCGGAGTCCGGCACCGGAAAGTATCTC
>JAJJWW010018409.1:0-26931 GCA_023531295.1 Papaver armeniacum
TGTATTCAACCGACCAGGGCATAAACGGGCCCGATGGTGGTCATTAAGGTGGTGAATATTCCAATACCTTCTTGGGGTCATGGATTTAATCTAAGCCATCCAATCATCTTTGGTGAGGTTGGATGGTCGTGATCGTTTCGAGACCGATATGGTCGGGGTTCAGGTTCAAACATGCTCAATCGGGCTAGTATAACACACCGAGAGTTGTAGCTTTGTATGGGTATTTCGTACATGTTTTATTATTAATGCTTGGAGATTCGTGTTGCTCTGCTGAGAACAACACTCAGTCGTCATGCCGCACCGGTAATGAGGACATGAAATACGAGGCTGGTCATGCATTAATTAATAATGCTGTAAATTCACAGGGTATATGGGATTGTTGCTACATGCTCCAACTTGGATGAATTTGTGTATTTAATTCACAGAATACTGGGATTGTTGCCACATGCTCTATTCTAGGTGAACTAGTAAAGTGAAGAAGTATTCATCACTTATTAATGGCTTTATCTTTTGCAAGATGTTAGCGCATAATTTTGGCCTTTACAATTTCAACCCTTAAATGAAAATCCACCATCAACATTAAGTCCCCTGCCTAGTACATAATGGTTACACTATTGTGGAGTAGGCATGAGATGGTGACATATACAAACATAAGAAGACAAGGTAAAGGAAGTCTACCTGGAGGGATTCTGACCAATCATGGGAAATCCCCCATACGTGCGTGACCACAGGCCTTGATGGACAGGCTTCCTCCCTTAGGTGTTTGAGTTAGGGATAAGATTCTTCTTCTACTGGGATTCCGGGCGTGGGTGCTTACACACTGCTGGTTGAATCGCTCGTATCCAGATGCTCTTCTGATTCATGATTAGGTTTCAAAAGAAAGCCTGACTTGGTTGGTGTTGAATCCCCATATATCGGGCGCCGTAATCGTTTTAGGGTTTCCTCAGTATATATGCAGGTGTAGAGATTTTGAACCACTTTTACGATTTTACAATAGGGCTTTCTCACAGAAACTCCGTTTCCTCATCATGTCGAACACCAGTGGATCGTCTTCTTCATACCATCCAGGATCTTCCGTTAAACGTGCACGACCTGCGTCTGAGCTTCATGATGAATCCCCTGCTCGTGTTCTCCGAGTCAAGAAGATCATCTTAGGTTCGTCTTTTTTTCATTTTCTGAACAATTGCTTGTTCTTCATAATGATCAGGTGAATAATCCTCTCATTCTTGCAGAGATACCCTACCGGAACATGTGTGACGGTTATCGATGATGACGACTTAAACAGTCCTCTTCCTTCAAAATCAAACACGCCTACCCCTGTGGACCTCGAAGATGCTGATCTGGGTATCTCATCTTATGAATACCCCAATGCGGGTCTTTCATTCGATGTTCGCATGAAATGTTTATCCTCCAGCTACCGAGATATCGGTGGATTCTTAGTGCAGAAGGAGTTTGTGCCTTTGTACACAAAGTTATGGAGAAAGTACGGCCATGTCGCAACCAGGAATGTGGTCCGGCACTGTTGACCGGTTGTCAGCCGTGCAAATATAATTTCACTTTCTTACTACTCAAAATATAAATATAGCAAGGGCAAGAAAGGATCGTTCCCACAGAGAGGACTTAGGTTGTCAAATTGTTTCGGTTCCCTATAAATAACACCGGGGTTTTTGTGATTTTTATATAATAAACTAAATAAAAGCAAACAATAAAGGTAAACAAATCAAATTAAGGATGAGAAAGTATTGGTCATGGATTTCGTCTTCAATCACAAAAATGTTTTCAACACAATAACTAGAATTGATATTTTAATCTCAACTTTTATCAAAGGCCCTAGAATACCTTGATCGCAAGAATATCCCGCTAATCTCCTCTTGTCATCAACAAACACATTAAAAGATGCGAATATGAATTCTATCTAAAAGAACAACCTAACGTGTAAAAGCACTAATCAAGTTTAATTTCCCTAGATGCATTAGGTTCTATGAAATCAGGCCAATCAAAGCAATCGAACGTGTAAAAGCACTAATCCGATTTAACAAAGGTTATGACTCACATGTGACTACTAGGATGTATCACTACAAGCAATAATCACAATTATGCTACTTGTAATCAGGAATCTATCACTTTTGCGTATAATAAATCCTAATCTAGCAATAGAGATAAAAACAAACTCACTCGATTCGCGACTCGACTAAACACGCATTCAAATCATGTAACAATATTAATAGTGAATCATAAACGATAATATGAGAGAAAACTAATTTATTGAACAAAAACTCATGTTTGAAAATCCAACTAATCCATAACCAAAAGAAAACTAGGTACTCATATTCATGGAGTTCATCACAAGAAGAAAGAGAAAAACTTTCATGTCTAAACCCTAAAACCCAAAAGTAGAAGAAGAGATATGATCATCCCCCAAAAGTTGTAGAATTCTTATTTTTATAGCTTTTCCTCCCTTCCAAAACTAGGTCAAGTCTCAAAGGTCCAATAGATAGAAGTCCACCAAGCCCATGTGAAAATATGTCCTAAAGAAGTCGCCAGAAAACTGGTATTGTGGCCGGAAATTGGCCGGAAAATATATCTCAGGTGACCGGCAAAGTCCACCCGGTCACCGGTCAACTCGGTCAAAGGTCACCGAGTCAACTCGGTGATGTCATGAGTCAGAGCCGAGTCAGAATCAGAGTCAGCTATCTAACCAGCTGAATTGGCCTACTTGTCAGACCATTGCACAGGCCAGAGCTGTGCTGCACTATCATTGTGCATCACCAGTGCACTTCCAGCCATAATGGCTGCTTCCTACACACACATTCCTAGCCACTTCCATCCATTCTAGTCACATAACCAACTCAGCTGCTACTCTACAATCACCATATCCCTGCTTAACCACCGCCACCCGGTTCGGTTGCAAAGCAACGGGCGCCTCCATTACAACAACTTCGGCTCATACCTCAAACAAGCAACACCAATTCTCGTTCTCGTAGCTCTATCTCAAGCTTGTATCTGTCACATCCAGTTCCTGCAATATTTCACTCAAGCTGCAAGACTCATGAAGCAAAATCATCCACTGTCAAGTTCCAATATACCTTCCCTGTCATCTCGAACAACCCATTACTACCGTCACAGCATTTCATTGTCACTGCCAATGCAAAGCTCGTCGGCCTGAATCATTACAGCGTCATCCTGCCAAGCTCGATCAACACAGCATTCCAATACCAAAACTCATCACTTTCCTATTTGAGCCACGGCATCCCCACTCAGTCACTGCATCACTGCTTCTCTTGCAATTGCATGTGCATAAGCTCAGCTCAGTTTATACTCAATCCAGTCACGGTCGCCACCAAAACCCATAACACTGCATCGCCATACAAAGGCCACCAGAATCATCATGCCATTGCACTTACACCAAACCACCTCCTCTGAACTTTCATTATCTTTTCTTACTCCAGGCCAGCACCACCAAATCCCTGTAATGCACATTTCAGTCATCCATTTCCATCTCAAAATCACTAGAGCCCATTTTTTCTTGGTTTGCAGCTCAATTCCTCCACCAGAACTGCACTTGCACCTGCACCTGCAACAACTGCATCATACCCTTTACATTCACTATTTTCTCTCGCAATTGACTTCATCGATTTTTGCTTCCATCACTCCATCACCGCAACCGCAACTCCCACGAACTTGACCTTGCACAGTCTAGGCAGCACGCCATTCCGTCACCTGAGTCATGCTCCATCTTCCCTTGAGGCATCTTTCCTTGTAGCTCTCAGCATCACCGCGACTTCCCTTGCACTGCCATCACCTGCAGTTCTATCTCTCTCTCTTCAGGCACTAGTTACATGACCAGAACCCATCAATCCATCTTCTGAGATCTCAATTCAACCACCTGAGCTGCACAACCATCTCCATAAGTTGTGCCTCCAATTGCAGCTCAAACACAACAACATCAGCTCTTACACACAACCATTCTAACCATCCTGTAATGTCACTACCACCACAAAGACCAGCTCCTTCTTGACTGCAGTTCAGCTCATCAACATGGCTTGCTTCCTGCAAGTTCACTCACCTGCAATCTCAATTTCACCTACTCAAATGCCAGAAACCCATAAATCCCGTAGAACTTCTCAGCTCTCACTGTTCCCAATCTGAATCTTCAAAATCTTGTTCAATCAACACAGTCATCACCCCAACAGCAGCCTTAGTTCCTTCTCGATCTAATTTCTCCATTACCAGCAACGCCTTACCATTCTTCATCTCAGCCATACAAATCACCATCTGCAATACCTCAGAACCCTTGCTATCAATTGGACTCAGACGGAAAATCCCTTTGTAGAATTACCCATCTCAGATACCACCATCACTGATTTATCCATTGAATCCGAACCAAACCCATGACAATCATCAACCACAGATCCCATTAATTTCATTTACAGCATCGTCATCTCCCGCTGCCATATTCAATCTTGAATCAAACCCTAATTATCAACTTCCCTGACTTCTCGATCTAACCACCACAACCATCTCTTCCATTTCAACTGAGCATCAACAGATTTATCTTCTCGATTTCCCCATGAGTTCTCTCGAACCATTTCTCAGATTCAATTGAACCCAAGATTTTACAGCAGCAGATAATAACAATAGAGAAAGGGAAAAATGATCTCAATTTCTCAATTTCGATCTAGATAAGGCCTTGTGAAGTGGGATTGCTATTAGCACCCCAATAGTGGATACGGGCCACCCAGCAGTTTCCCCTTATCTTTGGCTCGGTTTGCAATATCACTCGCCTCTGAACTGCCGCTTTTGCCTTTTTGTGCCTATTTCTTCCTCTTTTGCGTCAATGACTCCGAAACACCTGTAAAACTCAAAAGCACACATAAATACCTAATTCACACGAAAACTTGAGAAGAAAGCATAAACAATAGATAAATATCAAGGTGTTTTAGACACCTATCAACTGTTCATCTGCTTTGGTCACCGCGGTAAACTGCCTTCTTCCCATGATTGCTGAGATGGAGAATATTTCTATCCGCAACGTTGCCGAATCAAGCCTCGAAAAGTGGGAGAATATGGTATCTACCTGCAAGTCCATGGAGTTCAACGTGGGCTGGTTGCGGTAGCGTCTTGATATCAACAAGGTTGATCGAGCTGGTATCCTCGTAAACGTTGTTCCTGCTGCGAAAGCTATCTTGGAAGAGGAGAAGGCTCTGGCTGCGAAATCAAAGGAGGCAGAGCAGGCAGTACATGACTTGAAGAAAAGGACAGAAAGATATCAAGCTAGACTGGAGATGATGCTCTCAAGGAACTATAATCTTCTAGATGGCCTCTTCTAAGTCGTATTCAGCTGTACTCCCTCCTTGTTAATGACGTTTATGTCAAAAGTTTTCTCTTGAACATCCTTGCGGAATAAATTGCATTGGTTTTTGATTGGTGAAATGGGTTTTTCATTAATGCATCTCTGACCATAATTGATGATTCAAACATGTAATGAAAATAAATGCCTGTATTGTAGCGTCATAAGACAGAGCGGACAATGGTCAAACATGATATGCCTTGAGCCATTTTTCATTGATGACCGCTTCCAGCTTGCCTCAGTCCACCTTAATGATCTTGTAGTAGCCAGTATTGTAAGCCTTGGTGACTGTGTAAGGACCTTCCCATTTCGGTGAGAATTTTGGTGCGGACATGTCTTGTTGGATGTGTTTGGCCGTTTTCAAAACCAAATCTCCCACTTTGAAAACACGTGATTTCACAGTTTTGTTGTATGCCCCGGAAATTCTATTCCTGTACACGAGTGCGTTCTTCGCTTTGTTTCTTCGAAATCCGAGTGTCTAACTCCGCTACTCTAGAGTTAGAGACTTGACCTCGTTCCAGTGGATCCGGTTGCCGCTGCAATCTCAGCTAATGGGATTTTGATCTCTGCTGGGAGAATTGCATTCGCTCCGTAAACAAGTGAGTATGGGGAAACTCCAATGGAGCTTCTGGGTGATGTCCGGTATGCCCATAGCGCCATTGGTAACTGGTCATGCCATTCCCTAGGATTATCGTGTACTATTCGACTGATGATCCGGATCAATATCTTGTTGGTACTTTCAGCTTATCCGTTCCCTTGAGGATAGTAGATGGTGGAGAAGACATGTTTAATGCCATACTCTTCAAGTAACTCTCGTACCTTTTTATTGGCGAAGGGAGTGCCATTATCAGTGATGATATGCTTAGGCACACCAAAAAGACAAATGATATGTTCTTTAATGAAAGCCGCAATTGTTGCTCTTGTAGTCCCTCGCAGGGGAATGGCTTCTACCCATTTGGTCAAGTATTCTTTCGCAGTTATGATGTACTCGTGCTGCTTTGATGATGGAGGGTTGATTTTCCAGATAATGTCCAGTCTCCAGCTGTAAAATGTCCATGGACTGCTTATCGATTGCAAAGGGGTGGAAGGCGCATGAACAAGGTTCCCATGAATTTGGCATTTGTGACAGCTTTGAACAAAAGCGGCTGCGTCATCCTCCATGGTCGGCCAATAGTATTTCTCGTGTATCTGGAGAAATAGTTTCCTCTTCCCTTGATGTTCTCCTTCGTGTGTCTCCTTAAACATGACTGGGATTTCCTCCCCAGCCAGGCATCGTAGTAGATCACCTCCGAAGCTCTTGCGATACAGGATCCCTTCGTGCAATACGAACCGCTTGGCCTTTTGCTTTATCTTGATAGCATCCTTTTGATTGGCAGGAGTTGTTCCGTCACGGAGATAACTAATGTATGGCTCTCTCCAGTCCCCAGTGTGGTTCACGTTAAAAATTTCCATTGATGTGGCGGTGCTTGGCAATTTGAGCAGGACTTCTGAAGTAGTCTGGATTGAATCTCCATCTCGGCCGCAATAGCCTGGCGTTGAAGTCGTCGGTAAAGCGTTACCACCAGTGATTGTCCACAAATTTCATTGTGAACAAGACTCAGCTGTAGTTGTGCTTCGTCATCCCCAAGACATCTTGACAGGGAACCATCCGGTTTCCGATAATACAGCATATCATAAAGCATGAAGAAGTTATGTAAGGTTTTAAGACTGACCTTTCCTTGGGAGAGTGAGCTGTTGAGCTCTTGAATGATCGGAGTTCGCCAATCGTCGGTCTTGGTGTCTTTGTATTGTGATAGCCATGTCGATTCTATGGTTCTCCTCTTTACTGTCAGGGTTTCTTCCAAACCTTCGAACTTCAATTTGGAAGCCAGTGTTGCTAGACAATCGGCGTGTTTGTTGTTGCTGCGACCGATATGGGTTATGGTTGAATCAGCAAAATAGTTTAGTAACCTTTGTACATCTGATCGATATGGAGATAGTGTTACTTCCTTCAGTGCGTATACCCCATTCATCTGATTCACCAGTAACTTGGAGTCACCTCTTATCTCCAGACGCGTGACTCCTTCTTGCTTGGCTATTGACATCCCTATGAGGAAGGCTTCATACTCTGCTGAGTTGTTGGTGCATTCAAAGTCCAGCTTGAAGGAGTGTGAGAATACTTCCCCAGTTGGAGATACTAATACCACGCCCTCTCCTCCAGTATTACTGCTAGGGGTAGCAGAGCCATCAAAATGCAAGAGCCACACTTCCTCTTCCAAAACAGAGATGTCTGGAAATTCTCCAGGAAGATCCTCGTGGAGCCTTGTAGTGCCTTCTCCAGGGAATGTTTGCTAGTAAGTCCGTGACTTGCTTGACCCTTGATAGCTCTAGGTGACGTACATGTTATGTCCGGCTCGACATTTGGAGAAGCCACTTGCATGTCCTTCCCCGTCAAGGCGGCTTTGAAAGTAAAAACTTTGCAGGGTCGATTTGACACGAGTATCACCTTGTTGGATAGTAGGTAATGCCTAAACTTCGAATGGAATGGATCAAAGCTAAACATGCTTTTCTGCTTTGGGATATCTGAGTTCAGCATCTCTTAATATTCGGCTGAAATAATATATGGGACGTTCGATTCCCTCGTCGTCTTCCTGAGCGAGTAGAGCCCCTACGGCGGTGTCACTGAAGGCAGTATAGAGATATAGCGGCTTCCCTTGTGCAGGAGACTTCATGATGGCTGGAGATGACAGTATTCGTTGAATCTTTCGAAAAGCTTCCTGCTGGGTTGCGGTCCAAACGAAGCTGTCTCCTTTCTTCAACAAGGGGGTGAATGAGGCGGTAAGTTGGGCTAGACCAGGTATAAAACGTCGAATGTAGTTCACCTTGCCCATGAAACTCTGGAGCTCCTTCACAGTTCGTGGGGGCGATATTGTGAGGATATCCTGAGTCTTGGACGGGTCTACCTTGATCCCTTCTGCAGTTACTTGGAATCCCAGAAATTTACCTAAAGAGACACCGAAAGCGCATTTCAAAGGATTCATCTTCAATTTGTATTCTCGACACCTCTCAAACACTTGCCGTAAGACGCTGGTGTGATCTGCTCGAGACCTTGACTTGACCACGATATCATCTACATAGTCTTCTACTTGTTTATGCATCATGTCGTGGAAGATTGCCGTCATAGCACGTTGATACGTTGCGCCGGCATTCTTTAAACCGAATGGCATAACAGTATAGTAAAAATTGCCAAGAGAGGTTCGGAAGGCTGTCTTACTTGCATCGTGCTCATACATCCTTATCTGATTGTAGCCGATGTAACCATCCATGAAGGAAAACATGCCGTGTCCGCTAGTGGCGTCTACTAACATGTCGATGTTAGGCAGAGGAAAGTCGTCCTTGGGGCAGCACTTGTTCAAGTCTCTCGAAATCCACACAACACCGAATCTACATCCGTTTTTCTTCTTTCTTTGGGACCACATTAGCTAACCAGGTCGGATGATGAATAGGTCTGATGGGTGACCAATTTTTCTTCTGAATTGCCTCGGAGATTGCTTGATTGGCTTGGATCCAGATATGACATGTAAGTGATGGGTGACCAATTTTTTATCCAGACGGGCATTTCCTCGTATGTCAGGCGAACACATCTTGGTACTCCTTGAGTAGTTGAACAAGACTCGTACGTTCGTGCGTGGAGGATGAGTCAAACCGATAGAGACCGGCCTGGGAGATTCTTCATTCCTGATGTTAACAATCTCGAGCTCGTCAGTCGTGGAATTGGTTCCATCTTGTAGTTGTCGCGGGGCATCCAATACCTCCTCTTGTATTTCGTCGTTCTTGCAGCATTCAATTAGGCGGAGAGGCGGGTGCCGATCTCTCTGCTAATTTCTAACAGCGGCGCCGGTATATTATCTTCCCCTTCTGATCACGTTTTGTCTCGAAAGTGCGTTCCCTTTTGGTGTGAGCGTGGGTTGAAGCTTCACCGGATAAAGATGGACGCCTCGTCAGAGAAGGAGTGTCGTGGTGCTTGGCCCCTGATGATGCAAGTCGGTCTTCTTCTGGATTGAAGCCCACGTGGGTAGTGGGGTGCACAGGACTTTGTCTCGATCTTCCCTGCGGAGTATCTTTTGGCTCGAACAGCTCCACTCGCATATTGGTGCGTACGGAGACAATGATGCGGGAATACTGGATGACTTCCTCATTTAGCATGGTCTTCGAGCACCGGTGATACGTTGAAGGAATGACCTTGTTGTCATGAAGCCACGGTCTCCCTAGTATCATATGGTAGTCCGGCTCCTTTTCTATGACTTCAAATTTTGATTTTGGTGAACGGGTCCCACTGATAAATTGATTGACATACCCATATGTGCTGGTCTGGTTTCCTTCAAGTCTGTCATCGTGGTGGGCTGTCGTACAATCTTACATGGGCTAACCTTGGCTGTCCTGAGAGTCTTGAGAGTAATCACATTCGAAGATGCTCCTGTGTCGACGAGGGCCCTCCTGAACTCTGAACCCTTGATGTGTGTGGTAACATGTAGGGCCTGGTTGTGACCTTCCCTCGCCATCATGTCATCTTACGTAAATGTAACATTATTTACGAGATGTTTCGATCTGATTAAGACTTCGGACGAGAAGGAGTCGGGTGTACGTCCGAGCTATTTTATTAACTTGCAGACAAACATCTTTGCTCGTTGATTCTTCGAGAGGTGCAAGAGTTCACACAAGCTTTCCACTAGAGATGCCGCTTCACGATCCATTGGCCTCTCGGTTCGTAGTAAAACTGTTGATCTGAGGGGAACTAGTCCCCGGTGTAAATGTCTCCGGAACGATCATCTCTGATGTCATCTTGATAAGGAGGTCAAGTATGCCGTTTACCGCTTCTTTGATTAGCTCCATGTTCTTCGTGTGAATCTCCTGTACCCGTGCTAGTTCGCTTAATGTTGGAAATCTCCTGATCATGTCGTCAGATATGCCGTTAGGAGGAGGGGTATCTCCGTTGGAGGAATCATCAGGATTTGAGACCGTCGAGGTGGTCCTAAGACCAACCATCTCGAAATTGATTGAATGGTATTGAAGAAATTGAGTTTAAAACCGAGAGATTAACCTCCCGCTGTGGTCGCCAATTGTTTATGGGTGAAAACTATTCCTGCCGGATTTGGTAATTTGGGGTGTGTGGATGAGGAATGAATCTAAACCCTAAACAAATGCACTGCGCGGTGAGTGCTTGTGATTCGAGAAATCAATACATGCACAACTGGCCTAAACCAAGAAATAGTCGTTCCGGACTTGCTTGATAACAAAGTGAAGGAGATGGGGTTGATCTTAGGGAGGGAAGCGAAGAAGGTGTTGAGATTGTGAAGGTGTTGGCTATATATGACTTGTATCGAGAAAAATTTGAGGCGGGCACGGGATGTAAGCTATCGGGATTCGGTGTTTGAATGCGATGGTATCAACACTTGCCTATGTTGTCCGGACTTGTTTGTTGTTGGAAATAGGGAGGAGAACCTATTTATACAAGTCATTTGAGCCTTATTCACGTCTCTCGTGGGAAGTGGAGGAAGTGGAGTGATGGAGTAGTGGAGTTGTGTGTTGATGTTACAAGACCCGATCTTGCCCACTTCTCCTGTCATCTCTAACCGTCCATGACTTCTGACGCGTTCTTGTGATGGCGCATTGCACGCCGCACGCTGTAAACCGCCATACCAATACTGAGTATGTATCCCCCAGTTTGTGACATGATTGATGTCTCGAGTGTGTGGATCGTGGGACCCAGAAAGTAGCATGTAATGCTAGAGGCGAATAACTAAATTATTTAGGAAGTCGATACTTGTGAAGTATTGTGTGTATTCTACGCAGTGCTCGCCGAGTATATTCGGCATGTATGAAGCATCGCTGTTTTTAAGGCTTACCGGAGTAAGTCACGAATTTAAGCGTCTTAAAATAGCATCATTTCCAGCCATCTTCGAGTGATCGTTTGGAGGCTATACAGGTAAGCCCTGACTTGACCGATCACTCCATGTGGAATAGTGGTGGACGGTGATTGTGGTGACGCCTCATTGATAGCCTAACTCATGTCTTAGGTTGTCCGTTCAAGCTGGTAAAGTTGGACGGACGAGATGACTTGCAACCCTCATCTGCTATTTTAACCCTCATGTCTTAAAATAGCATCATGTCCAGCCATCTTCGAGTGATCGTTTGGAGGCTATACAGGTAAGCCCTGACTTGACCGATCACTCCATGTGGAAGAGTGGTGGACGGTGATTGTGGTGACGTCTCATTGATAGACTAACTCATGTCTTAGGCTGTCCGTTCAAGCTGGTAAAGTTGGACGGACGAGATGACTTGCAACCCTCATCTGCGACCGTCGGATTGGGGTTTAAGAGGTACGCAAGTTCCTTCTTTCAGCTTGGTCGAATCCAAGCATGAGAAGTGTTTTATAGAGGACCGATCATGCATGTGTGTAGACGACATGCTGGTTTCCATGTTTATACTTCACTATCCCACGAAGATGCGATCTAGGCCACTCAAGTTTACCGGTAAAGAAGAGTGTTGAGATCGATTTTGCAATGAAATCCCATGCGCAAAGGATTCCTAAAGGGGCGTGGCATGCCACCTTGGGCGCACGAACCAAAACATCTAGCCAGGGTTTGTCTTGGTCGGTCGGACATGGAGATAGATGGGCCCACATTGATCATGTTGATACTCTCAAGAATCGCTTAATCTATTCTGGACCCTTCATCCAAAAAATTTGGTGGAAACGGACGCTCGTGATCGATTAGCGACACATGTAATATCTTTGCATAACCTAATTAGGGTTTTGGATTGGTCGTGCGTACACAACTTCAACCTAACGATTTGGTAGGCTAAGCTCCCCCTTTTGGGAGCCCGACCATGTGGGACCCATATTGGGACCGTGGTGATCATGGTGATACCTGACTGACGGTCATGGGCTTGATCTAGGCCATCTAGATACGCCGGCGAAGTTGGATGGTCTTGATCAGTTTAAGACCCTTAACGACCCTTAAAGCATCACGCCCGCCCGGGTTATGGGTGAACGTTCACTCCTCCCTGGTTAGGTCATGAGATGGTCGGCTATGCATGTAGAAATGGGGCCGCCGGTGTGCGGGACAAGCTTGTCCGACCGGTCATGGGGTAATCTCGCCGTCCAATTATGCTTAGGTGAAGTTGGACGGCCGTTGGCGGTCTTGTGCGCACAAGCTTTCCAAGCTGCTCCTTGATCCAACCATCCTACTTTAGGTAGGTGTTCGGTGGTTATTTGGGAGGCATGGTATGTATTCAACCGACAGGGGCATAAATGGGCCCGCTTAGTTGGTGGTCATTAAGGTGGTGAATATTCCAATACCCGCTTGGGGTCATGGATTTAATCTAAGCCATCCAATCATCTTTGGTGAGGTTGGATGGTCGTGATCGTTTCGAGAGGCGATATGGTCGGTTCAGGTTCAAACATGCTCAATCGGGCTAGTATAACACACCGAGAGTTATAGCCTGCATGGGTATTTCGTACATGTTTTATTATTAATTAATGCATGGAGATTCGTGTTGCTTTACTGAGAACAACACTCAGTCATCATGCCGCACCAATAATGAGTACAGGAAATACGAGGCTGGTCATGCATTAATTAATAATCTTTGTAAATTCCACAGGGTATATGGGATTGTTGCTACATGCTCCAACCTGGATGAATTTGTGTATTTAATTCACAGAATACTGGGATTGTTGCCACATGCTCTATTCTAGGTGAACTAGTAAAGTGAAGAAGTATTCATCACTTATTAATGGCTTTATCTTTTGCAAGATGTTAGCGCATAATTTTGGCTTTTACAATTTCAACCCTTAAATGAAAATCCACCATCAACAACACCGATTCAACTCAGTCAGACAAGAACAAATCCGAGTCAGACTGAATAAATTCAGTCAGACAGACCAAAGGTTCTCACACAACTACACTCTAAGTTCTCCAACTTTGATTCAACTTCAATCTATTCATTACATCAATTCACTGAATTTTAAACAAACTTCATAATACAATTACAACTTCAAACTGTGTTACGCAACTACTGACTTTAAGCAACAACTTTTCTAAATCATTCATCTAATTCCAACTTCATTTGTAGTTCCATAATTAGATCATAACCCATTTGCATTTGCAAATCATTACCACCCCACCAGTTGTATCTAATATTATTGCACCAGCAACATTCCCGAAGTCCATCAGATATTAACCTTCACTTCACTACCACCATGTATAGCATGTACTCCTCAACCGCAACTTAATGAACCATTACCATTTTGTTTCTCAACAAACACAATCGCAACACCGTTGTCATCGCATACCACCATCCCCATTATGTTCAATTTATCTCGAGTCACAACCATTGTGACTTAAACTCGATAACTTTACTTAATTGCGCCACTCACGTATACAACTACAACAATAACAACATCATTATCATCTCAAGTAACCTCAACCATCAAGACACCACATATACTAGCCAAATCCACATATTCTCTTCGTAACTACCTTAGCATCAATACTCATCTTCTCGCTCAAATCTCAATTCGAGATATACATATATTCAACTCAAGTAACTCCTCCCTTCAATTACCAATTCTCATAATCTGTAACCGACCAATCCTCGCACTGTGAACACCAAAGACCGATGAGTTCCATTTTTGTGCAATAACAACATCACCACAAACATGTTCTTCACCATAAGCCATTCTACAGACCCAACCATTACGGTTTCATTTTATATCAATTCAATTCTTAACTTCATAAGCATTCACATAATCTCAATAATGAATATGAACTAATTCGCACGATAAGAACATTATTTACCTCAATCAAGTTCTGATCGAGCAATTGGAATCGATTTCCTCTTTACTTAATTTGATTCAACACAGCACAACACCACCTACTCCCTAAATCATATGTTCAATTCTCAAAACCCTAATTCATAATTTGGGGAAGAACATGAGGAACCCTAGATCTGCAATTTTTTAATCAATCTTCAGAACAACTCCACAAGTTCCATCAAACACCAATTAAGAACAACCCATCTTCTAACTTCTCTTTGTTCACCTTTAATCGAATTCTTGATCAATTACAGAAACCCTAATTATTCACTCTTTCATCAAAACCACTTCTAAGCTTCAATTAAACAATAACCCTTTGTTCTTCAATCAACCATAACTCTAAATCTCATCTTTAAATCTTCAGAAATTAAATCAAATCTATAAACCCTAGTTTTGTTCCTCACAGATTCGAACCCAAACTGTTCTGCTCCATAATTAACAACCATACCATCCTCACCATCACCTAATCAGCGTCATCAAGAGATTCTCTTAATTCAATCTCACTCACAACTCACAAAACCCTCACAGGTGAAGAACGGGAGAAGAAAAGGAAAAGAAGAAGAAATAAGAAAGAAGAAGAAGGGAAGAATATGAGTTTATCTGCTCGATTGGTTACGATAAGACCAACGAAAAATGATACGGGCACCCATCACTTGGATATGGGCAGCCGGTCGGTCCACTACAAGAAGTATATTTTGCCCTTCATACTTATCGACAAATTCTTCTTCGTGCGGTATCCGAATGACGCGTTAAAGATCTATTAGCGTAACTTTTCGAGATCTATCCAACAATACTAGTTTCGTATCTAGGTCGTTGTTAGATTAATTTCTATTAATTAGTGTTCGTGTTAAACTAATCGAGCTATTAATGGCTTAATCGTCTCTTGACTGGTCTAATAGCGTTGACGAGCTTGAGGGTCTTTACGGTTATATCTAAGAAAGCGTAAAGCATTGACTAAGGGGAGCAACATATCATATTGCTATTGTAGTTATCTTGACTACAAAAGGGGAATAACAAAGATGTTGATTGAAAATCTACCTATCTTTCCTTTAGGGGAGTATTAGCTTTGTTATTCAAATGTCAATATCGGCATTTTTGGATTGAATATATGCGGGGTATTGTCTTTGTTGAAACTTGGAATCAAGCGTATGTGTAATGAATTACGGTAATTTGTTTAACCATATGTATTAAGAGTTTTGTCACTAAAATTGACAAAGGGGAGATTGTTAGAGCATAGCTCGGTTGAACCCACCGAGCGTTGGTATGTCAAGTTTGGTTGTCATATTTTAGTGAATCAAAACTCAATTAAAGAGACGCTTGATTATGTCAACTGCGTATAGGTTAGGCTAAAAAGATTAGGATTATGAGACATACAAGTATTACTCGAAGACTTGAAGAATGTGAAGAAGTAACAAGCTACAACAACGACATCATCCTTCCTCTTGAGGTTAGTAATATTTTGACTTGAAATGTTTCATTCCTAACGTATCTTTCAAGTCGTGCTATATTGAAAACATAACTGCGAAGCTGTGAATGATTATACTCTAGTAGTGAGAAATGATCACATGATCATAGTGTTAAGGAATTAGAATACGAAGTATAACGCTTATCTTTTGAACTTCGTATAAAAGACATCGACATAATCGTATGAATGCTATTGTGATTCTGTGTATGGGTAAAGATGAAGATTTCATCCTACGAAACAATGTTTACATTTGTTTAAAGGATGTACATTCATGAACTTGTTTATGAATTGAAAGGGAAATCGCTAGGCTTATTGGTATTGTTATTCATTGCATATCTTTGGATTACCAATATGTGTGAGTTAGTAGAACTAATCATAACTTGTTATGTATCTTGGTAAAACTAGTCACAGTGCCTAAATTATGTATTGGTATGACTTTTATTAGTGTAACCGATCCTAAGTAATCACCTAAGATAGTATGATCGATATTTGTAATTGGTGTAACCGATCCTAGTAATTGGTATGACCAATCACAAAAGAGTTGTGTAATCGATCCTTGTAATTGGCGTAAACGGTCCTGGTAATTGGTGTAACCGATCCTAGTGACTTGTGTAACCGATCACAAGTAATACCATGAGAATATGGTAACCGATCCTGGTAATTGACGTAACCGATCCTGGTAACTGATGTAACCGGTCCCAGTAACCATATTAAGGTAGAGCCGATCCTTGTGATTGGTAGAACCATAAACCCATGATTAGTGATTTGATATTTGATCAATCACATAGTTGTTCTTGGAATACAGATAAACCAATTCTAAACTTGTTTGGAAGTGTGGTATAATCGATTCCAAGATTGTAAATATGAAAAAGGATTTACAAAGAAAAAAATGTCGACATACTTTGAACATATTCAGTAACTCTTATCTATTATTGTTCAAAGATATTCCTTAATAACTCAAGGAGATCCCGGACCGAAATAAATTAAGAATCTTTTAATTAAGGTTATTAATTTTATATGCTTTTAATTACCAGCAATTAAATGCATATCTATGGAAAATAAAAATTGGTAATGTGCATTTACTAATTGGAGATTTTCTAGTGAGATTTCGGAAATATTGGACAGAGCATTTCCAGGAATTGTGAAAACTAATTTGGGCATTTATCGCATATCTTAAGAATAATTCGGTTTTGGAAATTCCTTGGTGTCCAAATATCCTTGGTCTGTAAATACCCAAGTTTGCATTTCAAGCAAACTATCCTAAGAGCCAGGCAAACTTCATCTTCTTGTTGTTCCTGGTGGCGTCGTCTATTCGGAGAGGAAAGTACCTAATTAGGCGAAATCTCTTACGGCCGCTCGTTTAAAGACTTCTGTGGGATCAAGAAGCGATCTACGAGTACCGTTGGTGGGAAACTGGATAATTGCAGTTTATTTTAGTTTTCAATTGATTTGATTGACTAATGGTTGTTGAACTTTGATTGCACCTAGTTCGTTTATTCTTGAGAATCTTCTCTTCTGATATAAGATTCACTCAAACTAGATCGAAGTGTCGACGGGATCTTTAGAACTGTTTGTAGATCTAAAGACGTCTTGTGATAATCCATTGTTAACAGACTTCGTTCTATGTGTGATTGATCACAAGAGATTCAAGTGGTGTGTGCAGGTGTTTATTGGAGATTAAAGAAGATTTGAAGAAAAAGAAGATTTCTGATTTGGTTTTTATATCTTTGGGTGTGCACAAACCTTGATCGGCCGGGATCCATCTAGAATCGGATTTATTCGATTGATTAGTTGTGTAAGATCGGCATCACCTTATAGTTTCTTATTTGATTCTATATTGATTGATTGCAAATATAAACTCTACTACTTTGGTAGTTGTTGGATAGATTGATCTGACCAGGCAAAGGAGTTTATTGGTTAAACGGAAGAGCCTTTGCTTATGACTTGAGATATCTTCATCTGTAAGAATCAAGAGAGTTGTTACCAAACAGATTTGTTGTTCCTTCTTGTTTGGAATACGATCCTAAGGAATTGTTCAGTCGTGCTCTTAATGAATGTCGGAAGTGCAGGGATACTGAACAAACTAGGTGAACTATAGATTTAGTTGCTTGGTGTCAACTATACGAAGTTTGTTAGATTTTGTATAGCGGTTTAATTCTGAGTTCAATTATGGACTAGGTCCCGGGATTTTTCTGCATTTGCGGTTTCCTCGTTAACAAAATCTTGTTGTATCATTTACTTTTGTTTTCCGCAATTATAATTGGTTTTATTATAATTTAAAGTAAATTACACAGACGTTAATTCCGTATTACTTTATAGTGATCCTATAGAGTTTGGTTAAGTCCGAACCTATTATCAAGTAATCACACTTTGATTGTTGTATTGTCTCAATCTCGTATCCATAGACAATCACACAAAGTGTGAATACCGATTTGTAGTATTGTCTCAACTTTGTCCATATACAATCACTTTCGGTAAGAGGACTTATAGGTGGATAATTTAAATATTGTGGTGTATTTGGGTACCCTCGTCTTTTCAAAAACTTATTTATATTGCAAGAATAGTAGACACATTGATCCCAGTAAGTGTGATGGTTGCTCGAGCGAAAGAGTGGGAAAGTGGAAATCGTGGTTAAACCAGTTCCAGGTCGTGCGGAGACTTGGTTGATTGTCCTCCCACTACTTTACTAACTCCATCAATTGCTAGCACGACTTACTCACATTTCTCATCGTGGATGAACACACGTGCCGTAGGCCGCCATCCCGAAACCCTAATTAATATCCCCCCATGTGATGTGATTAATGTCTCACGAACGTGGAGTCTGCAAGGCAGACATATATTTAATTAGTCAATTGTTGACTTGAAACTACATTTGAAACACTATATCTGAAGCACTACATATGAAGCACTAATATTGGACCACCACTACCCCATTTTTTTGCTAGTAGTAACGGTTTTCAAGCGTTACAAAAATGGGTTGTAACGGCTAAGCACTATTGCAAAAAGGGGTATTACAACTTTTTGCAACGGCCCATTAGCCGAATTCACAATTTCGGTTCGCAAAGGCGATTTGTAACGGCGTTAAGTCATTACTACGTGGCGAGTCGTTAGGAAACAACCGTTACGAATTTATTTGTAACATGGAAGTCGTAACAGCCTTACGATTTTTTTTGTAACAGCAAAAAAATTACTGCCGGTCAATATTGATATGGTCAAAAGTGGTCATTATTGACCAGGTCAATATTAACCGGCAGTTCATTTTCAATAGGAAAATACGCCGAGTCCCATATAACTTGCATACATCTTCCATTCCATCCATCCACATTCAACAACAGTTTCTTCAATCAGTTCTTACCACATTCATATGACAAATTTTTGTAAGTACCAATTTTTTTTGTAAGTATCAAAATCAGTGGGAATACATAGAAACTAAGTTCCAAAGTTCAGTTCATAGAAACTTAACAAACTCCCAACTTATTTCCAAGTTTTCCCATGTCGCAGACTAAAAGAAACAAAAACGGGACTCACATAATAGCCTTCTCATGTCGCTGACTGCTGCATTTGAAGCAGAATTGGTGAAGCAGATGGAATCCAATGCTATAGCAGCTACGCATCTTCAATCCATGGCCATTGCTCTCGCAGGAGCTCTCTCTTCCAAGAAAGAAGCAGCTACGCAGTACTTCACATGCAGACAGAAAACACTGTTAACAACGTTTTTAACAGAGATGTTGTTAAACAAGAAAATTCGGCAAATGCAAGAGTATAAACCAAATTCAGTTGGTTAGAGATAGCGGAGAACAGTCACATATAGGACAATACAAAAGAGATAACAAAAAAAAATGTGGTGTTCAGGTATGCCAACACCATAACTACTACTTGATGAAGAGAACACATACCTGATAAAGAGTAGCACTTTAAGTGCCTCCAGAAGAAACAACTGTCCAACAGAAGATACAAGGACAAAGAATAAAAGTTTAGATTTAGAATCCAAAGGAATTAAAGGCACCATGTTAGACTCCAAAGGAATGGATTCACTACTGTAAGTATATGCACATTCAACAACAAATGTAAGAAGAATATCATCCTAACCTCAATAGTACTTCATTAGTCTTCATTGCAGTCAGCCAAAAGCTAGGTACTCATTTCTCTGCAGAGCAGACAGTAAGCTTTAGTTTCAAACTGAACTAAAACATATAAAGGAAAAGATATGGTTTTTGGTTACTTCATACCTTTTGTTGCTTTATCATCTTTGTTATCTTCTGTGCTGTATCATCCTTTTTATCTATATAGAACCAACACCCCATTACGGTACCAAACAATCCAGAAAATAAAATTCCAACTCCCTGGAAGAAAGACAAAAGACACACTATATTATATTCAGAATGAGCATAAAGCAAATAATGAATATAGATATTTGAGCTAGGTATTTGATCAGTAAGGGACAAAAGCAGAACCACAACAGGTTTCATTAAGGAGTAATCAATAAATGTGTAGCAGGGATCAAGACTTATGCATAACGCATAGAGATGTGATTAATGAACGTCTACTATAACGGCAAATTGATAATAAGAAATTTCTTCACACACAAGCAAAGGTAGAACTATGAGCAAGGATAGACAGCTACCTTGGAGATAAAGAATAAAACTTTAAGTGCCTCCGGAAGAATCAACTGTCCAGGAGAAGATACAAGGAAATTGTCAGTTGACGACACGCAATCCTGTCACACATACTGATAGTTTCATCAACCTCCTGCCTCGACAGCTTACCAATATCTCGAATCTAGGGAACCGTAAAATGTTTGGCTCAAATTAACAGGAAAAACACAAACAAGAAACTGTATATTAGTACCTTGTTTCTCCTCGGCAGCTCTATCAAGAGCCATAGTCGCGGAATTAAGAAGACGAACAAGGTACGATAATCTAGGTCGTTGTGTATTAGGTACCCGATAATCACTAGCATCCTAAGAGATCTGACAAACTCAAAGGCATGGACATATATATCGTTGAACTTTCAAATCTGAATAGTAGTTCACACGAATTTATTAAATGGCAAGCAAAGAAAATTTCTGATAGCCTACATACCTGCAACTAAGAGACCTCTTTGTAACCAAAAAATAAAGGTAGGAACTCAAACTGAAGGATAGCCTAGAGAAGATGAACTCCTACGTCCTTTGTTTCTGATGAGAATTAGTTAACTACAAAGCACAAGGTGATATGACAACATATTAGTTTGTTTCATATTTGATACTGAAAAAAAAGGAAGGTTGACTAGAAATGGTGGACCGATTGAGAGGAGCACGAAGCAACATCAAGGGTAAAGATATTACTCATTGTACCAAATAATCCTTGCACAAAACCATATTCCTCGTTCTCTTCGTATGGCCAAACCTACTCAATTTTGAAATTTATGTAGCAAAGGAATAACTCGAGAGAAATGCATGAAGCAAACCACTGGATAAGGACATACAGAATATGAATACGATTGATATAAATTAAAAAAAAAAACTCCGAGATACATTTACACGCCTGCCCTATCCCTGTGAAAGCTCTTTTAGCTCATCAGTAGTCAAATCCGAAGGAAGATTTGATATGTAAATCCTCAAATTATCACAATTGTCGCCACGTTTCCTTTCTTTGCATTGCTTTACTTCCACTTCAGGTTCAGCAGATGCAATACCACCATACGACCTTCTCCAGAGTTCCGAGCACCAGTACTACCACCATAACCACCACAATTGTCGCCACACTTCCTTTCTTTGCATTGCTTTACTTCCACTTCAGGTTCAGCAGATGCAATACCACCATACGACCTTCTCCAGAGTTCCGAGCACCAGTACTACCAACATAACCACCATCATATCCTCCACGTCCACTTCCTCTGGTATAACCACGAACCTAAACAATCTCATGAATTTGCATTTGCGACACTCGCAATATCTTTTACCTTCAATCTAGAGAGTATGGAGAGTGCAGTGTATAGCCCAATGGCCGTCCTGTCCACATGCAGTACAAGAACCCGTCAACAAATGAGAGTCCTTACAACTTATCAATTAACGGAGGAGTTGACACCTTATCTATTAAACATCCATATAGATGTTTTCAGAAAGAAAAGTTAAAACCTTCTCAGTTCTCATCCTTTGCAGCATCATTTGCAGATTGGCCAATGAATCTTCTCTAAAGGCTAGTTGACCTCTCAGCTTCTTATCTTTAAGAACCTGAATGCCACAAATGTATAAGAACATGAAACCTTATTCAAGCTGGTTTCTTTGAAGCTTCTCCAAAAACAACTTAAAAACATTATAACCTTTCAAAAACAGGAAACCTATGTTTACGTTTTAATCTTCTAGAGTTTTGAGATTCCAACAAACTCAATCCAGAAAATATGACTCTAAAGTGTCCTACAAATTATACTTTTAGCTCAATTCTCTAATTAATCCCAGAAATTAAAACAACCCCAGATTATAATCCCTAAAAAAACAAAACCCAAACTTGATTACATTTTAATAAAATAAAACTAGGGTTTCAGATTTTCAGAACTTACTCTCGATTAAGTAACGATTTGACAAACAGTAAGAGCAATCATAGAAATCTTCCCAGTACCAGATTAAGCGTGAGTAATAACATCTCTACCTTTAATAATAGGCAAAACAGCTCTTTGTTGAATAGCAGATTATTTACTCCTCCTTCAGCGTTATTCCTTCTAGGGTTCGAGGGAATAAACAAAAACCTAGATCTATAACTCCAAGGTTTTCTTTTTTTTTTTGAAAAGAGGAAATTATTTATATAGACGATCAGTCAAGGTTTACATATATCATGAAAGTAGCATTCCTGGTCTTTACAATTGGGTAAAAAATCATTAGTGTAACAAAATCCCAATTATAAGCATTAAGTTCCGATTCTTTATCCTCTTGATAGCGTCGATATTCTTGCGAGTCTCAAGTCCTGTTTTGATTGTTGTCACCTGCATAATTTCATCACAATATTGGTTGTTTCTTGACTTTGGTGTTTTGGTCCACAGTTGGTGTAGAACACAACAGATATAGCTAGTCCGATGTTTGTTGTTGGTGTGGTGGTAATGAATCCGGAGTGTGAAGGTTATTACACCTTCTTCAATGACTATCCATAAGAATAGCCTAAATTTTGACGGATACTTCATTGTTGGGGCATTGAAGTGATCCCTTGGTGTTGCTGGTGGTTGTGTAGCTGAGTGGTTGGTGGAGTGGGAGTTATCGCTGCTGTGGTGAGGTGTATGTCTGCTGCCCTCGCCTTCTGTATTCACTTGTTATCGTTGTTGATCATGAGAAACTTGCATAAAGGACTCCTGTTGTTGAAGACTCGCACTACCTGAAGTATCTGTAATACTTCTAACATACTTGTTTAACAACATGAATGGGAAAAACAGTAGGGGAAATACTAAACCTAATTCTAAACTTAACATGAAGGGAAATACTAGTCTAATTTCTGAGCTTGCCCTAGAAGTATGCGTAGGAATACGCAGATTTCGGACTGCCAATGGTTGCATCTTTTGACAGTCCATCCGTATGGTAATCATTCGGCTTGCGAGAGTCGGACCTTGCCAAACTCTCGCATTTCTTTAGTGACAGCATGTGTTACAGGATCTCTCATAGTTGAATTAACTCTCTCTACATTCTCATGGGCTTCAGCTTTACACCTATACGTATCCGGGGCTGGAAAATGTGTTTCGATATTATGATATTTAGTTGCAATCATTCTCTGTATGGGATAACAAAATACCACGTGGTCACCCAATTTCTGTTCAAAATGAACCTTATCCTTTCCTTTGTCAGAGACAGCAACAGAGACTGGCACGCTCCCCAAAACAAGGTCTGTCCCCACATGGAATATTGCGAATATTGCCAACCGAATCCACGTTAAACCGGGTCGAATCGCGTGGGTCTTGCTAACTGGTTTCTTTTCCGATTCTTCAACCCAGGTTGTCCTCGACTCGGCCGTGTTGCGCAGTGAAAACAACGATGTAGAAATTAAACTCATCTTCCCTGTACGTGGATTTCCCTTGATATGTCCAGCATGATTAAAGCTTTGGGGTTGAATTCCTCCGATTGTTGGAGTTTTATTTTTATTTCCAAATCTAGCAGGAAATCACCAGTTTGTTGATGAAGAATTATCAAAAAATTTATTTTCTTGTCCAGTTCTTCTACCAAAGTATCTACCCGTATGTATTATCGTTTTCCTTTGTTCGAAGATTAACAAGGAGTTTGTGTATCCATACCCTTAATCCTCTTAACCTGGATCGACTTGGAGATCCAATAACGATTCTTTTGAAGGCGATGGGTTTATGAGAAACCCATTATTGATAAATAGATAGAAAGAAAGATTAATTTGATGATAAAAATAAAAACGACTTGTGAGGTGACATTTCTGAGAGTAGATATCGCATGGATGTTGGTGATGTTGCTTGGGGTTTTGTGGAATTTGCCTTGATTGATTTCGGCATAGTAGAATTAAATTCAGAGATCTAAATAAAACAGCAGATTGACTGTGATTGAACTTCAACTCAGATGCAACTCTAGTTGCTAACGTAAAGGAATAGTTTGTGCGTAGTCTGATTAATCCCAACCGGGACGACTAACTAGTGTAAAAAGAAAGAGCCTTTGTGTTAAAGAAAACTTGTGAATACTTACGGAAGGCAATTTGGAGGAGATTCCGGAAACTCAACCTAGTTTCCAACATCTTGGATGAGTCGGTTATTCGATTACTCGACTAAATCCATTCTAGAAACTTAAGAGGTATGAAAAATGCAAACTGCCGAATCCATCAACTATAAAGCTATCCCAATTCATCCAACATCGAATTGAAAACCCATCTTGATTTTGGTTGAATTATCGACTTGTTAATGTGCAAAACGAGATTGAGAAGAAGAAGAAAAAGGCCGAGAATGGTGGATCAATTACAAACTCTCAACAGACCAGGAGTTGCGAGCAAAACTCGGAAGAGAGAGAAAAAAAGTTTTTTTTTCAATTCTATAACTCCAAGGTTACACCTCAACGAACCCGAAATCGAAAAATATATTGTATTAGATTAAACCTAAAATCGATAATGAAACCCGAAACGGAAAAAAGCGATGATGATGATGAAAGACTTACAGGAGGGTGAAACCGAAATCAAAACCCTAATGATTAAAAGATGATGAAAGCTTCACAAATATTAACAGATGATGAAAGGCTGCAAAAGATTATGCAACGAAGAAAAGAGGAGAGAAATGAAAATGAAAATTAGACAATAGTCGAGAGAGAAGGGGAGAAAACTCTTCGGGCGGGGAGGAAAAATCCTCTAGTGCAATGCGAGGTTGGGTGAGAAATTAACCAAGGTGTGACCACCCTAGTGTAACCAATCGTGTGAGTGGCACACGCAAAAAATTATCTAGTTACGATTCGTAACGGTTTTCTTATATTACGAATTGTGAAGAAATTCGTAAAGGTTTCATTATTACAACCGAGTGGTAAAGGCTTTTTGTAACGGAAAGTTCAGAATCTTTCTTTGAACCGTTACGAATTTTAGTTGCGACTTCTTTTTCGACTAAAAGGGATCTCTCCGAAAAAATTTACATTCTAAATTCTTTGAATTTAGTTCTTCGTTATGGTCTTTAAGAAGAGATCCACCGAGGCGATAACCGCTATAATATCTTTCGAAATTTTTTCTCAATTTCTTGGTTTCTCGACAAATAGGAGTCGAGAGAGAAAGGAGTTCAGAAGTTTTCGTTTTTGTCAAAAAACGGTGTAGTGCACACATGGGGGAGTGTTGTAAAGCCTTGAGGCCAATATAGAAGTAATCAGGGTTTACCTCATCCTCATAGCCTATACATTAGAACCCATATAAATTAATCCGCGATAAATTAATAATCACAATAAATAATAAATTTTGCCGGTCCCAAATCGGGGCCAACATGCTAAATTCATAATTGGTTAAATTTATAAAATAATAAAAAATTTAAGCTCTCTATAGGTCCCTTCCAATATATAAATTAACTAGAACTTGACCGTGTCGTAACAACACATCCTCCATAATAAATAATTTTTTTCATATGTCAATTTTGACCCGTATCATTTATTTGTTGTTACTATATAAAATTATCAATATGGTTCCTCCTTGCTTTGTAATTGTTATTCTTTTAAATATATTCTAACCAAGCTTATTTTAACATGCTAAAGAAAATCGACCACAACTTCTATAAGATACTATACTCATAACTATAACAAATAAACATTGTTTGTTGCCGCCCTAACCAACAACCACTACCTCCAAAACCACCCATTACCATTACTTTTCCACCATCATTACTTTCGGATGCAACAAAATTCACTAACAATCCAGACCACCCTTAATATATATTGATTTAATTAGTAACAAATTTATTATATATTAACGGAAGTATATTAATTGTGATAATTAATAAGACATTTATTAAGAAAAATTAACAAAATATTTGTTTAGAGAAATAAATATAAACAAATTAAGACCGTTGTATATGCTTGAACTTTTAATCACATAAGTCTATTACAAAAGTTTATGTGAACAATCACAACCATGGATTTATTTGCCTCCTAAACAAATCCCGAGCTACGACTTTGTCAGTAGTGACACATACTTGATAGTAAGTAATATTTTGTATGTGTTGTGTGTCAATTTTGACATGTACCATTCATTTTTTTGTTACTATATGAAGTGAAGATCCTGCCAAGTTTTTTCTAATCGTCATGTTTTATCTTGTACTAGGGTATAACCCGTGCCGTAACGGATGCGGGTTGTTGATTGTTGTTATTAGATGTTTACGGGCGTCTCAATAGATGTAGCTTAATCTCAATTCCTGATTATATATACATGTTTTTCAATTAAATAATATTTTGAAATATACAAATTTTCTTTCCTAAAATGTTGGATATTGGTGGATATTTCCTCATTGTTCTCATTAGACATGTTACTATTTAGAAGGATGTAATGGTTATGTAATATGTAATGAAGTTAGGAAATATATACAGTAGATAGTGTTTTGAATTTAAAACTGACATACAATTAATTTCTTCTCTTATGAGTTTTGGTGTTGAATTTGTGATCTTCTTGTAAAGTCGGACTATAAGCTTAAAATACACAAAACTAAATTAAGTCTAGTTTTGATGTTGTTAGGAAAAATTCTCCAAATCTGGGTACTCTACACCTCTCTGAGGCAAATATTTGTTGTTATAAGATTCAATTAGTCATGTGAAAAGGAATTACCTTTTAGTGT
>JAJJWW010018410.1:0-35544 GCA_023531295.1 Papaver armeniacum
GATTTAATCTCTTGAAAACTGCTGAAAAATCGAACCCTAAAACTGGTTCGTGAAGACATATTTTTCCCGCCAAAACCTTTGAGCACTGATTCTTCTTCTACTGATTTCCTAGCCACTTCTGGTCGGAGAAAAGACCATTACCAGCCCTGTTTAGACCTAAGGAACAAACCCAATGATTCTTAGCGCTTTAGTCTCATTATAGCTTGCTCAAATTACAAACCCTAATCTGCTGCCATTGAAAACCAGTTTTCCCGCCAAAATTTGAATTTCAAATGAAGAAGATGACCTTCCCCTTATCCAGCAGCGGTGTCCTTTTAGCAATTTGGGTTACATTTAGCAATTCTTGGGGTTGCGAATAGCAATTTGTGGGGTACAAAGATGAATTTTGGGCTGTATTTAGTGAAAAACTCCTGGGTGACTTTATCGACTCTTCCGGGACAATTCTGGGGGGTGCCTTTAACACTTTTCTGGGTGCTTTTAGTAGTTTCTCGAGCAGCCATCCCTTACCTCTCATATTTACTTCTTTTCTTCAATTTCATCACTAAGGTTGCCATGCTTTTCAGACAAAACTTTCATCACTAAAGCAGACATGCCTTTCAGACAAGAAGAAATAAAAGCAAATAATGAGAGATAATTTGCCTCCATTAGTAGTTGCACATGAAATGACACTTTAGCCCTTTTAAGCGACGTTTCCTCTTCTTTTACTCCAAAGTACCTAAAACTCAAAATCAAACAAAAGATACATAATTTACAAGAAAACATAACAAAGAAAGCATAAACAATAGATAAATATCAAGGTGTTTTAGACACCTATCAGTTACTCCAACATCACCACCGCTACCATTTTCATCATTCCGGTGAACTATTTGCTTCATCAAACCTTGAAGCAAACAAGTGTCCAAATCTCAAAGCTTGGTGCACTTAATGAATCCGAAAGACTTAAGATTTTTCAGCTTACTCAAAGAAGTAAGGACCAAAATTATTTGTTGAATTTCAACACCAAGTTTAAAGTAAGAGGGAGGTGAATCAAATTTGAGTTTGAGAGGGAGGGTATTCTCTGGTTAACGTCAAAGTAGTTCCGTTGATAATCGGAAAACCAGATTATCTGCAGTTTGATGAAGTATACAGAGATAACACTGCAACTATTTATCTAATTGTTTATGGGTGAAAATCGTTTCTGCCGATTTCGGTAAATTCGGTAGGTGAGTGAGAAACTGGTTCAAACCCTAAACAAATGTGCTGCACGTGAGCACTTTATAGATTCGAGAGATCAATCTGTATAAGTCCGGCCTAAACCAAGAAATGGTCGTTCCAGACTTGCTTCGGTCACAAAGTGGAGGAGAAGGGTTGATTTGGGGAGGGAAGCAAAGAAAGGTGTTGAGACCAGAATAATTCTGGGAGAGTAGTATCTAGACTTGTATCAGAAAGTATAAGCTTGGGAAGCTTGCAAGAGATGAAAGCTTTTGGGAGAGCTTGCAAAGTTGCCTTTCTGAGAGTGTAGTATTTTTCTCCTGACCGAGACTTGTTGTCCGGTGGAAATAGGTAAGACCTATTTATACAAGTCGAGATTGAAACGTACTGGTCTCATGAAGGAAGAGAGTAAAGGGTGAAATAATGGGAGGAGGTGGTAACCGCATGGTGTTAATGGGTGAAAACGTTTTCACCATTATTTCCTCATTTATTTGACCGCTTTATTCCTTTTCACGCTTTCTTAATGTGAGCGTAGTGTACGCTGCAAGCTTTGACCGCCAAACCAAAACCCCGGAAAGCATCCCCGTTTGTGTTGATATCTCGAGTGTTGGTTGCACCTTGAGTGCAAGTGGCGCCGCTCATTGGCATGGTAGTGGCGTGTGTGGCATGTGCCATTGGCATGTGTGGAATGCCTTGGTGGTAGGTTGTACATTGAGTGTAAGTGGCAATGCTAGAGCTGCTAGTGGCGTGTGTGGCATGTGCCAATGGCATGTGCGGAATTCCTTGGTGGTAGGTTGCATGATTTGCAAATTAGGCTACCAGCGTGGGTTTTGGCATGTGCCAGTGGCGCGTATGGTCGAATTGGCCTAGGTTGCACGGCTTGCAAGTTAGGCTACCAGCGCGCATTAGGGCCACGGCTAGGTGATGAAGGCTACCAACGAGCGTGTTGGCATGCGTGGCCGTTTGGGTGTGGCCTTGAAAGCTACCGGCGAGCGTGTTGGCATATGCCATGGCATGGCATGGCCTTGGTAGGAAAAGCTGAGCATGTTGGCATGTGCCAATGGCATGCGTTGTTCGGCCGTGGCCTTGGTAGGAAAATCTACCAATGAGCATGTTGGCATGTGCCAATGGCATGCTTGGCCGTTATGTAGGAAAAGCTACCAGCGAGCATGTTGGCATGTGCCAATGGCATGCGTGGACGTTTGGGCCGTGGCCTTGGTAGGAAAAGCTACCAGCGAGCATGTTGGCATGTGCCAATGGCATGCGTGGCCTTTAGGGCCGTGGCCTTGGTAGGAAAAGCTACCAGCGAGCATGTTGGCATGTGCCAATGGCATGCGTGGCCGTTAGGGCATGGCCTTGGTAGGAAAAGCTACCAGCCCGAGCATGATGGCATGTGCCAATGGCATGCGTGGCCGTTAGGGCCGTGGCCTTGGTAGGAAAAGCTACCAGCGAGCATGTTGGCATGTGCCAATGGCATTCGTGGCGTTAGGGTAGTGGCCTTGGTAGAAAAGCTACCAGCGAGCATGTTGGCATGTGCCAATGGCATGCGTGGTAGTTAGGGCCGTGGCCTTGGTAGGAAAAGCTACCAATGAGCATGTTGGCATGTGCCAATGGCATGTGGCCAGGGCCGTGGCCTTGGTAGGCAATGAGCATGTTGGCATGTGCCAATGGCATGCGTGGCTGACTTGGCCTAGGTTGCATGGTTTGTAAGCCTAGGGCGCTATATTTGGCATGTGCCAATGGCATAGCGGCTTGGAAATATGGCTTGTGGTACGTATTGGCCATGTTGACCTAGTTGCACGTTTTGCAAGCCTAGCGCTCTATATTTGGCATGTGCCAATGGCATAGCGGCTTAGTTTGGCATGGTTGATAATGAGTGCGATATGTAGTTTGGTTTTGGCGTCATCGCCATGGGAGTGTGAGTGTGCGGCTTGGTTTTGCGTCGTTGCCACGGTGCGCAAGTTGCCGGGCTTGGTGGCATCGTTGCCATGGTGTGCGGCTTGGTTTTAGCATCGTTGCCATGGTGCGCAGTGTGCGGCTTGGTTTTGGCATCGTTGCCATGGTGCGCAGTGTGCGGCTTGGTTTTGGCGTCGTTGCCATGGTGCGCAGTGTGGGGCTTGGTTTTGGCGTCGTTGCCATGGTGCGCAGTGTGCGGCTTGGTTTGGCATTGTTGCCATGGTGCGCAGTATGCGGATAGGTTTGGCATCGTTGCCATGGTGCGCAATGTGCGGCTTGGTTTGGCATTGTTGCCATGGTGCACAGTGTGCGGCTTGGTTTTGGAATTAGGGTTCTGTGTCGAAAAACCCTAATCTAGTATTTTGAAAAAATACCCCTATTAATTATTTACACCTGAGTTAAATGCTCTTAGTTAATGTGTTGCGGGTAACACTAGGTCATGGGGTTTTACGATTTTACCCCTTGTTTAAAAACCACCATCAATATTAAGTCCCTTGCTTATCTCTAACAGGGCTTTGTAGCGAGGTAAGCATAAGATGGTGACAAACTATCAACAAGAAACTCGTAAAGAGAATTGAGGAGTCTTGTCTCGACATTTTATAAATAGGATTTTGGAATCCTTGCCTCGGTAGTTTTGCACAAATCGGGAGGTCGGCACAATTGGTGGGGCTGGTGCGGCTTGGGCGACGTTGGGAAGTTGGCGTGAGTTGGGAAACTGAGTGTGCTAGCTGATGGGACCGGCGCAAGGTGTGGAAGTTGTGCGTGCTTGCAGGCGTGACTTGGGCGACCATTGGGAAGTCGGTGCAATTGGAGGGGCCGGTGCAACTTGGGCGATGTCGGGAAGTTGTCGTCGTGAGAGACAGGAAGCTGGGCGGCATTGAGAAGTTGTCGCGAGTTGGGAAACTGAGCGTGCTAGCTGGCGGGACCAACGCAAGATGGGGAAGCTGGGCGTGCTTGCTGGCGTGACTTCGGCGGTTGTTGGGAAGTTTGGGGAGACTGGCGCGAGCTTGATGGGACCGGTGAAAACAAGGAGGGAGTAAGTGTTTCTACAGATAGCAAAGTTTCCTTATTTTGCCTTCCTTCACGCGCGGCTTCAATCAGGGCATCATCCCAACGTAATTGCATCATCTCCCTCGTTTGAGAAAGGGTTCTTCTTGTTGAGTTTCTCTCTTTGTCATGTCGTCATCTTCTAACCAGCCAGATTCTCCAGGTGAAGGCGCGAGGTCTGACTCTTGCAGGAGCATCCCAACAAAGGTTATTCGGGTTAAGAAAATCATACCGTTATGTTTTCTTCTTCTTTGGTAGACTGACGTACGCTTCACCGCTTGTTTGATGAATGGAAAATTTTCCTCTCGTGCAGAGATATCTCGTTGGAGCATGCGTTACTGTTATCGACGAGGATGACCTAGTCATTCCCCTCCCTTCAAATCCAAACTCGTTGACTGCTGCAGACTTGAAGAACGTTGATTTAAGGCTCTCTTGTTATGAATAAACCTATGCAGGATTGTCATTCGAGACTCATATGAGGTGTCTCTTCTCCAATTATCGGAATGTTGGCGGTTTCCTGGTGCGGAAAGAATTTGTGGTCCTTTATACGAGGATATAGAAGACATACGGCCATATCGCTACCAGGAGCGTAGTGAAGTGCTGTTCGTCCGCCTTGGTTTCCGTAGTGAACTGTCTTTTGCCAATGATTGCTGAGATGGAGAATATGTCCATCCGTGCTGCTGCGGAGTCATCCATTCAAAGGTGGGAGAACATGGTGTCCACCTGTGAATCCTTGGAGTTTAATATCAGCTGGTTGCGGTATCGTCTCAATATTGTGAAAGTCGACAGAGCTGATATCCTTGCTGGTGTGATTCCTGCCACAGAAGCCATGCTGGAAGAGGAGAAAGCTTTGGCCTTGGAGTCTCAGAGGATTGAAGATTTGACTCGAGACTTGAAGAGTCGGAATTTTTGATGTAGCATGTTGCAGGGAAGTGATTAGGCGTAGTATGCCTTAAGCCACTTTCCGTGGATGACTGCCTCTAGCTTTCCCATCTTCTTTGATAATCTTGTAGTAACCACTGTCATACGCTTTAGTGATTATGTACGACCCTTCCCATTTGGGAGAAAACTTGGTGCCGATGCATCTTGCGTGGGATGTGTTTAGCGGTTTTAGCACCGAGATCTCCTTCCTTAAAAATCCTCGGATTTTACATGGCTGTTGGACGCCCTGGAAATCCTATTTTTGTATGCTTGTGCATGTTCCTCCGCCCGGGATCTTCTGAGTCTATAATATCTAGTTCTGCGATTCTGGTGGAGGGGAGTGAAAGCATCTCACGCTGGCAGTCCCCATGCATAACCTACTTTCATTACATCGCCTTGAATCCCCCCTCCACGGGATTTGATATAAGCCTATCGTACTCTTCTGGATGTGACACCGGGATGGTCAGAAATTACATGATGACATATTTTGGATAGTGCAGGCTCGGGATCCTCCGCGGCCTCGTAAAGTGTTGAAGGAGTCTTCTAGACAGAAAGGTGATGATATTCTTGCGTTGCACCCTTGAAGAGTAGAGGACCTCGTTGTGGGTATTGTGGACTGTGTCTTTGGAGCTTTGAAAGTGAAGGGATCCCATGTATATCTTCCGTCCTCAAGTATGGTTTACGTGTTTCCATCTTTGTAGTAGTTGATGTTGCGGTGAGGCTGTAAGCGAGCAAACTTTGCAGGAAGGAGTGACGTTGAAGCGAACGTTGAAGCGAAGCCGCTGCTGGAGAACGCTGATGCGTAGATACTTATGGAGAGAACGTTGATGTGGAGCTACTTCTGGAGAGAATGTTGGAACGACGTCTTGCAACTTTCAAAGCCTTGACGGTTACCATTTTGAAGTCGGAAGCCGCGTCACATTCTGTCAAACTCGACATCCCTCAAGAGAACAGAGGTTAGGAGTCCCTAGTTCCATCTATCGATCGTGCTTTCTAGGAGAGGTTGGGGTTTGGGAACGGCTTCCCCGGGCCGGGAAGCGCCGTTTCCTGATGTAGTGCGGTTGAGGGGTGCAAATATGTCTTGACGCTACGCCTTGGAGAAACATAGAATCTCACATAACTGTTTCATCATAGATTGTACGACTTTGTGGGCGAAGTTCCCATTGTGCGGGTCCTGACGGGAGAAGGGTCTCCGTGAACTCAGGAGAGTTGTTGATTTCCCTTTCTTTCGATTTTTGAGAAGTCTTTCCTGATCTTCATGTGTGACGAAATTGGATTGCTTATCCCCTTCTACTGGGCGTCCAAGAGCAACGCGAGCCTCTTCATCTATAAACGCACGTCCTGCTGAAGTATCTTTTGTCTTTTCATCAAGTCAACAGTGCTAAAAGGAGGTCGGCTTCTTCCGGATCTTCCAGTATCTTGCCCTGATGGTGGAGTAGTGTCTCTGGTGACGGTTGAAGCTGCCATGCTTAAAGGACCGTTGGGGTGGCGGAAGCGGCTCTGGTTATGGTGATCGTAAGTGTATCGTGCAGAGATGACACGGTTTTGATCACGAAGTGCTGGATCCAAGGCGCTGTTTCGAAGGGCAAGGATGGTGCTGGAAGGGCGCAAGATGTTAGCGCTGGAAGGATGCAAACTGTTAGCACAGAGTGTGGTACTGCGGCTGGCATGCGCGTGCGGCATGTGCGTCTGGTAAGCGTGTCTGGTAAGCGCATCTGGCAAGCGCTTCTGGTATGTACGTCTGGAAAACGCATCTGGCAAGCGCTTCTGGTATGTGCGTCTGGCAAGCGCATCAGGTAAGTGCATTTGGGAAGCGCGCCTGGTAGGCGCTGGATCGTCTTGGAATGGGCGCTGACTTGGTGTGGATGCTGGTTATGCATGGACGCTGGCTTGGATTTCGGTATGGTGTGGACCATTGGCTTGGCACGGTGCTGGCTTAGTGTGGCTCGGACTTGTTCCTGCGGGCCCAGTTGCCCCTTCCCATACGTAGCTCAAACAAGAAATCCTTTCCTTATTCAAATTCCAAAAAGTGTTATGCTTATGAAACGGATTGGCTCTCCTTTTTACCTCGTATCTTTGTTATCACGTCACGGTGTTAGCGGTAGCGCGGTAGTGATAAAGTGGGCAAGCATATTCCAGCTATGTACTCCAGCGTTTCTCTTTCAATTTGTTTTATTCTTGTGCTGGTGCAAACCATATATAGCCATAGGTATGCCTTTCATAAACTTGTGAAAATACTTTATCATAAATAATTCTTCAAATGTCACTGTAGTAACGTCTTCTAATAGTGATAGGTAATTATTATTGTGCAAAGTAGGTACGTACGGGTAGGTGACTTTTTTTTTTTGAAAGGCAAACAAAGCGCCTAGTTTATGGTTTTTGTCTTCCTGGATTTCTTGGGTTGATAGATAAATGTTACCTTGACAGTTTGGGTTATTCTTTTTGGAATAAATTGTTTAGGAGTTGATTATTTTAGTTATGATTGGAAGTGATGAAAACGTCCCAGGAAAACCATGGAACCGTGTGTTGGTAGATGACATGGGATGAAACATAACATGGCTATCGGTTTTATCAGAACTTGAAAAAGCAAACCACGTATTTTTGTCTAGATAAGACTTACTCGGTTTCTCAAAAGAGTCATGGGAAGTCCCCAGTCTTCCGAATCGTTGCTGAGTTGTCGGATAACTGTGCCGTTAATCCCTGGGTGGATCGTTTTGCTTCTAGCCTGTGAGAAGTCCTCGGTCGCCCCTTGTCATGTCATGACTGATAATCGAGCCGTCGAGTAACTGATTCGGAGTGGATTGCCTTCCTCTACCATCTTGACGTCTGGGTCGAAGAATGAGATCGCTGGTTGAAAGTTGACATAGTAACCGAAAGATCGAACCTCCCGCTGTGGTGGCCAATTGTTTATGGGTGAAAATCGTTTCTGTCGATTTCGGTAAATTCAGTAGGTGAGTGAGAAACTGCTTCGAACCCTAAACAAATGTGTTGCACGTGAGCACTTTATAGATTCGAGAGATCAATCTGTACAAGTCCGGCCTAAACCAAGAAATGGCCGTTCCAGACTTTCTTCGGTCACAAAGTGGAGGAGAAGGGTCAATTTGGGTAGGGAAGCAAAGAAAGGTGTTGAGACCATTAATAACTCTGGGGAGAGTAGTATCTCGACTTGTATCGTGAAAAGTAGAAGCTTGGGAAGCTTGCAAGAGATGAAAGCTTTTGGGAGAGCTTGCAAAGTTGCCTTTCTGAGAGTGTAGTATTTTTCACCTCACCGAGACTTGTTGTCTGGTGGAAATAGGTAAGACCTATTTATACAAGTCGAGATTGAAACGTACCCTGGTCTCATGAAGGAAGAGAGTAAAGGGTGAAATAATGGGAGGAGGTGGTAACCGCATGGTGTTAATGGGTGAAAACGTTTTCACCATTATTTCCTCATTTATTTGACCGCTTTATTCCTTTTCACGCTTTCTTAATGTGAGCGTAGTGTACGCTTCTGTTTATGGGTGAAAATCGTTTCTGCTGATTTCGGTAATTTCGGTGGGTGAGTGAGAAACTGATTCAAACCCAAAACAAATGTGCTGCACGTGAGCACTTTATAGATTCGAGAGATCGATCTGTACAAGTCCGTCCTAAACCAAGAAATGGCCGTTCCAGACTTGCTTCGGTCACAAAGTGGAGGAGAAGGGTTGATTTGGGTTGGAAGCAAAGAAAGGTGTTGAGGAGAGTAGTATCTCGACTTGTATCAGAAAGTGAAAGCTTAGGAAGCTTGCAAGAGATGGAAGATTTTGGGAGAGCTTGCAAAGTTGCCTTTCTGAGAGTATAAGTGTAGTATATTTCTCCCTGACCGAGACTTGTTGTCTGGTGGAAATAGGTAAGACCTATTTATACAAGTCGAGATTGAAACGTACCCTGGTCTCATGAAGGAAGAGAGTAAAGGGTGAATAATGGGAGGAGGTGGTGACCGCATGGTTTAATGAGTGAAAACGTTTTTCACCATTATTTCCTCTTTTATTTGACCGCTTTATTCCTTTTCACGCTTTCTTAATGTAAGCGTAGCTGCATGCTATGACCGCCAAACAAAAACCCTAAAGAAGCATCCCCCAGTTTGTGTCGATGTCTCGAGTGTTGGTTGCATCTTGAGTGCAAGTGGCGCTGCTAGTGCAAGTTGTGGCGTGTGCCAATGGCATGTGCCAATGGCATGTGCGGAATGCCTTGGTGGTAGGTTGCATGGTTTGCAAGTTAGGTTACCAGCGTGTGTGCTTGGCATGTGCCAATGGCATGTGCGGAATGCCTTGGTGGTAGGTTGCACGGTTTGCAAGTTAGGTTACCAGCGTGTGTGTTTCGCATGTGCGGAATGCCTTGGTGGTAGGTTGCACGGTTTGCAAGTTAGGTTACCAACGTGTCTGACATGTTCCAATGGCATGTGCGGAATGCCTTGGTGGTAGGTTGCACGGTTTGCAAGTTAGGCTACCAGTGTTTGTGTTTGGCATGTGCGGAATGCCTTGGTGGTAGGTTGCACGGTTTGCAAGTTAGGTGCGTGTGTGTTTGGCGTGTGTGCTTGGCATGTGCCAATGGCATGTGCGGAATGCCTTGGTGGTAGGTTGCACGGTTTGCAAGTTAGGCTACCAGCGTGTGTGTTTGGCATGTGCGGATGGCATGTGCGGCCGTGTTGACCTAGTTGCAAGTCTTGCAAGCCTAGGGCGCTATGTTTGGCGTGGGCCAAAGGCATAGCGGCTTGGAAGTATGGCTTGCGGCACGTGTTGGCATGTGCCAATGGCACGTGCGGCCATGTTGACCTAGTTGCAAGTCTTGCAAACCTAGGACGCTATGTTTGGCGTGGGCCCAAGGCATAGCGGCTTAGAAATATGGCTTGCGGCACGTGTTGGCATATGCCAATGGCACGTGCGGCCATGTGGACCTAGTTGCAAGTCTTGCAAACCTAGCTATGTTTGGCGTGGGCCCAAGGCATAGCGGCTTAGAAATATGGCTTGCGGCATGTGTTGGCATGTGCCAATGGCACGTGCGGCCATGTTGACCTAGTTGCAAGTCTTGCAAACCTAGGGCGCTATGTTTGGCGTGGGCCCAAGGCATAGCGGCTTAGAAATATGGCTTGCGGCACGTGTTGGCATGTGCCAATGGCAATGGCACGTGCAAACCTAGGGCGCCATGTTGACCTAGAAATATGGTTGCACGTGTTGGCATGTATTGCAAACCTGCAAGGGCGCTATGTTTGGCGTGGGCCCAAGGCATAGCGGCTTAGAAATATGGCTTACGGCACGTGTTGGCATGTGCCAATGGCACGTGCGGCCATGTTGACCTAGTTGCAAGTCTTGCAAGCCTAGGACGCTATGTTTGGCATGGGCCAAAGGCATAGCGGCTTAGAAATATGGCTTGCGGCACGTGTTGGCATGTGCCAATGGCACGTGCGGCCATGTTGACCTAGTTGCAAGTCTTGCAAACCTAGGGCGCTATGTTTGGCGTGGGCCCAAGGCATAGCGGCTTAGAAAATGGCTTGCAATGGCACGTGTTGGCATGTGCCAATGGCACGTGGCGGCCATGTTGACCTAGTTGCAAGTCTTGCAAACCTAGGGCGCTATGTTTGGCGTGGACCAAAGGCATAGCGGCTTAGAAATATGGTTGGCGGCACGTGTTGGCATGTGCCAATGGCACGTGCGGCCATGTTTTCCTAGTTGCAAGTCTTGCAAACCTAGGGCGCTATGTTTGGCGTGGGCCCAAGGCATAGCGACTTAGAAATATGGCTTGCTAGGGCGCACGTGTTGGCATGTGCCAATGGCACGTGCATGTGCCATGTTGACCTAGTTGCAAGTCTTGCAAACCTAGGGCGCTATGTTTGGCGTGGGCCCAAGGCATAGCGGCTTATAAATATGGTTTGCGGCA
Organism: Papaver armeniacum; assembly: GCA_023531295.1. Classification (NCBI taxonomy): domain Eukaryota; kingdom Viridiplantae; phylum Streptophyta; class Magnoliopsida; order Ranunculales; family Papaveraceae; genus Papaver; species Papaver armeniacum. The sequence continues at coordinate 11,011 of JAJJWW010018410.1, forward strand.
CGTGTTGGCATGTGCCAATGGCACGTGCGGCCATGTTGACCTAGTTGCAAGTCTTGCAAACCTAGGGCGCTATGTTTGGCATGGGCCCAAGGCATAGCGGCTTAGAAATATGGCTTGCGGCACGTGTTGGCATGTGCCAATGGCACGTGCGGCCATGTTGACCTAGTTGCAAGTCTTGCAAACCTAGGGCGCTATGTTTGGCGTGGACCAAAGGCATAGCGGCTTAGAAATATGGCTTACGGCACGTGTTGGCATGTGCCAATGGCACGTGCGGCCATGTTGACCTCGTTGCAAGTCTTGCAAACCTAGGGCGCTATGTTTGGCGTGGGCCAAAGGCATAGCGGCTTAGAAATATGGCTTGCGGCACGTGTTGGCATGTGCCAATGGCACGTGCGGCCATGTTGACCTATTTACAAGTCTTGCAAGCCTAGGGCGCTATATTTGGCGTGGGCCAAAGGCATAGCGGCTTGGAATTTGGCGTTGTTGCCATGGTGCGCAAGGTGTGGCTTGGTTTGGCATTGTTGCCATGGTGCGCGAAGATGCGGCTTGGCTTGGCATTGTTGCCATGGTGCGCAAGATGCGGCTTGGTTTGGCATTGCTTGCCATGGTGCGCAGTGATGCGGCTTCGTTTGGCATTGTTGCCATGGTGCGCAGGGTGCGGCTTGGTTTGGCATGGTTGCCATGGTGCGCAGTATGCGGCTTGGTTTGGCATTGCTGCCATGGAGCGCAGAGATGCGGCTTGGTTTGGCATTGCTGCCATGGTGCGCAGAGTGCTGCTTGGTTTGGCATTCTGCCATGGTGCGCAGAGTGCGGCTTGGTTTGGCATGGTTGCCATGGTGCGCAGGGTGCGGCTTGGTTTGGCATTGTTGCCATGGTGCGCAGGGTGCGGCTTGGTTTGGCATGGTTGCCATGGTGCGCAGGGTGCGGCTTGGTTTTGGAATTAGGGTTCTGTGTTGAAAACCATAATCTGGTATTTTGAAAAATTACCCCTATTAATTATTTACACCTGAGTTAAATGCTCTTAGTTAATGTGTTGCGGGTAACACTAGGTCATGGGGTTTTACGATTTCACCCCTTGTCTAAAATCAACCATCAACATTAAGTCCCCTGCTTAGCTCGGAACAGGGGCTTTGTTGCGAGGTAAGCATAAGATGGTGACAAACTATTAACAACAAACCGTAAAGAAAATTGAAGGAGGCTTGTCTGACCTTTTATAAATAGGATTTGGAATCCTTGCCTCTGGTAGTTTTGCAAAAGTCATGAGGCTGGCACAATTGGTGGGCCCGATGCAGCTTTGGCGACGCTGGGAAGTGGGCGTGAGTTGGGAAACTGAGTGTGCTAGCTGGTGGGGCCATTGCAAGGTGTGGAAGCTGTGCGTGCTTGCAGGCGTGACTTGATGGGATCGGTATGAACAAGGAGGGAGTAGGTGTTTCTACAGATAGCAAAGTTTCCTTATTTTGCCTTTCCTTCACGCGCGGCTTCGATTAGGGTATCGTTCATGCCAAAAAATCTGGAAGCGTTATATCCCTCATTGCTTCCTTTCCTTTTTAAAGGTTCTGTATTCAAACCCAACGCAAATGTATCGTCTCCCTTGTTTGAGAAGGGGTTCTTCCTGTTGATTCCCCTTTTCCTTTGCTTTGCCGGTGCTTTTCTTCTTCTTTTTTTTTTTTTTTTTTTTTTTGTTCTCGCCATCCTCTTTTTATATGCGTGTAGACGGGATGGGATTTGATCATCTTTCCATTTCTTGCGGTGTATGATGGGATCTTCCGAGACGGCCGTGCCTTTAACCTTTTGGAAAAAGGACTTCGAGAATCGGTGGAGATCGATCTTCTCCTCTTGAGGAGGTATTGGTTGGGGTTGAATCTTTGTTCCATGAAGCTAACGAAATTATTAAGGACCTCCCTTCCTTCTATCCTCACGAAGAACAGGTGCATGTTCGGACTTTCTTGGGTTCAGTGGACGCGGAGGAGAACGCCATGATTCTTGATTTTGATGCGGATGAATCAAAAAACTTCCTTCGAAACATCGATGAAAAAACTTTCGAAGGAGTATATGATAGAAGCGAGCCAGCCTTTGAAGTTGATGCCAAAGGTGTTATTGATGATACCGGAGGGTCATGGTGGCGTATCTTTGGAATAGTTGTCGGGGAGGACACCGATGCTCGCTGTGGTGCCTGGGATGGGATGTTGAGGTTGCCGCTGCTAAAACCGTTGAGTGGAACCTTTGTTGCCCGAAGGATTGGCCGGGGAAATGCTTGAAGATAGCTTTGCCCGAAGGGACTTGCGCTCCATCCTTCGAGGGCTAGTTCCTCCTTTTGTTTTTCTGTTAGCTGCTTAGTTCCCTGATGTTTTTCCTTTCTTTTTTTTTTTGTAAACACATCTTTCCCTTCTTCTTCATCAGTAAACCTTTTGCTTCATATATATATATATTTTTGAAAGGGGTTGTGGTATGATGGCTCTGCAATGGTTTTCTGGGTTCTTCTGATGTATTTCTCTGATATCTGAAGGATTCGCTTGGGAAGAGATATATTTATTTTATTTTATTTTATTTTTTTTTTGACAAAAGGGTAGATCTCAAGGGAAAAATACAAACGGTGTATTCATCCTGGGGAAGTACAGCTATTAAGAGGAATGATTCAAAGGAAGTACTGAAAAGGGGAGTGATTGGGAAATACAGCATTTTAGGGATTGGATTCCTTGAGCCATCGCGAGTGAACTATCACGCCTTCAGGTGTGTCGGTATTGATGAGCTTGCAATATCCTCCCAAAATGGTATCCGCAACCAGTGCAGCTCTCCTTCACCTTCCTCGGGCAAATCCATCTTTACTGTCATCCTCCCAACTTGAAACGAGCTTTCCTTAACCATTGCATTTGAAAATCATGGGCTAGCGCCAACGGGTCCTCTTCGGACGCTTGGGTTCCTTTAATAGCTCGTTGATGTGATAACCCGTGGGACGATTTGTTGGGAATCCCTTCGGGCAGGGATGTCGGCAGAGGGTGTACACCCAGTTTTTCCTTGTTGTAGAGCGCCCATAAGCGTCCCAAAATCATGTCATGATCTAGTTCTTTGACAATGTGGAACTTGCTGTGCGTTATAGCGTCTCCCATCTCGATCTCTAGGTTGATGTAGCCATGCGCGTTCAAAGCCTCTCCTCTCAAGCTCTTAATCACAGACGGGAAATAGGTAGCGTCTTGTTTTGTAAATCCGGCTGCCTTTAGTGTCTTGAAAGTGATGATGTTGTGGTCAGAGGTCGTGTCGATGAGCGTGTCGTCAAATTCGCACCTCTTAAACGGACGTGGTCATCAGTCCCCGGTCCTCCGCTTTGCTTGTTTGGGAAGCTTAAGCCCTTGGCGTGGATTCCGAGGGGAGAAAAATCCGCTTGCCGGATACAACACGATTGAGAGCTGCGAAAATATCTTGGCGCTGAACCTTGGAAAGATAGAGAATTTCGCATATATGTCGCATCATGGATTGCACAGTCTCGTGCACGGAGTCCCCAGAGGAACCGCAGTTTCTTATTGGGAGTGGGTCTCGATGCACTCTTTCGTCTCCTAGTTGGAGTTCTCCTGCTTCTATCCTTTCCTTGAAAATATGCTTTAATCATTGCAATCGCTAGTCGGGTGGTGAACGAACCTGTGGTAATGGCAGTATTTGGGGTTTGCCATCTCAGCCTCAGTTGGTGGACGTCTGAGCGGTGGCAGTCTGATGACATCATCTTGAACCCAGGCTTCTAGGAGGTCAATCACCTCCTCGATGGGGAATGGGAAATCAAGGATATTTCCTTCGGCCTCACGATGATGCACACGAGTTTTAGTGGCGATTTTCCATTCCGAGGGCTCCCGTTGCGCCGGTGCTTCACGTTTCGGCTGGTGGCTCGTAGTTGCGGCTTTCCTTTTTCCTCTTTCGTTCACTATGTTCACGGAGGATGAGCCAGCATTAAATTGTTTGCTGATGAGGCGCCTACTCCCGCGAGTTTCACGTGCGTCTTCAGTTCGAGTTGGCCTAGTCCTTTCCAGTAATGCTGGTGCTGTTGTTGCAGATCGTCTGGCGGCCTAATGGAGTTCGGAGAATGTTTGGAAACGCAAGTTTTCTAGTAGGGCGCGGTAGATCGGGACTATACCATTGATGCATGCGTTTACCAATTGTTGCTCGGTCACGTTTGGGTCGTGACAGTCGAGTGCTTGAACCCTAAACCTTTTGACGAAATCATTCGGATGTTCGTTATCCCACTGGTACATTCTCCCGAGGTCTGAAAAGGTAACTTGTTCAGACATGAAGAAATACTTCCTGTAAAACGCGGTGACCATGCTACTCCAGTTGGGAATGCTGTTCGGTGGGATGCTGTTGTACCATGTATACGCCCTTCCGGTAAGTGATTTTGAAAATTCCCTTAAACAAAGAACGTGATTATATTCATGTTCACCCAAGGATTCCAGGAAACGAGAAACATGTTCGCGTGCATTCCGGTACCATCGTACAGGGTAAATTGAGGGAAAGAGTACCCCATTGGGAGAGGGATTCTCTGTATTTCGGACGGGTAAGGGGGTTGGTGATGATGTACATCGAACTCATCATGCTTGATTCGATCACGTAGGAGTTGTTCCAAATCTTCTCTCGTGACGAAATTTGGTGGTTGATTTCTCTCCAACGGGACTCTAGTGCGAGTTTCTTCATCCGTGGAGGCGTGCCCTGCCGAAGTGCCGGCGTCAGGGTTGTTGGAGATGCTTCTAGGCGTTTCTGGAGGATGTGACTCACGGGGTAGTCGCTCTGTCAGGGTTTTGAGAAAGGTGAGCACCTCCTTTTGTGTTGAAACCATGTCTGTATGGGCTCTGGCGAGCGTCTCCTGTCGTTCCATCAAATCGGCGATGGTGACGTAAGGGCGACTTCCTCTGGTCCCTCCGGTCTCTCGTCCCGTCGGCGAGGTAATTGGAGCCTTAGTTGTCGGAGGCGCCATGCTGGAAGAAGCATTCGGGGTCGCGGTGGCGGCCCTAGCCCTGGTGATTGGGGGCGTGACACCTGAAGAGATATTCTCGTTGGCGTGATTAGAGGGTTGTGCAGAGACGCTAGAGGAGGCAGAGGCTCTGGCCCTGGTGATAGGCGGTGTTACACTTAAGGGAGTGCATTCGATGTTGCTGTTGTCAGCTGGTGAAGTAACAATGTTATAGGGGGAGACGCCAACATCAGGGATGCGTTCTACGTTGATGTTCTCGGCAGCCGCTCCAGATCTGAGTTCCACCATGTTGGGATTTGACGTGCAGAAAACGAAATCAGGAGTTGGAGTTGATATTGTAGCCGATAGATCAATCCTCCCGCTGTGGTCGCCAATTGTTTATGGGTGAAAATCGTTTCTGCTGATTTCGGTAATTTCGGTGGGTGAGTGAGAAACTGATTCAAACCCTAAACAAATGTGCTGCACGTGAGCACTTTATAGATTCGAGAGATGGATCTGTACAAGTCCGGCCTAAACCAAGAAATGGCCGTTCCAGACTTGCTTCGGTCACAAAGTGGAGGATAAGGGTTGATTTGGGGAGGGAAGCAAAGAAAGGTGTTGAGGAGAGTAGTATCTCGACTTGTATCGTAAAGTGAAAGCTTAGGAAGCTTGCAAGAGATGGAAGCTTTTGGGAGAGCTTGCAAAGTTGCCTTTACGAGAGTGTAAGTGTAGTATATTTCTCCCTGACCGAGACTTGTTGTCTGGTGGAAATAGGTAAGACCTATTTATACAAGTCGATATTGAAACGTACCCTGGTCTCATGAAGGAAGAGAGTAAAGGGTGAAATAATGGGAGGAGGTGGTAACCGCATGGTTTAATGGGTGAAAACGTTTTTCACCATTATTTCCTCTTTTATTTGACCGCTTTATTCATTTTCACGCTTTCTTAATGTGAGCGTAGTGTACGCTGCATGATGTGACCGCCAAACCAAAACCCTAAAGAAGCATCCCGAGTTTTTGTCGATGTCTCGAGTGTTGGTTGCATCTTGAGTGCAAGTGGCGCTTCTAGTGGCGCGTGTGGCATGTGCCAATGGCATGTGCGGAATGCCTTGGTGGTAGGTTGCAGAGGTTTGCAAATTAGGTTACCAGCGTGTGTGCTTGGCATGTGCCAATGGCATGTGCGGAATGCCTTGGTGGTAGGTTGCACGGTTTGCAAGTTAGGCTACCAGCGTGTGTGTGTTTGGCATGTACGGAATGCCTTGGTGGTAGGTTGCACGGTTTGCAAGTTAGGCTACCGGCGTGTGTGTTTGGCATGTGCGGAATGCCTTGGTGGTAGGTTGCACGGTTTGCAAGTTAGGCTACCAAGCGTGTGTGTTTGGCATGTGCCAATGGAATGTGCGGAATGCCTTGGTGGTAGGTTGCACGGTTTGCAAGTTAGGCTACCAGCGTGTGTGTTTGGCATGTGTGCCATGATGACCTAGTTGCAAGTCTTGTCAATGCCTAGGGAGCTATGTTTTGCGTGGGCCCAAGGCATAGCGGCTTAGAAATATGGCTTGCGGCACGTGTTGGCATGTGCCAATGGCACGTGCGGCCATGTTGACCTAATTGCAAGTCTTGCAAGCCTAGGGCGCTATGTTTGGCGTGGGCCAAAGGCATAGCGGCTTGGAAGTATGGCTTGCGGACATGTTGGCATGTGCCAATGGCACGTGCGGCCATGTTGACCAATTGCAAGTCTTGCAAACCTAGGGCGCTATGACCTAGTGGGCCCAAGGCAAACGGCTTAGAAATATGGCGTGGGCCCAAGGCACGTGTTGGCATGTGCCAATGGCACGTGCGGCCATGTGGACCTAGTTGCAAGTCTTGCAAACCTATGGCGCTATGTTTGGCGTGGGCCAATGGCATAGCGGCTTAGAAATATGGCTTGCGGCACGTGTTGGCATGTGCCAATGGCATGTGCGGCCATGTTGACCAAGTTGCAAGTCTTTCAAACCTAGGGCGCTATGTTTGGCGTGGGCCCAAGGCATAGCGGCTTAGAAATATGGCTTGCGGCACGTGTTGGCATGTGCCAATGGCACGTGCGGCCATGTTGACCTAGTTGCAAGTCTTGCAAACCTAGGGCGCTATGTTTGGCGTGGGCCCAAGGCATAGCGGCTTAGAAATATGGCTTGCGGCACGTGTTGGCATGTGCCAATGGCACGTGCGGCCATGTTGACCTAGTTTCAAGACTTGCAAGCCTAGGGCGCTATGTTTGGCGTGGGCCAAAGGAATAGCGGCTTAGAAATATGGCTTGCGGCACGTGTTGGCATGTGCAAATGGCACGTGCTGCCATGTTGACCTAGTTGCAAGTCTTGCAAACCTAGGGCGTCATGTTTGGCGTGGGCCCAAGGCATAGCGGCTTAGAAATATGGCTTGCGGCACGTGTTAGCATGTGGCAATGGCACGTGCGTCCATGTTGACCTAGTTGCAAGTCTAGCAAACCTAGGGCGCTATGTTTGGCGTGGGCCAAAGGCATAGCGGCTTAGAAATATGGCTTAAGCACGTGTTGGCATGTGCCAATGGCACGTGCGGCCATGTTGACCTAGTTGCAAGTCTTGCAAACCTTGGGCGCTATGTTTGGCATGGGCCCAAGGCATAGCGGCTTAGAAATATGGCTTTGCGGCACGTGTTGGCATGTGCCATTGGCACATGCGGCCATGTTGACCTAGTTGCAAGTCTTGCAAACCTAGGGCGCTATGTTTGGCGTGGGCCCAAGGCATAGCGGCTTAGAAATATGGCTTGCGGCACGTGTTGGCATGTGCCAATGGCACGTGCGGCCATGTTGACCTAGTTGCAAGTCTTGCAAACCTAGGGCGCTATGTTTGGCGTGGGCCCAAGGCATAGCGGCTTAGAAATATGGCTTGCGACACGTGTTGGCATGTGCCAATGGCACGTGCGGCCATGTTGACCTAGTTGAAAGTCTTGCAAACCTAGGGCTCTATGTTTGGCGTGGGCCAAAGGCATAGCGGCTTAGAAATATGGCTTGCGGCACGTGTTGGCATGTGCCAATGGCACGTGCGGCCATGTTGACCTAGTTGCAAGTCTTGCAAACCTAGGGCGCTATGTTTGGCGTGGGCCAAAGGCATAGAGGCTTAGAAATATGGCTTGCGGCATGTGTTGGCATGTGCCAATGGCACGTGCGGCCATGTTGACCTAGTTGCAAGTCTTGCAAGCCTAGGGCGCAATATTTTGCGTGGGACAAAGGCATAGCGGCTTGAATTTGGCGTTGTTGCCATGGTGCGCGAGGTGCGGCTTGTTTGGCATTGTTGCCATGGGTGCGCGATATGCGGTTTGGTTTGGCATTGCTCGCCATGGTGCGCAAAGATGCAGCTTAGTTTTGCATTGTTGCCATGGTGCGCAGTGGTGCACCTTGGTTTGGCATGGGTGCCATGGGCGCGATGATGCGGCTTGGTTTGGCATTCTTTGCCATGGTGCAAAAGATGCGCTTGGTTTGGCATTGCTTTGCTATGGTGCGCAGAGTGCGGCTTGGTTTGGCATTGCTTCCATGGTGCGTGATGATGCGACTTGGTTTGGCATTCTTTGCCATGGTGCGCAGAGTGCGTCTTGGTTTGGCATGGTTGCCATGGTGCGCAGATGTGCGGCTTGGTTTGGCATGGTTTCCATGGTGCGCAGGTGCGGCTTGGTTTTGGAATTAGGGTTACGTGTTGAAAACCCTAATGCGGTATTTTGAAAAAATACCCCTATTAATTATTTACACCTCGAGTTAAATGCTCTTAGTTAATGTGTTGCGGGTAACACTAGGTCATGGGGTTTTACGATTTTACCCCTTGTCTAAAATCCACCATCAACAGTAGTGTACGCTGCAAGCGGTGACTGCCAAACCAAAACCCTGGAAAGCATCCCCCAGTTTGTGTTGATATCTCGAGTGTTGGTTGCACCTTGAGTGCAAGTGGCGCTGCTAGTGGCGCATGTGGCATGTACGGAATGCCTTGGTGGTAGGTTTTACATTGAGTGTAAGTGGCAATGCCAGAGCTGCTAGTGGCGTGTGGGGCATGTGCCAATGGCATGTGCGGAATGCCTTGGTGGTAGGTTGCATGATTTGCAAATTAGGCTACCAGCGTGGGTTTTGGCATGTGCCAGTGGCGCGTATGGTCGAATTGGCCTAGGTTGCACGGCTTGCAAGTTAGGCTACCAGCGCGCATTAGGGCCACGGCTAGGTGATGAAGGATACCAGTGAGCGTGTTGGCATGTGCCAATGGCATGCGTGGCCGTTAGGGCCGTGGCCTTGGTAGGAAAAGCTACCAGCGAGCGTGTTGGCATGTGCCAATGGCATGCCGTGGCTACCGCCGAGCATGTTGGCATGTGCCAATGGCATGCGTGGACGTTTGGTAGGAAAAGCTACCAGCGAGCATGTTGGCATGTGCCAATGGCATGCGTGGCCGTTAGGGCCGTGGCCTTGGTAGGAAAAGCTACCAGCGAGCATGTTGGCATGTGGAAATGGCATGCGTGGCCGTTAGGGCCGTGGCCTTGGTAGGAAAAGCTACCAGCGAGCATGTTGGCATGTGCCAATGGCATGCGTGGCCGTTCGGGCCGTGGCTTTGGTAGGAAAAGCTACCAGCGAGCATGTTGGCATGTGCCAATGGCATGCGTGGCCATTAGGGTCGTGGCCTTAGTAGGAAAAGCTATCGGCGAGCATGTTGGCATGTGCCAATGGCATGCGTGGCCGTTAGGGCCATGGCCTTGGTAGGAAAAGCTACCGCCGAGCATGTTGGCATGTGCCAATGGCATGCGTGGCCGTTAGGGCCGTGGACTTGGTAGGAAAAGCTACCAATGAGCATGTTGACATGTGCCAATGGCATGCGTGGCCATTAGGGCCATGGCCTTGGTAGGAAAAGCTACCAAAGTGAGCATGTTGGCATGTGCCAATGGCATGCGTGGCCGTTAGGGCCGTGGCCTTGGTAGGAAAAGCTACCAGCGAGCATGTTGGCATGTCCCAATGGCATGCGTGGCCGACTTGGCCTAGGTTGCATGGTTTGTAAGCCTAGGGTGCTATATTTGGCATGTGCCAATGGCATAACGGCTTGGAAATATGGCTTGTGGTACGTGTTGGCATGTCACCGATGGCACGCACGGCCATGTTGACCTAGTTGCACATTTTGCAAGCCTAGGGCGCTATATTTGGCATGTGCTAATGGCATAGCGGCTTAGTTTGGCATGGTTGCTAATGAGTGCGATATGTAGTTTGGTTTTGGCGTCGGCTGCCATGGTGCGCGGTGTGCGGCTTGGTTTTGGCGTCGTTGCCACGGTCGCGGTGTGCGGCTTGGTTTGGCATCGTTGCCATGGTGCGCAATGTGCGGCTTGGTTTTGGCGTCGTTGCCATGGTGCGCAGTGTGCGGCTTGGTTTGGCATCGTTGCCATGGTGCGGAGTGTGCGGCTTGGTTTTGGCATCGTTTCCATGGTGCGCAGTGTGCGACTTGGTTTTGGCGTCGTTGCCATTGTGCGCAGTGTGCGGCTTGGTTTGGCATTGTTGCCATGGTGCGCAGTATGCGGCTTGGTTTAGCATCGTTGCCATGGTGTGCAGTGTGCGGCTTGGTTTGGCATTGTTGCCATGGTGCGTAGTGTGCGGCTTGGTTTTGGAATTAGGGTTCTGTGTCGAAAAACCCTAATCTAGTATTTTGAAAAAATACCCCTATTAATTATTTACACCTGAGTTAAATGCTCTTAGTTAATGTGTTGCGGGTAACACTAGGTCATGGGGTTTTATGATTTTACCCCTTGTTTAAAAACCACCATCAACACTAATATATCAGTTTTAACTTTGAGATTGAGTTCCGAGTTTACCTTGAACAAAGATTCTAAATTTATAGATCTTGAACTCTAAATTAATTCAATATATGCTAGGATTTGTTTTGTTAAATTAATATTTTGGTATTGCCACATTTGATGTGCATTGATATTGATGAAAGATGTTCTAGTCTGCTTTATTTGGCTTAGCATATGTTTTGGCTTCCTGTGAGGGAAAATGTACTTAGTGGATTCAGTCATCTAGTGAACATTATCATTTTCTTAGGCTAATGACTATATTTGGTATGTAAACCTTTAAATTAGCTATGTCGGTCTAATTAATATATGTAACCAAAGTAAGCATTAGTTATAGATCAGATGTGCTAGCAACTTAAACTCGTGGTAAGGAACATATCAGAGACTCACTTCAATAATATGCATGATCTTTCAAGTTTCAACTTAAACTTTGGTTCTAATTGAATAGATCCAAGTTTCAAGAATCTAAGGTTCTGCTAACATACAATTTTCTCTGCTTAATGCTGCATATGACTTTTTAACCACTACACCAAGACGCCAATGCAATGTGAAGTCCTCAACCGCAACATACACAAACAAAGCAAAATCGCACCGCATTGCGCTACCTATAATTGTGTCCGCTAATTGACTTGTAAATTATTAAATTGTTTGCATCCTACTACTTTGTTGTCCACTAGGTTAACATGACCCCTTGATACATGGTGTCCATTTTTTCCTCTATTGTATGTGAATTTTCAACAATCCTTTAACGGAGGGTTAAAATGACTTATGTTGCACCTTCCTGTGTTATTTGGTTACCCCTTTACTTCAAAAAAAAAAAAAAAAAAAAAACCTTCCTGTGTTATTTGGTTTAGTCGGTCCATCTGAACATATTTATCTTTTTCTTCGCATTTGTATTGATACATACTAGTTAATTTGGTGTTTAGCATTATTGTAATGCAAGGGTTGGCTTACTGACTAGGTCGCAAATACAGTGCAACGTCTCCCTTACATAATGTCGGGATATCGTTTATTCATGTTCTATTTTGGTGTACATGGGTCATCCTGACTATTACATACTTGGATCATTTGGAGCATCGCTCAATGCCGTAGACTGGCAGATACAACGAGTTCTTTTTTACTGTACAATGGTTGTATGGTGAACAGTGACTAATTATCGACTACAATTTTTTAATTTTGGTATGTGTACAATTAAAGTAACCCTACCACTGTTAAAACATTTTGGAAAATGTCTCTTTATTTCAACTGCATATATGCTATGAAACTCTTAATATGGCACTTTCAAAACTGATGTAAAAGAGGTGTAAGTAAAAGATGTGTCATATAAAATGAGAGTTCTAGGTTTTCAGTCTTCACTTCATTCACTTTTGAGTTGTGTTCCCAAACTACCTAAAGAGGGTTTGTGCGGCGCCTCTCTACTTCTTCTTCATCATCTTGGATCTGAACTGCTTACAGTTAAGTAGATTTCAGTTTCCTCTTCTTTGAGTTTTGAATACACCAGATCTGCTGAAAAGAAACTCAAAATCCGATTTAACTTGGGGCAACAACAAGAAATGTCTCGTTCTCATGGATGTGAAAGTGGTTTCATATGGGAATCTGGTGGTGGTGGAAGAAGAAGAACAAACATGTTTCAATTCAATTTAAATGAGCATAATGATATCTCCTCTCAAAATAATTGTATCGAGATATTTCTTTTACGGTACTTGAGCCGCCACCGCATCGAATTACTGATATCACAAGCTGCGACAAAATCCACCACCAAAGCATCACCAAGTGTCTTCATCAAGTACATCATATCGGACATCCGATCGGTTTACGCAAAATCAAAGTGAAGAAAATAAAATTTAATCTCAAGTTTTCTCAAGGGTTTTTGTTAAAGAAGAAATTTGGTATTCAGTTATTACAGGTTGGAGAAAAATGAGGAATTCTTGTCCAAATTACCAAGCGCTACATAATCTGATTCATGAAGAAAGTTAAAACATCGTCTGTCTGTACGATAACTTCAGTCTAACATTGGTCTGTCAATTGGTGGATTACAACCATGTACTTGGTTGTTGCTCATCTTTGTAGAGGAAGATGGAGAAAACCCTTTAGACATCAAAAAGTAAGGAGATTCAAATTTGGCATTCAGAGGGTGTTGTTCTCTCGGCTATTTTCAATGATCAAATTGAAGAAGTTCCTTTGTGAATTATAATTTGTTTATTATTCATTTTCGATTATGGGTTCCATCATTCCATGTATTGTTTTTCCCAGTTCAATTTGATTAATAGTACACTAGCCTCACATTGCTACCATTTAGCAGATATAAGTGCTCTCTTGAGCTTCAAATCCTCTTAGAACTACTCTTGCAATCGTTTATCATTATGCTAACAAGGTAGACAAAATGAAAATCTCTGTGTAATCTACTCTTTTTCAACCCCTAGGGCTTGGAATTGAACATAGTACAAAAAAAAAAAAAAAAACCATATCCCTCCCAAGTAATCTACTCTTCTTCAACCCCTAGGGCTTGGAATCTCTGTGTAATCTCTGTGTTTCTAGCCAATAATGGTACATGATTGCAGTTTTTATTCATTTAAGTCATCAAATGATTCAAATCCACCCCGATATCAGCTTTGCTTTTTAATTAAGAGGTGTTGTTCTTCCACCACGTCCCGAGCACCTAGTATCCAAGAGTTTTGTTCTAGTTAAACCCAAAGTAGTCATCAAAATTTTGTTTGATTTCTCTATCTTACGTTTATATCGTTTTTGTTCCATATATTTGTCTTTTCTTCGATTGCTTTTAATGTTATGACCTACATCAAATGCCATTACCCCTGTCCGTCCGTTTCACCGCAGAACCCAAGCTAGTTGTTGCAAATACCTTGGCCCTCCTAAGTTACCGACTGGCGATTGCAGTCAGACACTGCTATGACAGAACATCTCATAAGAATACAATTGAAAATCGGCAACTTAGTTACCAATTAGATAATCTGATGTAAAAGGGGTGTAAGTAAAAGCAGTACTTATATGTGTGAAAAATCAGTGAGAGAGTTCCTTGAAAACCCTAGGAGCAACGTTTCTACGCCGCCACCTTGTCTATTTCTTCTTCTTAGATCTGATTCTGGACTCAATACATGAAGGAGATTTCATTTTTTTTCTGTGAGAAGGAAACAACAACATCCACAAATAATGGCTTCCAATCATGGATGTGAAAGTAGTTTTGTATGGGAATCTGGTGGTAGCAGAACCTATCTGTCTCTCAATTCGGCATAATGATATATCCTCTCAAAACAATACATGGAATGATGGAACAAGCTATACAAATCCACAAATAATGGCTTCTAATCATGGATTTGACTGCATGTACCAAGCTATACAAATCCAAATTCAAGAGGGCTAAAGCTCCAAATACAATTATTTCTAGTTTCATTGTTATACTACGAGCACCAATTAACATCTTTGTTTGAATATACAAGTTTTATCTCAGTTACCATTATTTCCAGTTCATTCATAGGCTACACATAGATTGTAATTTCTAGAGTTCTGGGCTAACGTTAAACAAAGAAATTTTGAAGATTTTGAACAATCTACAGATTAATATTTCAATTTTCATTGTACTGTAGGTGTTGATTGTTCCATTATGAACTTCATTTTATGTATTGGATCCCCTATGCTTAAAAACTTAGACTAACCTGATTTGGCTTTGATTTTGTCTATAGTAGTATTATTAGTCTAGTTGTTAATTATATTCTATTGATGCTATACATATTTCTGAGATGATGATAATATTGTTGCGTTGGACATCAAATATTACAGGATTAACTAGGGAAAATTCTGAATTATATTTCTTTATTTCTGGTCAAGAAACATCCGGAAACTAGTTATAAAGAGTCGATTTCTCCTCTGAGAAAGCAATTGTATGTATTTTACAACAACCAGCCCATCATTTGAACAGGAACAGAATCACTAAGAGTCTAAGACCGCAACTACCAACATCAATACTTCAATGATCTTGCTTGGTTTGGACAATTTTGGTTATTGCGATTAACGCCACTACATATCGTCGGTTTATTTGTCTTTGGGACAAGATCTTACTTGCTAAGGCTCAACCGAGAGAACTGGTTCACTTCCTCTATAACGGCACTTTGAGTGTTCTCTTTCGGTGCTTCTTCATGATTTTCAAGAGTTCCTTGGCAATTATCACTTGACTTTTGCGATGTCATATTGCCGAGCCGCATCTAAATGCGGAATATATTATCTTAGTGCATTTCCTCTCAACATGAGGCTGCCCGATGTCATATTCCCTAGCTCTTGTTTCTGTATGTAAACTTTATGACTTTATGTACCTTTGTGCCTCCTTGGCACCGTGTTATCAATTTTAATCTATCTTCAAAAAAAAAAAATAAAAAAAAAGTATTCCCTTTTCATTATTCACTTTCGAGAGGGGTTGGAGCTGAAATCGGCTACCAACCAAAATCACCATTAATAAAAGTATTCCCTTCATTTTCATTAATTCACTAGTAAATTGGAATGTTTAAGATTTATTTTTGATAAATAAATTAAAAAATTAATAATGTTGGATGGGTAGTAAGTTACGATTCTCAATCCATCGTTTACGCTAGTGTTAACCATGAAACGACTGAGACAAATATTTAAGTTCAAGTATAAAGACATCCGAATTTTTTGCATTTAAAGGTTGTTGTTCGCCCACCATATTAAGGTTACCCTAGTGGCACAAGCACATGATTTTTGTTAAACCCAAGTATATAACTACTCAACAACGCTTTCGGTGCGGGATAGAAATCGATGTAAAAGAGGTGTAAGTAAAATATGAACATATTAACCATGTTAGGGTTTCAGTCTTCCCTTGATTTGGGTTGAAATCTCTTGCTTTCAGTGAGAGACGGAGAGAGTAGTGTTCCTTCCTCGAAAACACCTGTAGGAGGGTTTATACATCTTTTTCCTTTTCTTAGATCTCGAACTCCAATTCAACGGGTTTTTCCGTTTTTGTCTTGTATGGAGCTCTGACTGCTCTACATCTGCTGAAAAAGAGCTCAAGATCAGTTTCATTTTGGCAACAACAAATGGCTTCTAATTGTGGATGTAAAAGAGGATTTCTATGGGAATCCGGTGGTGGTGGAAGAACTGAATCTTCCTTTGTTCAATAATCAATGAGCATAATGATTTCTTCTCTCAAAATAAATCTATCTATTGATTCTTTCCATTTTCTTAGATCTGAAGACCGTACAGTGACTTCGATTTTTCTTCCTGCATATCAACATTTATTGAGCTCTTAAGGATTCAGAGTTTCCGAAGAAATCAAGATCAAAGATGGTTTCTTATGGATGGGGATTCTGGTAGTCGGAAAACAATAAGAGAAACCGAATTTCGCTCTCATCAGTTCACTATGATTTCTCCTCTCAATACAATTGTAGCATGATTTATAGAAACACATAATCTATTCATGTGTATCTCCATCTTATAATATTGAGATAGGTCTATGAACTTTATTTTGGCTAATTGTTGGATTTTTTTTCTTTTGTATTGTGTAAAGCTAAGATGTTTTCCATGAATATGAGATGAGATTTGAGTGGAGAGTTGAATTAATCAAATCTTTGAGTATTATAATCTACACTCCCCTTGATACTTGATAGTCTACACTTCTGCAGTCTCGGTATGTTAGGTTAACGTCGTGTGGTCTTGTTCAGTTGGTGTCTTCTATCTGTTAAGTATTATGATTTCTTTCAGGTAAACGTTATTTTGTTTAGGATAATGAAACTAAGCAACTGATTGAAAGAAGTTTGTAATGAATAGCTTTCGCTATTATACGTTTGAGTCATTGACATATAGCTCCAAGAAAATTTAGAAGGAAGTCTACTATTAACAAGTGAAATTATGGTTTTCTATGGATGCATCCTCCATTCAACTTGTGGGAGGCAAAGACAGAATCCATATGAACCCAAGATGGCTCATCATGATGACTAAGTGTGTTAGTATTTGAGTAGTCCCTTACCAATGCAATGGCTAATGATTTAAGTGTTTAGCACCAATTAGTTTCAAATTTTATTTCCTGTTAAATTTGTCTTATATATCTGCTCTAGCCTGTTGTTTGCGCATAGTTTTGCCTTGGAAGATGCAAGTATCGTCATGAAGTTATTAACTCCTTAGGACAACCCCTATGGTATGGATGATAAAATATCTACCTCTCAAGGAGAATCCATTTAAATAGGGATGGTACGTATTATATGGAGATTTATTCCACTATGGATATCTAGATAAATATCCACTAATTGGAACCCACATATTCCTTTTCTTGTTTTTAATATATTAAAATGCCAAAAAAGTTTGACATCGGGTTCACTAGGTGATCGGATAAGGAAAAAAAGGGGAAAAAATGCATCCGGTCATTTAGTGACAGGATGAGAGAAAATATATATATATATATATATATATATATATATATATATATCGGGACACTCAGTGTCCGGATGGGATATCCGGTCATAGGATGACCAGATGGGCTCTCCATAGACACATCCACATATTTGAGGGGTCCCCTCTGGACTTCACAAACATATGGATGTTAAAATCATCCATAGTAGCACTTTTTGATCCATAAAATGTGGATCATCACAAATATATGGATGATTTTTGGTTCGTAGGGGTTGCCCTTTTAATAAGTCCGCAACAGTTTAACTTGTAAGAGACATTACCACAATTGCTGAGAAAATCTGGCATAATTCACCCCCGTATGTCCGTAACTAAGTGCTTATATAAGTATGTGAAAAGTACTGACCGAGTGCCATAACTATCACATGTAACAAGTGAAATCCAGTGCACATATTTTATAAGGGACGCTAATATCCAGTGCAACATCTTTATATGGCAGAAGTATGTCTTATATATGTAATTCTATTAGCCGTGAGAAAGACTGGATTGAAAGACCAGCCTATGAGGTGTAGACTGAATTATAATGCAATACTAATCTTAAACCGTAAATAATAGCCGAACTGAATGAACATCAAGACATTTTGCAATTATTTATATAGGTGTTTTGAGCTCTTTCTTGCAATTTTTAGCATAATTGGTTTGCTCTGTTCATGAATTGCTCTTAATTAGTGTTCAGCCTAGACCAGATGCCCACCACTACTAACCCCCCATGTTCTGTGCCTGTGCAGAAGCCAAACAAACATACTAGATTATAGGAGTGGTGTTTATGTGTAATGGGACATCTTTCACTGAATTACCCAAACATTCGGCAAAACAAGTCCTAATATGTATTGAACCAATACATAGTTCAAAATCAACAAATAAAGGTTCTTCCTTTTAGGTAAGCCAAGAACTCAATCTCGCAGCTGAAACTGAAATAATGGACAAAGAGTTGTAGCGCTATTTCCATATACCTCAAACAGCAGGTTTGGTGTTGAGATAAACCAGTGATTATACCATCCTACAGCTAAATTTGATTCTCCCCTTAATCTCCATCATCTTCCATAGCATGAGTATAACCTAATCCTGCATTAGTTTTGATGGCAACATATTTTTAGTTAAAAGCAGTTTTTGGAGAACATATCAATCCAAAGGAATGACAAATTGAAAAATCTAGCAATCTGTTTGGAACTTACCTCTCTTCTCAGTGAACTTGAATTTGAACCCATGTCTCAGTTAAGCTAAATACTCCAAGAAAACATGTATTGATAACTGGATACTCAAATGTAACCATTCCAGAACTGGATCTTGCAACTCAAATCTGTTGGTGTGGCCTATCAGTGACAAAAACACAATATGCAAGCAAACAAAAGATTTAAATCAACACTATAATAATGAAACTGAAACAATTTTATTTAGAGTTGTAGTGTTTTTTATATATCATCAAACTGCAGGTAATTTGGTGTTTAGATTAATCAAAGGAACTTCTTCAATTTGATCGTTGAAAATAAAGAGAGAACAACACCCTCTGAATGCCAAATTTGAATCTCCTGCCTCTTACCTTAAAATTTAGTGTCCAAAGGGTTTTCTCCATCTTCCTCTACAGCATGAGCAACAACCAGCACATGGTTGTAAATTGTAATCCACCAATTAACAGACCAATGTTAGACTGAAGTTATCAGACAGACGATGTTTTCACTTTCTTCTTGAATCAGATTATGTAGAGCTTGGTAATTTGGACAAGAATTCCTCATTTTTCTCCAACCTAATAACTGAAGACCAAATAACTTTCTTCTTTAACAAAAACCCTTGAAAAAAGTTGAGTTTAGATTTTATTTTCTGAACTTTGATTTTGCAGCTTTTGCTTCAGAGAAACTGATCAGATGCCGATGTTATGATATATTGATGAAGATTGTAAATATACCCGAACCAAGAGAAAAAGCATAACCCGATGTACTCTTCATGTCATCAATACACCCTCCTAAGTCGCTATCACAATAGCCAACTAATTTGACATCCAAATTTCTTGAATATATGATTCCAAAATTCATTGTTCCTTGAATGTACCTTAACAACCTCTTTGCCGCGCCAAGATGTAGATGACTAGGTGAACTCATGAACCTAGAAAGCATACTTGAAGCAAACATGATGTCGGGTCTTGTATGTGTAAGGTACAACAAGTTTCCAATAAGACCTCTATAGTAAGTCTCATCAACCTTCCTTCCTCCATCATCTTTCTTGAGTTTCTCATTCACTACAAGTGGTGTAGATGTGGGGTTACAACCAAGCATACCAAATTTCTTCAACACCTTTTCGGCATACTTGCTTTGAGAAATAAACACTCCATCTTCACTTTGATGAACTTATATACCAAGGAAGTACTTGAGCAAACCCATGTCACTCATCTCATATTTCATCATCATTTCTCTCTTGAATTGCTCAATCATATGAGCATCATTACCGTAAAAGATAAGATCATCAACACTCTGAGGCAACGATGAGAATAGGCATCACCTTTTTGTCTTCACATATAGTGTAGGCTCACTCTTGCTTTTGTTGAAGTTTGCCTCTTGGGGTAACTCCATCTATCTCACTATACCCAGCTCTTGGTGCTTGAGACCATACAAAGCTTTCTTGACTTATGCTGGCGTAGCCTTTACTCCTTCCACCACAAAACCTTGTGGTTGTTCTACGTAGACCTCTTCATGGAGTTCTCCATTCAAAAATGCCGATTTGACATCAAGTTGATAAAGTAACCAACCTTTTGGGAAGCCATAGCAATCACGGCTCTAATGGTGTCAAGGCAAGGCTGCAGTTAAGCCGTTTCATTTGCTTAGTCGTCCAGGGTTGTTGTGAGTATCCCTTTGCCACCAACCTTGCTTTGTATCTTTAAACAGGTTCATCCAGCATTGTACTTCACCTTGTAGATCCATTTCCTGACCAACTTCTTTGTCACTTGGCCTTTTTACTTTCTCCCATGTATCGTTTCGTCAATGACAAAAACTTCTTCTTCATAGCTTTTATCAATAGGTTCTTTTGATGCTTCTTCAAAATTTTAGGTTCAACCCAATAGTTACATCTTTCATACACTTATCGACCTTCATAACTTCTTTGGTCACGCCCGGTGGTGATGTTGATGCACTAGTACTTGGAGACATACTTGGAGATGCTCTTGTCTTGTATTTGGAGGTGTTTGAGGTAGTTCTTCTCTGTTTTCTTCACCTTCTTCTACTTCATTTGTTGCTGAATTTTCTTTCTCTTCATCAACAATAATGGTTCTCTTCTCAATTTTACCTTCTTCCCAATTCCATGAAGCTCCTTCATCAAATAACACATCACGACTTGTGATCATTGTGTTGTTCTTGAGTTATACAACTTTATAACCTTTTGATTGGAGGCTATAGCCAATGAATATACACTTTTCTTACATACGATCAAGCTTTGTTCTCTTCACCTTTGGAATTTGAGAATAACACACACTACCAAAAACTTTGAGATGTCTTATCTTGTGTTGAATTATTTGGTTCTTCTCATTTTCTCTTCTTCTACTTCATTTGTTTACTGAATTTTCTTTCTCTTCATCAACAATAATGGTTCTCTTCTCAATTTTACCTTCTTCCCAATTCACGGCTCCTTCATTTTGTTGTGATCATTGTATTTGTCATCAAGTATAACCTTTTGATTGCCCTGTAATGTGTTGCATTCTTGCAGCTTCAGAATAACACACGCTGCAAAAACAGGATGTCTTCTAGGCATACCCTTGTCATGAAGCATGGACTTAAAACACTTTAGCGTATCTCATCACGGTTTGGTTCTTTCTCTCGGAAACACCATTTTGTTGAGGAGTATAACCCACAGTTAGTTGCCTTTCCAAGCCTTCATCTTACAAAATTTATCAAACTCTTTGTTGTTGTATTCTTCGCCTCTATCACTTCTTAAAACTTTGATGTAGTGACCACTTTGCTTTTCAACAAGGCTCTTGAACTTCTTGAAGATGCTAAAAACTTCGGACTTTTGTCTAATGAAGACACCAACTCATGCATGAGCTTAAATCATCAATGAATAGATAAAGTATCTATTACCTCCATGAGTTGGTGTCTTCATTGGTCCACACACATCGGTATGTACCAAACCAAGAAGTTCTTTTGCTCTCCATGCTACACCTTTGGGAATGGTTGCGCGATGATGTTTCCCAAAGTGCACAACCTTCACATACTCCATCCTTGTGGTTGATATGTTTGGAAGTCCTTTTTGCACCATGTTCTTGTTGGAAAGTAACTTGAGACTATTGAAATTCAAATGCCCAAGTCTTTTTATGCCATAACCATGTTTCATCAATGGTTTCCATCCTCAATGCAACATTCTTCTCCTTTTCAAAGATAATTGGAAAGCTTCTATTTTTCTCCATCTTGATACTCTTCAGCTGACTTGTCTCTTGTTGTTGTGCTTCTTGTCATTAATGGTGCAATATCCATCTTCAAATGAACCGCATACCCAAGCTCACAAGTTGCCCAACACTAAGCAAATTTTGTGCCAAATCGGAACATATAACACATCTCTAATGTATTTTGCTCCATTGATAGTTTGCACATAAGGTGTACCTCTTCCGTTAGCTTGAAACCATGTTTCCATCCCCATCTTCACTAGAGAGTTATGGATGTATCCATGTCAACAAACAAGCTCTTCACACTTGGACATATGAGTTGTACACCACTATCTACAAACCAAACTTCACTCTTGAAGTCACCATGGCACTTTGACAAGCATAAAACAAATTTTGTTTTTCTTTCTTTTTCTTCCGCTCTTGAAGCTTGTTCTTCATCTTCTTTGTATCTACAATCTTTCTCCAAATGTCCATACTTCTTGCAATTGCGACATTGGGGCTTTCCTTTGTTCCAACAATTCTTCTCCAAATGACCATTCTTCTGCAAAATTGCACCTTGGTACTTGAGAAATATCACTTTTGTGTAGTTGTTGGAGTTAGCTCCTCCTTTCTTCCATTTTCCCTTTCCATTGGAGCTAGATGAAGAATCGCCCTTGTACCCATTTTGCTTCATTGCTGAATTTTTTGAGTTCAAGTTCAATTTTGATTGAAATGCACTTTCAATTGATTTTCCGAATGCCTCGACACCTTTGTTCATACACCTTCAAAAAGCCCATAATTCTTGTGACTTTTTAGTGTGAAATCTTTAGTCTCTTCTAAAACCGCCACAATGGGTTCAAATTCTCCGACAAACAAATCAATATCTTCTCACAAATTCTTCTTTCTTCCATCTTCTCACATCAACATATTATTAACAATTTCAACAACTCTTGAAGAAAATTCATTCAAACATTCATTCTCATTCATTTTTAGATTCTAGAATCTCTTATAGATGTAATTTCAGGTTCTCTTATGCAATACCTCCACTCTTGTTGAAAAGGATATTCCAAGCTTCGCTTATTATAGGAAATTGGATTACTCTTGGTAGAATAGTGTCTCAACTCCTTGTGTGAATGTACATGGATGCTTTTGCATTAACTTCTTCTTTTCTCCTTAAGTAAATCCTTTTGGGGTTGTTCTAGAGTTGATGTATCTTCAACTTCATCATACCCATTTTGTACAATCTCCCACACATCTTGTGACATGAACAAGGTCTTCATTTTGATGGCCCAAAAATCATAATTTTCTCCATGAAAAAGTGGTATTGAAGGTTGTTGAATGTAGAAACTTGAGTTACTACTACTTGCCATTGATTTGGTTGATGATTGATCAAGAAATTGGGTTTTTCTTTTCTAGATCTAGATTTTGGAAAACTTTAAATGTTGCTGATTTTTTTGATTTAATGGTAGAAATTGATTTTTTCACTCACCAAGATCAAATCTAATAGATTTAAGCTCTAGATACCAATTGTTGGATGTATGGGTGATTAAAGATAGATGTTTGATGTTGATTTTGGTAATGGGGTAGTGGGAACCTCTTTGGTTCTTCTCACTCTCTCTCTTTTTTTAAGTTGAAGAGATAATACTAACTCTTCTACTTGGTCTACAAAAGACCTTACAACTTGTGGATGTCCTACACCCACATATTTAGTCAACACACACAACTAAATATAAAGTTGACTTGACACTCCTATTACACTAGTTCACTAACATTACATTACTCAACAATCTCCTCCCTTAATGTGATGTTCTTCTCTACTCCTAGTAGTTCACGTAAATGTTGAAATTTTCTCTTTGGCAAGTGCCTTGGTGAATATGTCCGCCAATTGGTCTTCCCGTCTTGCAATACTTCGAGTTTCATCTCACCATCTTCAACCGCTTCTCGAATGAAATGGTACTTGAGTTTGATATGCCTTGCTCTACAATGCTCAACCGAATTTTTGGACATAGCAATTGCCGATTTGTTGTCACAAAAGATTACGGTGCTTTCTTCTTGCTTCTCTTGAATGTCTTCCATGATTCTTCTTAGCCATACAACATGAGATGTAGCTATTGATGCCGAAATGTACTCCGCTTCCGCCGTGGATTGAGCTACGGTTTCTTGCTTCTTTGATGCCCATGCACTTCTAACATGGTCCCACATAGCTAACTTCTTTGATGCCCATGCACTTCTACGGTTTCATGTTGAGTGGCGATGTTGGGGGCGGATGTTGTGGTACTGGTGATATCAGTAATTCTGATGCACGTGGCGGCGCAAGTACGATGAAGAAAATCACTGATAAAATTGTTTTCAGAGGAGATATCATTATGCTTATTTCAATTGAATTGAAACATATTTGTTCTTCTTCTTCCACCACCACCGCAGATTCCCAAATAAAACCACTTTCACATCTATGAGAAGGAGCCATTTGTTGTTGTTGCCTTAAATTAAAGCAGTATCCTGGAGACTTTGAAACCTCATAGAAGAGAAACCGAAATCCCCTTAATTTTATTGAGTTCAGATCCAAGATGAAGAAGAAGAAGAAGTGGAGAGGCTGCGAGAAACCTCTCTTTAGGTTTTCAAGAAACAAAGTGAACACTCAAAACCTAAAAGAGACTCATTTTATATACCTCTTTCGCTACACCTCTTTGACATTCACACCTACTCTTTACATGGGGAAAACTATTTCTAGCCCATTATTCCTTTTTTTCTCTATGACAAACCCACTATTAAGATACTATACATTTAAAACCCATAATCAGTTGTATGACTACTAGTTTTACTATACTAACCTTTATAATAGTAATTATATTGTTTTTGATTTTGTTTCCTTTTTAGTCGTCGGATAGAAACAATAAGAAAACGGGGTCTTCGTGAAATCAGTCAAAACTGATAATATAGGAAAATCCTAACAATCCCGTTATCTACTCTTTTATCACGGCTCTTCTTTCTTCAAGCTACAAACAAAGTGCTCTTAT